>CM048747.1:410816702-411154202 GCA_026315105.1 Locusta migratoria | reverse complement strand
TCCAGAACTCCGGAGATGGGAACTAGCCCTTCAGCATATTCTCTCTTCCCGTTGCCCACCTGGTCTCAACCTCCGCTAAATTCGAATTCCCACCCACCATCTTAACATCTTTGCCTTGGTTCTCTGGACAGAGCCTTTGCCTCAAGTGGCATCTTTGTCTAACTTCTAACTTCTTTGCTTTCTACAGTTCTACAGTATGTCTGCCTAAGTGTACTTGTGTCTATGTAAATGTGTGGGTGTATGTGCATTTATTTACCTTCCATTTTTTCCCCCAAGGTAAGTCTTTCCTGTCCCGGGATTGGAATGGCTCCTTACCCCCTTCCTTAAATCCCTCATCATTTCCTTTTCCCTCTCCTTCCCTTCTGCCTGATGAAGCAGCTGGGCTGCGAAAGCTAGCATTTTTGAGTGTGTGTGTGTCTGTGTGTTTATTTGTTGCTATTACTGCCTGTGCCCCTTCGCCTGGTATATATATATATATATATATATATATATATATATATATATATATATAAAAATGGTATAAAATAAAGATTTTTGACTTACCTAAAGTACAGGCTGGTCGATAGGAACACTAAACACACACAAAAACACACAACCATTCGAGCTTTCGCCACCAGTGGTGGCTTCTTCGGGAAAAAGAGGGAGGAAGGAGAGGAGAAAGGGAAGGATACGGGTTTTAAGGAAGTGGAAAAGGAGCCATTCCAATCCCAGGAGTGGAAGGACTTACCTTAGGGGACAAAAAGGAAGGTAAACAAATACACACACACTCACACATATCCACATCCAAACACACTTAGGCAGACATACATATATATATATATATATATATACATATATATATATATATATATATATATATATATAGTTGTTTCCAAAAATATAAAGTTCTTGACTGATGTATGTAAAGTTTTTATTTGATACTGTAATAAGGATTCAGATGTTTTTATTTTATTTATTTTTTCTATTTAAACTAGTCAAAACTCTGGAAGTGCTTGGTTATTTATTTGTTCCAGTCTATTCAACAGTTTCATCCTCCCTCTCACTTCCATCTATGGAAAATTACACATCTGCCAATTTTTGTGGTACTCAGTCAATTGAAGTCAAATATGATTGCAAGGTACCCTCTGTCATGCACCACACAATGGCTTACACAGTGTAAAACGTTCTCCATGAAAACATACATAATGTCCCTTCATGATGATCAGTGTAAGCAGCATGAAAGTTGTTGCAAGGCACCCTTTTTCACGCACTATGTGGTGGTTTAGGCAAAGTAGCCTCTGTTTTTATTTAGAGTATATCAGTATAATGATGACAGTTTGCAACTCACCATAAAGACGTTTGTCTAGCTATGACAGACACATATGACATATACACACAACCTGGCATCCAACCATGAGCCTTCATCAGAAGAAAAGACACATACTGTCTGGCGTACAAGTACACTTCACTGACCCACAACCATCATCACTGGCTGCTGTGTTCCCAGTAACATTCTGTGGTGATGGGATTGGGGAGGGGGAGACAGGAATTTTAAGGTGCTTGGGAAGACTGATTACAGTGTGGCCTTCTTCAGCATTTAGGTACTAGATGGTTGGAGGAGATAGAGCTTTGGAATGCTGGGGAAGGGGGAGGGAGTGAGGGGGGGGGTTTGTTGGTAGTTGTTCCGTGTATCTGTGGGATATTATAATTATAATTATAATTATTATTATTATTATTATTATTATTATTCCTCCCCCCCCCCTTTTTCACATGAGGGTGGCGTATGATTGGACTAGGACATGGTCGAGAGTGTGTGGCCAAGAAAAACCCATTTAGATAGGATGATGAGGGGAAGATCTTGCACATGATGTCTATCATTTCTACGCATGTGGACAGAAAATTAAAGCCTTCATAGAGGATGTGGTTTAGTTGTTCCAGTCCTAGATAGTACTGGGTGCCAAAGGGGAGGGGGCAGGACTGTTTTGTAGTTGGTTTTTGGTGGGGGATGGAGGATTTGGAGTATGTGGGGATGTGGCATGGGAAATCTGTTTGCAAACTAGGTCTGGGGGGGGGGGGGGAAGAGTGTAGTTTCTGTCTGTGAAGGCCTTTGACACATTCAGTACATTGAGAAGGAAGTTCTCGACACTGAAAATATGCTATCCACGGGTTGCTAGGCTTTAAGAGAGTTATCTTTTTATGTGAAACAGATGACAAGTGTGTAAATGTAGGTACTGTAGGTGTTTAGTAACTTCAATGTGGAGTGATTTATGGAATGAACTAATGGCTAGGTTTATCATGTTTTGCAGGACTGAGTTGAAGAGCAAGTCTTCACATCATTGAGTGATTCAATACATCAGATTGTAACAAAGAGGTAGTAATACCAGTAAATACAGTGAAACATAATAGCAATCCTATGCGCACACACACACACACACACACACACACACACACACAAAGGCAAACCAGTAACAACAGAAATTAGCTTAATTTTGTAGTTTTTCCAGGATTTTCCCGACAGAATGGAAAGAGTGTACCATGAGAAAACTTACCACTTTAACCTTGAAAGAGTGTAGATTACTACTAAGCTTTATGAATTCATGTGGCAGCTTTTTAAAAATGGTCACAGCAAAATTTCTAACACTAAATGTAGGTGTAGACCAGATGTGGCTCAAATTCAAAGAAGTGGTATTGACAGCAATTGACAGTTTTATACCAAATAAATCAATAAAAGGAGGAGGCGGTCCCCCTTGGTACACAAAACAGGTCAGAACACTGATGCAAAAGCAAAGGAAAAGGCATGCTAAATTTAAACGAACACAAAATACCTAGGATTGGCGATCCTACACAGAAGCTCAAAATTTAGTGAGGATTTCAATGCGAGATGCCTACAATACTTATCACAACAAAACTCTTTCTCGAAATTTGACTGAAAACCCAAAGAGACTTTGGTCATATGTTAAATATACTAGGGGCAAAACAGAAACAATACCCTCACTACGTAATAGTAACGGTAATCCTGCCGATGACAGCAGTACTAAAGCAGAGTTACTAAACATAGCTTTTAGAAACTCATTCACCAAAGAAGACGAAACCAATATTTCAGATTCCAGATTTTGAATTACGAACAGAGGCTGTAATGAGTAACATAGCAGATATCATCGGAGTAGTGCAGCAACTAAAATCACTTACAAGAACAAGTCTTCTGGTCTGGACTGTATACCCATTAGATTTCTATGTTATTATGCTGAAGCGATAGCTCCTTACTTAACAGCCATGTACAATCACTCTTTCATAGAAGGATCTGTACCAAAAGATTGGAAAGTTGCACAGGTCACACTTATATTCAAGAAAGGCAGCAGGAGTAACCCACTAAACTATAGGCCTATTTCATTGACGTCTATTTGCAGCAGGGTTTTGGAACATATCCTGTATTCAAATATTATGAATTATCTCGAACAAAATGATCTATTGACCCAAGGTCAACAAGAATTTAGAAAATATCGTTCATGCGAAACACAACTAGCTCTTTACTCACACAAAGTGATGGGTGCTATTGACAAGTGTTCGCAAATTGATTCCGTATTTCTTGATTTACAGAAGGCTTTTGACACCTTACCTCACAAACGGCTTTTAATCAAATTGCGTGGTTATGGTATCCCGCCCCAAATTTGCGATTGGGTAGGGGATTTTCTGTCAGAGAGGACACATTTCGTAGGAATCGATGGTAAGGAATCGACTAAAACAGAGGTGATATCGGGCGTACCACAGGGTAGTGTTATTGGTCCTCTGCTGTTCCTTATTTACATAAATGATTTAGGGGAAAATCTAAGTAGCTCCCTTAGGTTGATTGCAGATGATGCTATCATTTACCGTCTAGTATAATCATCTGAATATCAAAACCTACTGCAGAACGATCTGGCAATCGACTCTAAATAATGAGAAGTGTGAAGTCGTCCACATGAGTACGAAAAGAAATCCGTTAAGCTTTGTTTACAAGATACTTCAATTAAAAGTGAAGGCTGTAAACTCCACAAAATACCTAGGAATTACTATTACTTCAGACTTAAATTGAAAAGAACACGTAGATAATGTCGTGGGAAAGGCGAACCAGAGACTGTGTTTTATTGGCAGAATCCTTAAAAGATGCAACAGAACTACAAAAGAAACTGCATACACTACGCTTGTCCATCCATTTTTTTGGAGTATTGCTGTCCAGTGTGGGATCCTTGTCAGGTGGGTTTGACAGAAGACGTTGAAAGAGTCCAAAGAAGAGCAGCTCGTTTTGTATTGTTACGATACAGGGGATACAGCATTACGGAAATGATACAGGAACTGGGATGGGAATCATTACAACAGCAGTCCTTATCGCTGCGGCGTGGGCTACTTACGAAACTCCAATCGCCAACATTCTCCTCCAAATGCAAAAATATATTGACGACTCCCACTTACATAGGTAGGATTGATCATCAGAATAAAATACGAGAAATCGGAGAAGGATACTTTGTGTTATTTTATGACAAGTTTTTTGGCGTAGAGTCTAAATTCATTAGTCTTGTGACACCGTTGATACTATTATGCAACACCCCAGGGTAACCTTTCTAACAATACCAACCTTACGAAAGAGGAAAGGACAAGCCTTATACAACCTCGGAGCAGATCCCAACCTGATCATTCTCTCTGCAGATAAAGTTTCCATCACTGTTGGGATGAATCACAGTGACTATGTGGCAGAAAGTCTCTGCCAATTGTCAGATTCCTCCTCCTCCTCCTACCAGGATGCCCCCTCCCATAAGTTCAACATGACCTACAGTCCCTCCTAAAATGCTATGGCTCCTCCCAGAACCTCTCCAATGAATATCTCCCACTCCTCATCTCAACACCACTACACATGCCTACAACCTGCAGGCTCCCAAAAATTCTCATGTCTGCCCAATTCTGACTTGTTACGCGCCTCGGTTGCACAGAGGTAGAGAGGCAGACTACAAATCCAAAGGTCCCGGGTTCGATCCCCGCCAAGTCCTAAGATTTTTACCTGTCACTTTCCACTTCTTTCACCTCTGGCAGTATTGCTCATGTGAAATAATACCGAGTAGCACCATGGTTCGGAACCCACGTTAAACTGTAGGTCCCCCTATAACTGGCTGGGTAAGTCGGTTCGAAGGTCGGAGGAAGGCAACAGCATACCACCTCCAAGCAGGACCATGCCTAGTAAAGCACTGTGGTGTTCAAACCCATCTTCGGATTGTTGACTGCTTTACTTTTTTTTACTGTGCTCCCACTGAAAGAATTTCAACCCTTGTCGACCAGCACCTCCAACCAATTATTCTAAACCTAGCCTCCCACATTCAAGATACCAATCACTTCCTTCACCTACTCTCCATTCCCACTCCCTATACCTCCTGGATCCTTTCCATTTCTCGTCACTGTTGATGCCACTTTGCTATACTTAAATGTCCCTCATTCCCATGGTCTTGCTGCTTTCTAACGCTACCATTCTCAGCATCCTTCAGCCTCCAAGTCCAATACCTCATTCCTCATAACCCTTATAAGTTACATCCAAATAAACAATATTACTTTTCCTTTGAAGGAAAAGTGTACAGTCAAATCCTCAGCACAGTTGAGGGCACCTGTACAACGTCCTACTAAGCCAACCTATTTATGGGCCATCTTGAAGAAACTTTAGCCTCCCCAAACCCCCGTGTGGTTCAGCTTCATTGATATTTCCACGATTTTGTGACTCAAGTCCTCATTTTCTCGCAACCTCAACTCCTCCTATCATATCAGTTTTCATTGGTCTTTCTCACCCCGGTATGCCACCTTCCTGGCTGTTAACCTCTACTTCATTGAAGGCTCTGTCCAAATTAAACCTACAAGCTACCAACAGTAAGTGCACTTAGACAGCTGCCATCCATTCCACATCAAACAATCCCCACCCATTAATGAGAAATTTGCAGTGATGGAAAGGCCCTTACCCAATTTGCCTCTAAAATGATTTGACAGACAGACAGACATTATCCTCCTGACCTAGTCCACTTACAGTTTTCCCATGCTGTATCCCCCCACACCACCAGTCCTCCTTCCACCCCCAATAACCAGCCTCGAAGAAGTGTCCCTCTTATCACCTACTACCAGACTGGAACAATTATTTAAATCACATCCTTCCTCAGGGCATTATCTGTCATGAGACATCCTACCCATGATCCTTTCTAAAGTGGTGGTCTGTCACCCACTCAATCTCAGCAATATACTATGCCATCTCTACGCTTCTCCTAATTGTAACATCTTATCACAGAGAGTTCACAAAGAACAAGACTGTCACTGACAGAAGATTCATCTGCAGTTACAGTCTCCACTGAACAGTCTTCATTGATTTTCTTGTCCAGAAGTGGCAAAGGTTTAAATCATATACTACCTTCTCTATGAAGGAAATGAACTTCGAGACAATATTGTAGGAAGGGAAGAGGATGTAGATGAAGATGAAATAGGAGATACTGTACTGAGAGAAGAATTTGACAGAGCCCTGAAAGACCTAAGTCGAAACAAGGCCCCTGTAGTAGATGATATTCCCTCAGAGCTACTGAAGTCTCTGGAGAACCAGCCATGACAAAATTGTTTCACCTGGTGTGTAAGATGTATGAGACAGGTGAAATACCCTCAGACTTAAAGAAAAATGTTATAATCCCCATCCCTAAGAAAGCAGGTGCAGACAGGTGTGAAAACTACAGAACCATCAGTTTAATAAGTAATGGTTGCAAAATATTAACACGAATTATATACAGAAGGATGAAAAAGCTGGTAGAAGCCGACCTCGGAGAAGATCAGTTTGGGTTCAGGAGAAATGTAGGAACACAGGAGGCAATACTCACTTTACGGCTTATCCTAGAAGATAGATTAAGAAAAGGCAAACCTACATTTATAGCTTTTGTAGATTTGGAGAAGGCTTTTGACAATGTTGATTGGAATAACTCTTTCCAGTTCTGAAGCAAGCAGGAGTAAAATATAGGGAGCGTAAGGTTATTTACAACTTGTACAAAAACCAGACAGTGGTTGTCAGAGTTGAAGGGCATGAAAGGGATGCAGTGGTTGGAAAGGGAGTAAGACAGGGTTGTAGTCTTTCTCCATTGTTATTCAATTTGTACATTGAGCAAGCTATAAAGGAAAGCAAGGAGAAATTTGGAGAAGGAATTAAAGTTCAGGGTGAAGAATTAAATACTTTGTTTTTTGCCGACGACATAGTAATTCTGTCAGAGACAGAAAAGGACCTAGAAGAGCAGTTAAACGGAATGGACAGTGTGTTGAAAGGTGCATATAAGACGAAGATTAACAAGAGTAAAACTAGGGTAATGGAGTGCAGTGTAAGAAAATCAGGTGATGCTGAAGGAATTAGATTGGGTAACGAAGCAGTAAAGGAGGTAGATGAATTTTGTTACTTGGGCAGTAAAATAACAAATGATGGTCGCAGTACAGAGGATGTAAAATGCAGAATGGCAATGGGTAGAAAAGCGTTCTTGAAAAAGAGAAATTTGTTAACATTGAATATTGATTTAAGCCTAAGGAAGTCCTTTCTGAAGGCATTTGTATGGAGTGTGGCCTTGTATGGGTGTGAGACATGGACGATAAACAGTGCAGACAGGAAGAGGATTGAGGCTTTTGAAATATGGTGCTACAGAAGAATGCTGAAGATTAGGTGGGTGGATCGCGTAACTAATGAGGAGGTACTGAACAGAATTGGGGAGAAAAGAAATTTCGGGCATACCTTGACTAAAAGAAGGGATCGATTGGTAGGACACATTCTTAGACATCAAGGAATTGTGAATTTAGCGTTGGAGGGAAGTGTGTGGGGTAAAAACCGCAGAGGAAGACCAAGAGATTGATACATTAAGCAAATTCAGACAGATGTAGGTTGCTGTTCTTATGTGGAGATGAAGAGGCTTGCTCAGGATAGGTTATCGTGGAGAGCTACATCAAACCAGGCTCCGGACTGAAGACCATAACAACAACAACAACAACAACAACAACAACAACAACAACTACCTTCGTATGTTAATGGTTGCTGCTATTGAAAGTATATCAATCTTGAATATTTGTGTGTGTGTGTGTGTGTGTGTGTGTGTGTGTGTGTGAGAGAGAGAGAGAGAGAGAGAGAGAGAGAGAGAGAGAGAGAGAGAGAGAGAGAGAGAACACACTGTAATGATTGTTGGCAACTTGCTTCGATGTAATGTCAAATTTAAAAAATACATCCACTGGAAACTACAATCATTTTCAAAAATTCATCATTCTTATGAAATGACACATTGATATATATTTTCTGAAAAGTATTTCATTACTCAGCTGCTACTTGAACTATTTAAGAGTAACAAGCAAAAGTATTGGAGGGATGCAACTGAATAATGTCTTTGACATATTATGCAGTTGTTTGTTGTTGGCAGATTGGTTAGCTGCAGCTCTCTACCCCATTCTATCCTGAGCAAGCCTGTGTGACTCCTCATAATAACGGCAACCTACATATATTTGTATCTGCCTACTGTATTCATTTCTCTCCTTCTGCAATTTTGGCCCCATACATTTCCCTCCAATGCTAAGTTCATGATTCCTTGATGTCTAAGACTGTGTCCTACCAATCAATGCCTTCTTTTCTACTGAAGTAATATCCCCAAATGATGCTGTATTTATAACTGTGTACTCAACTGACCATAACTCCTTTTCCTCTTTACACCGAACTTCACTAATGTCTAGTATATCTGACTTCAATCTATCCAATTCCTTTTTAAATTTTGTAACCTACCTACATGATCAAGGGATCTAACATTTTATGCTCCAATCTGTAAAATGCCAGTGTTGTCCAACCTGATTATGACATCCTCCTGAGCAGTCCACGCCTAGAGATCCGAAAAGGGGAATATTTTACCCAAGAGGATGTCATCGTCATAAGCTCAAAGCAGAGCTGCATGTCCTCGAGAAAAGTAACAACTGTAGTTTTCCCTTGCTTGCAGCTGTTTACAGTAACTGTATGGCAAATCAAAGTCAGTTAATGTAACAAGACCATCTCAGATGCTGATGCTCCTGCACCTACTGAAAAGGCTGCTACCTATCTCCAGGAACCACATGTTTGTATGTCCTTTCCACAGATACTCTTCTACTGTTGTTGCATCTGCGGTACAGCTATCAATATCATTGAGGCATGCAAGCCACCCCACTTTGGCAAATTCTGTGGCTAACAGAAATGTCAGCAGTTGCTGAGAACATTACCAGGCTGCATTTTTGTAAATTATTTGAACATTCAATAAATTCAGTAACAGGTAAAGAGTTGTGATGCACTTAAAAATACAGTAAAACCTCGTTTTTAAGTTCCCGGTTTTTACATTTTCCTGCCATTTACACCATTTTTTGTCAGTCCCGTCAAATTTCCTATGTTCACAATGTTAATTTGCCCTCATTTTTGCGTTATCATATTTACACTTTTCCTGCATTTTACACTTTTTGAAAGCATGTTCGTGAAGAAAAAATGACATAATCTACATAAATTGATGCTAGCATGTCTTTTCCCTTAAATTATAGCACTTAAAAATTATTCGCAGTCGAGTTTCTTGACACTTTGCATTTAATCAAACGTATATTTCGCGTATCATTGTTGGCATTACATATCTAGTTGACTTACGACGCGCCAATTTGTGATGATGTAGTTCCTCTTTCCACCAACTTCTTTGCCACATTGGCCGGCGTGTACTCAATCAATCAGAACCAGTTGCTTTGTTGATGTGAGAATAAAGAGTTGCATTGTTTTTGTGATACATATTTCTGATTCATAAAGAACATTATGTCAAAGTTTGGTATTGTAATACCCACAACCTCAAAAAAGCGGTAATAGTGTGAGATGCCAATCCTATGCAAATGTCACAAAAATACTTAGGCATATGTTTGCACTCAAGAACATGAATAAATTCTCTAATATTGTCGAGTGAAACATCGAAAAATACAAAAAGAACGGAACTTTAGGAGTTTTACTACGTAAATAATTAATGCCAGTAAAAGGCAGTAATTTTGAAGATGTGTTACACAGCCTAGCAGCAGCATCCAAACGATATCTATCGAAGCAGTTCAAGTAATTTTGAAGATGTTTCACATAGCCCAGCAGTGGTGTCCTCAATTATAATGAATGAAATTACGTCAAAAATTTCTACTTCTCATAAAATTACCAGTTTTGCCCTGTGCTTAAAATAGTAAGTTTGGTTAACCTTTATTATATAATAAACTTCCTGGCGAGTATTTAGGTGTCTATTATGTACATATATCACAAACAAACTACAAAAATGCGAGGCTGATCCAGTAAGCACATTTTACTGTTTAAAACACTACTTCCTGCATTTTATGTTTTCCTGCATTTTACACTGTTTTACTGAAGTTCCTTGAAAAGCGTAAAAATGAGGTTCTACTGTATATGGAATATGGACTGTTCAACCTCTCTAATGATGTTCTTGCCTTTCAGTAGATACACTTGTAGGAATTGATGCAGTGAATTCAAAATTAAAAGGAGACAGAATGGGTAGCCAGTACTTAGCTTTAAGAAGTGAACATTTAACTTCTGCCAAATTACATTGTATCATAAACTGGGGAGGAGTGTGTGTTTTTATCTGATTGAGGAAGGCTGTAACAGCAGAAAGCTTTGTAGTAAGTTGTATCTGTTGTGTGGCTTTGTGTCTCTGTAGTGAGTAGCAACCTATCCTTCTAAAAATATGGTTGATTTTCGAAATTAATTACATAAAGAGACCAATGAAACTTAAATAATTTGAAAGATGCTTTGGCATAGACATGCATAAAAAATTGTGTACTTCGCCTTTAAGAGTGACAAAAGGAAGTATGTGTCTTCATATGAATAACTCTGATGTTACCTCTCGTATCTCCAACTGATGCAATAAGTAAACAAGAAAAAATGAAGTGTTACCAACTTTTGCCCTGTCTACCGTCATGTGACTGGCAAAAAAAAAAAAAAAAAAAAAAAAAAAAAAAGGGGGGGGGGGGCATTACAACGTTTGTTGTAATTGCATTCTTGGGACATGTATGGTTTAGTGCATTTTCACTAAAACACACATCAGGCAGTTGGAACTCTACAACTGTTAGATTGAAGTTATCACCAGTCGTAGTAAATAATGATATCTATTGGTGTTATTATTTAATTCACTTTCCTGT
Source organism: Locusta migratoria (assembly GCA_026315105.1). Taxonomy (NCBI): domain Eukaryota; kingdom Metazoa; phylum Arthropoda; class Insecta; order Orthoptera; family Acrididae; genus Locusta; species Locusta migratoria. The sequence goes on along the minus strand of CM048747.1, from coordinate 411,143,036 downwards.
AAGAGTAACTTTGAGGCCATTTTACACTAGTACAACGAAATTGGAAGTAAGTTTCTAATGTTTAATTTTAAGTAAGCAGAATGACAGGAAGAGGAAAAGAACAGAGAGGAGGAGCAGTTGAGATAGTGTAGGGAGAAATAGACAAGAATGAGGGATGGATGGAGGGAGGGAGGGAGGGGGGGGGGAGGAGGAGGAGGAGGAGGAGGAGGAGGAGGAGGCTGACAAAGACTGGGGATTGGGAGTGGGTGGACAGAATGCAGTAAAAGATTGATTTTCTGAAGGGCAATTACACATTGCATGCTCTGCAGTAGGTATACCATCAAACCTGTACGTTTCTAGAGAAAAGGACAGTCAAACAAACAAAAATTAAGTCACACAACTGCATTTACAATAAATAACAAATGCAGTACAATAAATAATTTTGAAAACTATTTTTTCCTAAATAAAACTCTTTGTATTCCCCTAGCCCAGGGAACGCAAAGTAGAGTATTTGTGGGAATATAGGCTGCGTGCAAAGCTAGGGCACATCTAAACTTTTGACATAAGATTCTAGAAAAAAAATAATCTCGAATATAGGCTGCAGGCTTTTTATTTTATTTTTGTCTAATTGAATTTTCTTGTACTCAAAAACAAATGTTAACAAAATCATGTTCACTTTCAACAAATTAAAAACAAATATGGAAAACTGTTAATCAACGAATAAGAAAATGAGATGACAGTCCAATCAGAGCCCAAATAGTTGTGCAGCACTCAAAGTGAAGGAGGACGAAAAAAGCTGTGTTACCAGGCATGGTGGTTATGAGAAAAGAACATAAGAGTTACAATACCACATTTAAGCTTCAGGTTGCCCTCTCACAGCGAGGAACATGGAAAGTGGGAAACTGGACGTAAGTTTGACATTGATGGAAAAATGTTCATCACTAGTTTGTGAGGACAAACTATTAAAATGTTTGAAGAGTTGTTGTGCATTTCACAGGCAAATATGTAAATATACCAATGTACTAAAGGACTTACTTGACTTTGTAATTCAAAACAGAAACTGTGGTTCTGCTGTTACAACATTAATAATTCAGTTGAAAGACTGCAGAATAGCCTCGAATTCCATGTGCACTGTTTCTTGGAAATTACCCCAACGAAAGTCAAAGCAATGAATCTGGTCGCAGTAAAATACGTTATTTTAAAATGTAGGATTTGAACTTAAAATCAGTATTATCTACACAAATTGGTTGTTCTGACATCCCTCCCATCACCGCTCACAGTAGGCATTACCAACATAAAAGTCGCCAATGTAAATGTTCTGCAACACACACTAAACTTTTATCATGAAGAGTAGATTCATTGACCACATCAAATTGAAATCTTTTCTGTGCTTAGGGGATGTGGGTATCACATACCACTTTTGTTAAAGGCCACACAGACTTGTTATAAACAGTTGTCTGCTGTGGCTGGCTGCGGTACAGAATGACACGATTTGATTGATATCGACACATCAAATTTCACAAATTGCCGGAACATTTCCGTGAACCTGTACAAAAAATTAGATGCAGTTTTGGGAAACAGTTACTGTACAGTTTTTGTTTGAAGACTATATAGTTTATTACATTTCTCAAACCAAAATATCCGTGAGCATGTAATTTTTGAAACTAATGATTTATGGGAAAGGGACAAAGGGACAGGTGGGCGGGGGGGGGGGGGGGTTGGAATCTTGATTATAGGCCACAGCATGATTTTGCAAGCCAAAATTTGGGAAATAAGTCCGGCCTGTATTTGAGCAAATAGGGTAATTGATTTCTGTATTGTCTTGATGACTGTGTATTTGCAAGAATTCATGTATTTACTTTCCTGTTCATTTCAAACAGACTAAGCCACAGCAAAGCATAGCCAATAGTGCAAATAGAATCACTCAGAAGTTATTTTGTGCTGAAAGTTGTTTGCATTGAAATGAAATTTCTCTTTGAATAGTCAGTTGAGTGGATGTTTTCTCTCCATACTGTGAATTTAATCTCTGTTCTTGTTCACCATCTGAAGCCCTTAGTTTTTATACATCTTGCTTTATTTTTCACATGACACAGTGTAATAATATTTTTTTCTTTTTTTAATTTACAGACAAAATCACACTTGGAGAAAATGGTTGACGAGTTGAATGCGGGGCGACCCCAGTGCCCTGTTGGACTGAATACACTTGTCATACCACGAAGAGTGACTGTGACAATGAATGAATCTGGAACCGTAAATGAAAACCAGCAACCATATGTGTACCTGAACTGTGGCCATGTCCAGGGTCATCATGACTGGGGGCAAGAGGATGATTCTGAAGCTCGACGCTGCCCTATATGTCTTGAGGTAGATCAAAGCAGCAGTGATACACAACAAAATGTAGACAAAACTTAAGAAAGAAAGGAACGTTATATTTCAATGAATGCTTTCCTAGAATTTGAGGCATAAAATATTTGAAAAATGCTATTTCTCAAATTGATATGGACACACAATTTATTTTGAACCTCATACAAAAGCTTCCATCTCTGTACGGTATTGATTACACTATCAAATACTCTGTTGTAGTCATTGAGAAATATTATTTATTTATTTGTGATTAATTAAGCATTGCCGGCACTTAAATAATTAAAAAGGTTCTGAATTGATGCAATCAAAGTTGGGAGTCTCTCTTACCATCATCCTTTAGTTTTGACTTAGTACTGTTTCTTTTATCTTTCATACATAATTATGCATGACAAAATATCTGGAATTCGCTTTTGTTCACGTTCATCTAGTCTTCTAAACATAGAGCAAAGGAAAGTGTTATGATGTGGGTTGTCCCACTGACTATGCACAATTCTAATTCTCAAGCTATTACCACTGTATACATATTGAGTAGAAGATGCCTGTCACTTAGGAGATATTGGAAGCCTGGGACAAGGAGGAGGAGTGGGGGGAGGGGAGGGGGAGAAAGAGGGAAGGGAAAAAATCTGGGTAAGATAGTCTTAACCAGCATGTGCTATCCACATTGTTTACACTCTGCACAGAATACCTGTTTGGACTATTGAAGGAATAGATGCCCATCTTTTTATGGCATGAAAACTCCTGGTACCATTTGTCAGGTCAGATGAGTTTTGCTAAGACTGAATGATGCCTTTGGGGAGAGCCCTTGAGCATCGGGGCAGACGTCTTGCATATTGATACGTATCAAACTGAACCAATGCAATGGCAATTCTAATTCAACCACTTCAACAGTTAGTTTTAGGTATTTCAGCACCTTCAGTACCATAATTTTAATACAGCTAAGTACTTTAATAGTTGTGACATATTCCTGGTGGACTTCACTAACTCCAGCTTAATTATACCATCACAGGGGGGCGGTGACCTCGCTGTTCAGTCCTTTAACACATCTCCAACTAGTATTACTATTAGATGTTACTTTGCCTTCTGTAAGAACTGTACTGCCCCAAGAGAGCACTTACTAGAAGGTACTGTACATTGGTTTGCATGTATGTCATCAATGAGCAGATTCCCCTCTGAACGCCATTGGAAGTAATAAGAGTGAGGATGCAATTTTACTATTTACGATACAGTAGAACCCCTACTTAATGTTTTTCTAGGGACTGGAATTTTTTTAACCTTAAATGGGAGTTTACCTAAAATTGAGGTTTTGATAGAAAGCAAACCTTTTTCAGAGCTGTTTGCATGTATTGATGTGAATATTGATGGTGCGAATATAGGGTGCACCTAAACTTTAGACACTTTTTATACTAAAATAATAAATCTTGAATATAGGACACCCTAATACGTTTTTGTGAAAGTTTAATTGTAGAATGGCTTTGATTAATTGGCAGTGAATAAACTGTCTGCTAAAATTGTAGTTTGTTGTTCTGCTGCTATGTGGTGGCCGTCTACCCTTAAGGGCTCCACACACGAGCAACGAATCGCAGCAATCCGTCACATGGCCATCCGATCACTTAGTATTTCGCATGTGTGTGTAAAAGTCGCAGCAATCGGTCACGGATTGCTGATCGCATGGAAATTCCAGGCAGTCTGGCAGATCACATGTGATTTGTGGATGCAATATGGCTGCCTGGATGCTTAGCAGCAATGTGTGCAAATATGTCTTTGACTCGTTTCTTTAGTTATCAACCATATTTGTGATTAGCTTCAATTTTTAATGTTCAGTAATAACTTTACATTACAATGAATAATTATTCGGGGAGCACAAACTACTGTGAGCAATGGAGGTCAGCGTTTTCATTTATATTAAGAAGTAATACAAAGTGCACCCTAGAATTTCTGCAGTGATCAGCAGTGCTCTTAGCACTGGAATTGGTAGGACGTTCACAGTAAAAGCCAATAACCACTTGAGTTCCATCTGATGATTTTGATTTATTTATGAAACAATTACATGTTCTATTAAAATTTTTAACTTCAACACAGAATTATTAATATGTACCATAATATTAAGAGTATTTAATTGTTCACTACAGCTTTGTTATTTGTCCTGGAGACCCTAATCATTTCATATGAACTAGCTCTCTGTTTGACAATTTATAGTCATGGTAGTCAGTACTGTGGCTATTTACAACATTCTGTAGACATATTGAGACTGCAAAACAAATTGTGTAGCAGAGTTACTTCAAGTTAAACTATAAGATGTACCAATAAAAAGGAATTGAGGACTAAAAAATGAAAAAAAAAACACATTTTTACATAAAAAATAGAGGAAGATTACTCACCAGGCGAAGGAGCACAGGTGGTGATAGTAACACACACAGACGCAAACACACTTAGGCAGACATACTGCAGAAAGCAAAGAAGTTAAGAAGTTAGACAGAGATGCACGTGAGGCAGAGGCTCTGTCCAGAGAACCAAGGCAAAGATGTTAAAGATGGTGGGAGGGAATTTAAATTTAGCGGAGGTTGAGACCAGGTGGGCAATGGGAAGAGAGAATATGCTGAAGGACTAGTTCCCATCTCCGGAGTTTGGTGTCGGTGGGAAGTATCCAGATAACCCGGACGGTGTAACACTGTGCCAAGATGTGCTGGCCGTGCATCAAGGCGTGTCTAGCCATAGAGTAATCCTCATTACCAACAAACACTGTCTGCCTGTGACCGTTCATGCGAACGGACAGTTTGTTGCTGGTCATTCCCACATACAGGGTGGCCACCGAACCTTGAAACCGGAAAAAACCGGGGAAAAAGCCTTGAATTTGAAAAAAAACGGGAAAAAATCGGGGAAAAAACCTCGAATTTCAGCCAAAACCCGGGATTTCTAACCCATGAGATCTCGCGGCTTTGAGTTAAATGATCGTTCGCGTGTATAGCCCATTTCTCAGATTACACGACCAGTTCGAAATGTACTTAATAAGTGTAAACAAGTAATTCCTGTAGTTTTAGTAAGAAAAAACCTCAAAGTTTAATATTTAAAAATAACAAAATGCCAGACATTTTAAAATTACGGTGACCTAATGCTCAGATCGCTAGTGCCCGCGGGTTAAATAATATTCATCGCTTCATTTTTGTGGACAAAACATTTTCAAATATATTTCTGGGTGGTTTAAGAAGTTTTATAATTATAGGTTACGTATTCCGTCCGCTATCTATTTCTGTATTTATCTCAAAGTGTTGTTCAACCATGTGACTCAATTCCTCACGATGTATGTCGAAGTGACGCAATGTTATCGTAAGGTGCGACTACAAAATCGCAGCTAGAATGAAAGGCGATATTTATTTGTACTACATTTTATCAGTTTTCATAATTGACTCCCCCCCCCCCCCCCCAGTGATACTCATCAACACAGATCTTGTTTGTCTGATTCTGTTTCGGAAAATCTCTTCACGGAAGCATTTTGTTGATTTTGAATATAAACTCGGTAAAAGTTGGTATTGTGATGCTTCGTTAGCATAGGCGCCGACTACTGGTATGCTCGGTGGCTCAAGCATACCCCAAAATTTGAATGGGTATGCCAGGCATAACCCACTGAAAATTTTGGTATCATTTTTTCTTTGTTATATTTCTTCACTGTAATTAAAATCGACTCTCTCATCCCATTGATGGCTGGCTGGCTTTTGTGTAAGACACCATTCTAAATAGATTATTTTAAACAGGTAATTGAATTCCTAGACATTAATATCCACGTTCACATGTGAGTGAAGTGACCGTTTTCTAAATAGTCCGAATGTTAATGGAATTCCACTTGTTAAGTCAATATTGTAAACTGAAGGCGGCAACCTTTAATTGTATTAAATAACTAGAAAAGTGGGTTTGGTACGATACATTGAAAATGTTTACACTACGAATTTAATTTCCGGTATCTTTTGACAACATCATTACCAGTGAGCCAACATACTTGCTGCGAAGACTGCCCTATCCCTTCTAGCTAAAACATTCTGTAAACAGACAGTCCTCATAACAACTTGCGAAGGTCTTTGTGTTTTAATTGGCAGCTTTACAAAATTCTCCAAACGCAACAGCTAGTAAATTTTTTTTTTTTTTTTTTTGTCTGATTTTCTGTGTAGTATATAGACATTTATACAGTGCAAACGCTTCTGTGGTTTACATAAGTTAGTATATTCTCTGTTGAATTTTACAATTTTTTAGAGAAATTTGACAGTATTTTGGAATGTGTGTTTTGTTTTGGCTTTGTTGTTTGTGGTGGTGTTGGCCATCAAAGAAGTGTTTGTGGTTGATATATATTTGTTTTTGTTGTGTTATTTTATTTTTCTTTTTCTTCCCCATTCTGTACTATTTGGCCCATTTTTGTATGGTGTTACGGAATTATTCTTATGGTTAGATGTTGTGGATTTGTTGTGTGTGTTGTTATGGGACTGAGAATAGGAGCTAGGTCTGGGAATATTGTTGCTGTGTTGTGTGCTATGGTTCTCGTGGGTGGTGTGTATTTATATTTTGGTTTTCTGTTTTCTCTTGTGTTTATTGTAATAAGATCCTCCATGTCTGCTCGTTTTCTAAGGATATGATTGCCATATCTGGCTCTACGTTTTGCCATTAGAGTCTGCAGAGGTTCTATCTTGGTGATTTGATAGACTTCATTACAGGGTGTGGTGGGATGCAGTCTGGTTATGCTGCAGAGCAGTCTTCTTTCTGTTGTGAACAGTTTTTCTGCTATGGGGGCTTGGATTCCTCCTAGGGGTGTCGTTGCATATTCCATTATGAGACGTACATATGTCTTATATGTATGGAGTGCTGTGTCGTCGCTGCATCCCTGGAAGCGTCCCTGCACCTGCCTTATTAGGTTCTGTCGTAGCCTTATTTTGTTGAGTGTATGGTTTAGATGTGTTTTCCAGTTTAGATGCTTATCCAGCATGACCCCGAGGTACCTGGCTGTGTTGTGTAGGATAAGGGGTGTGTCCCATAGTGTGATTTGTATGTCTTGGTCGTTTTGTTGGCGCTTTTTTGATAGGTGCCTGTGATGGAACAGAACTGTCTGTGTTTTGTTTGGGATGGGGCGGATGCGCCATTTTGCCATCCACCTTTCCAACTGAGTTAGGTATGTGTTGGCTTTGCGTTGTGTTGTTGTGGTTCTTAGTTCGGTGCACCAGTAGGCTGTATTGTCAGCATACAGACCTACGGTTTCCGTTTGGGTTCTTGTTTTCGGTATGTCAGCTGTGTATAGGATATAAAGCAGAGGGGATAATATGCCTCCTTGGGGAACGCCAGCTTGGGGGGAAAACTCACCAGATGACTCATTTTGGACGTGTATTCGGCATGTCCTGTTGGTGATGTGGGCTTGTATTATTCTGACTATTTTGGTCGGTAAGCCCATTTCAGGCAGCTTGTATAGCAGGCCTTGGTGCCATAACTTATCAAACGCACGCTCAATGTCTAAAAAGACAGCGAGTGTGCAGTGTCCTTTGTTGAACCCTTTGGCGATGCTGTCTATGAGCTTAAGTAAGGGGTCGCTCGTTGACTGGTTCTGTCTGAAGCCAGCTTGTGTTGGTGGTAGGATGTTTTTGTCTTCTATGTATTTTTTAATTCTATCTGTCAGTATGCGCTCATATGTTTTCCCTATGACATCTAGGAGTACTATTGGTCTAACGGAGCGTGGATCGGTTTTGGGCTTGTCGGGTTTGGGGATCATAATTGTTTTACTTGACTTCCAGTGAGTGGGAAAGGTTTCCTGGTTTAGGCAGAAGTTGAACATTAGGGAGAGTGTTGGGATTAGGAGATGGGAATGAGCTTTTTGTAGGTGTAGACGTCTAATTGTGTTTTCCCCGGGTGCTGAGTTTCGGCCTGTATGGATTGCGTCTTTGATATCTGTCTCTGTTATCTCTCTGGTGAGTTCTTGCTGTTCCTCTGTGTTTGTGGTGTGGGTTGCCATGATTTGGGGTAGTCGTGTTTCTACATGTTGTCTGAATTGTTCGTCGAATTTGGGATCGTTTGGGAAGGTGTATACTTCTTGCAGTACCTGTTTGTACGCTTCTGCTTTGTCTTTGGGATCTGTGGTAGGCTCATTGTTTATGAGTTCGTGGTTTTGTTTTGCCCTGTCAGGGTCTTAAATTTTTGCCAGAATTTTCTGCCATCTCTGTAGTTGAGACGGCTGCAGGTGTTCTCCCACTGTTGTTGTCTGTGCGTGGATACTATTCTTTTTACTCTGGCGTTAAGTCTGTTCCACTGGCGTTTTAGGTCTGGGTTGTCCCCCCCATCTCATTTGTCATTGTAATTTTTTTTTCTGGTGTATTAGGTTTAGGGCTTCTGGGGGAATGGATGGTCTCCAGTTTTCTATCGTTATGGAGGGGATCGATTCATCTATGGCTTATTGAAGAGCGCTTTCTAGTCTGTTTGCTACTAGGTGAAGGTCTTCTGTGTCTGTTATTGTGATTGGAGAGGCCAGCTCTTCCGTCAGTTTGTCATTGTATTTATTGCAGTCTGCGTTGGAATATTTGTGTTCTTGTTGGGTATGGTGATGGTGGCTGTGTGGCGGAGGTGGAGAAGACTATCGGAATATGGTTGCTGGTGATAGGGTCACCAGTCTTTGGTGTGTGTATGGTGCCAACAGATTTTTTTCTGAATTTGAATTTTCAGGCTTCAACAATCGAACGTAGTATTCGGACTTTAGTTTCTGCTGTTTTTGACCTGTCTCACGTGTGCATGGAGTTACGTCTTAACCCTATGCCTCACTCGTCTTTATCTGTCCCTCTAGCCACAACCATTTGTTCAAAGATTGTAAATAACATTGCAGGGCTTCCAATAATTCATTGTGATTAGATTTTTTACCATTACTTTGAGGAAACAAAAAGCATTAGGCTATAGTTGCCGAGTGGTCGTCGTCCAGAGCGCACCTCTCCAGAGCCAGCACATTTTCAGTTGTAAGTGAAACTGGCTTCTCTCCAGAAGCTACATATTTTTGACTTTTACCCTTGATATCCTAGCAACAAATAATCCTGAGCTAGTAAAGAGCATAAAAACAAATACAGGAATTAGCAAACATAGAGTTGTAGTAGCGAGACTGAATGTCAAAATGCCCAAATGCACTAAAAATAAACGAAAAATATATCTATTCAATAAAGCAGATAAAAATTCGCTTCACGCTTTCCTGAGTGATAGTATCCAGTCTTTCAAAACTAAAAATGCGAGTGTAGATCAGTTGTGGCTTACTTTCAAAGACATAATATCAGTAGCATTCTTGAGATTCATACCAAATAAATTAATAAAAGAGGGGGCTGACCCCCCCCCCTCCCCGTGGTACACAAAACAGGTCAGATCACTGTTACAGAAACAAAGAAAAATGCATGCAAAATTTAAAAAGACACAGAATCCACAAGACTGGCAATCTTTTACTGATACTCTTTTACTGATACTTCAATGCGAGAAGCCTATAGTAGTTACCACAATGAAATCCTGTCTCGTAATCTTGCAGAAAATCCGAAGAAATTCTGGTCATATGTGAAATACACTAGCGACAAAACACAAACAATACCTTCACTACTAAACACAGCTTTCCGAAATTCGTTCACCAAAGAAGACGAAGTGAACACTCCAGTATTCAATCCAAGAACAGCTGACAGCATGCTTTCCTCTGAGTATGCTGGTGCAATAGCTCCGTACTTAGCTATCATTTACAACCGATCACTCAGCAAAAGATCCATACCCAAAGACTGGAAAGTTGCCTAAGTTACTCCAATATTCAAGAAAGGCAATAGGAGTGATCCCCAAAATTACAGGCCTATCTCATTGACGTTGATTTGCAGTAGGATTTTGGAACATATACTTTGTTCGAATATTATGAACTGCCTCGAAGAGAACGAACTATTAACCAGTAGTCAACACAAATTCAGAAAGTATCACTCTTGCGAAACACAGCTTGCCCTTTATTCACACGAAGTGTTAAGTGCCATTGACAAGGGATCTCAAATCGATTCCATATTTCTGGATTTCAGGAAGGCTTTTGACACTGTACCCCACAAGTGGCTTCTTATGAAATTGCGTGCTTATGGAATATCTCCCCAATTGTGCGGTTGGATTCAAGATTTCCTATCAGAAAGAACACAGTTCATTGTAATTGACAGTAAGTCATCGAGTAAAACAGAAGTGATATCTGGCGTTCCACAGGGAAGCATTATAGGTCCCCTACTCTTCCTCATTTTTATAAACGATTTAGGAGACAATCTGAATAGCTCCCTTAGACTGTTCGCAGATGATGCTGTCGTTCATCGGTTAGTGAAGTCAACAGAGGATCAAAAGCAACTGCAAAGCGATTTAGACAAAATTTCTGCATGGTGCGAAAATTCGAAATTGGCACTAAATAAAGAAAAGTATGAAGTAATACACATGACCACTCAAAGAAATCTGCTGAACTTAAATTACGCGATAAAAATCAGTCAAACCTTAAGGTTGTAGATTCTACCAAATACCTAAGAGTTACAATTACGAACAACTTTGACTGGAGAGAAGACATAGAAAATATTGTGGGGAAGGCGCACCAAAGATAACATTTCAGTGGCAGAACGCTTCAAAGATGCACCAGCTCCACCAAAGAGACTGCCTACATCACACTTGTGCATCCTCTCCTGGAGTACTGTTGCCCCTTGTGGGACCCTCACCAGGTGGGATTGACGGAAGACATTGAGAAGGTTCAGAGAAGGGCAGCTCGTTTTGTTCTATCACATTACGGGGGGGGGGGGGGGGGGGGAAAGCATCACGGAAATGTTGCACGAATTGGGGTGGACATAATTAAAAGAAAGACGTTATTCATTGCGGCGTGATCTGTTTGCAAAGTTTCAATCACCGACTTTTACTTCTGAATGTGAAAATATTTTGCTAGCACCCACCTACATTAGGGAGACATGACCATCCCAATAAAATAAGAGAAATCAGATCGAAAACAGAACAATTTAGGTGTTCTTTCTTCCCACATGCTATTAGAGAATGGAACGGTAGAGAAAAGTTATGAAAGTGGTTAATGAACCCTCTGCCAGGCACTTGAATGTGATTTGCAAAGTATCTATGTAGATGTAGATGTAATACATTTTCAAAATATATATCGTTGCTTGTTCTATAAGTTGGAGTAAATGCAACAATACTTTCAAATAATTGTATTGAGGTAAAGGAAACAAAATAATTTAAAAACTTTCTTACTAAATAATTGTCTAATGTCTAAATTAGTAGTCAACAGTTTGAAAATGTTATTAGTTACGATAAGGGAAACATATCCTGCACACTACCATCTGTGGACATCCCAAATTTTCATCCAAAAACTAAAAATAATAATTCTGTCAAATATACATCAATCCAATCATTATTTATAGAAATATGCAAAGAAATAATTTGTTCATAAATCAATAAAATTTGGGGTTAAAAGGGTTAATGTCTTGCATGTGAAAATCGTTAAAATGGATAAGTATATATTGAAATATAAAAGGACTTAGACTTATAATCGTGATGGTGACAGTGATATGGAATCGATAGTGTGTATGTTTTGTGTAATTTTTTGGATTTGCTTTGTATTTATTTATTTATTTTTCTTTAGAAACACCTGGGTACGCCTCTGAGCATAACCCAAGATTGTCAAAAGTCGGCGCCTATGTTCGTTAGTAATAATTATAGACAATTTATTTTATGGTCAACACAAAAGATTATTCCCCTCGATATATGTTAATGGGTTTTCTAAAAGTATACGTACACGCAACGCCACCTAGTGAGCTCTAGCTGGGCCCGTATGAAATACAGTTCTAACATTGTTGATTGCGACTTTTTGACATGCTAATTGACCTCCACAAAGATGTAAGTATAACTCCGTAATACGGTACGCGACTTTTGCGAAAAGGCAATTTCTTTCAGTTGTAATTTATTGCTTTAGCAGCTGCCTTTATAACAATACATTCAAAATATCATTAAATATATTTAGAGACTAATGCCATCTACATGTTTCTCAGATGGAACAGAGTGAAACAATCGTTGCAGAGAACAATAGAGTGAATCCATGTGTGAATCAATCTTACCTGTGCATGCACAGATGAAGTAATTCAACGTGTTTTAGAGTGAAGTGTTTGTCCGTCATGTCAAAATAGAGTATAACTCGTTATCTGAGCTCATACGAGACAGTGTATTCATGGCTTACATGTGATCCCAAATCATAAACGAATGCATTATGCTCTTGGTGCAACCCAGAGATAAAGATTTCTTCAATGGGGAAAAGTGCAAGAAGCAAGAAACGTAAACTTTCCACAATCAAACGGAAGTCTGTTGCTTTCCACAATGTATATTTCACTGCCTATTTAGTACTGCAAGAATTTAAAAAATGAAGCAAATTCATTAAAACAAAATGTTTTAATTAAAATCTACTGTTGAGTGATATTTTAGCAGATGACACTAGAATGCTCCCCAGGGGGCCCACACCTCTTTTGTGGGTACGTGTGTGTGGCGCGCATGGGCCCCGAGCCGAAGTAGCCTTTCTTCCTCCCCAGGCTGCTTCACACACTCCCCCCCCCCCTCCCGGTTTGTGCCTTTGCCCGGAGACGGGTGTCTGAGTAAATACAGGTCATCTCCTTTTCTACGCTTTCCTTTTCCTAAGGTCCTTCCTTCCTCTCACTCACTTTTTCCGCTCCTTCTTCTTACCCTGTTGTTCTTACCCTGTTGTTCCTACCTTCTAGCCATCCATACCATCTCTGCTTCGGTGTTTGAGATTCTCCCTTTTCTCACTTTTCTATCTCCCTCTTCCCATCCTCTATTCTTCTTCCTTCCTCCCTGTGCGTGTCTGAAGGCCGACCAACGCATCCCCATGCGTAGCAGGTGACAGGGTAACGCTTAATTCCCCGCCCCGAGTAGACAAGTAGGGCACGTACGTACCCCCTGGTAAACGCCAGGCCCAGGGAGGGGAGATTACCCGAGCTGTAACCTTCTGACCGTGCCAATTGGTCCCTCCGTCCGTTTCTCGGGAGGTGTGACCTGAGGTTTGGACAATAACCTAAGGCGGGTGAGCCCTCAGTGAGGGTTCCCCATTAGGAAGTAGCACGCCATCGGAGACACCGGTAATCATGGGGGACACTTCCGCAATGACCTCTCTCTCTCTTCCCTTCTGACTTCGACCCAAAAATGTAAGTTGGATGCCCCTCAAACTAAGAAAGTACTACCTAACGTTCCTAAGTTTCTCATTGTTACCTGTACTGGTGGTCATGATTTCTCCGAGGTCATTCCCTTCATAATTCAGAAGGGTGTAGATGCCATTGCCGGTCCATTGAAGAAATGTTCTAGTCAACGTAATGGGAGTTTGCTGTTAGAAACAGATAACGCCTTTCAGGCTCAAAAACTGATTCGAGCTACGCTTTTGCACACCTTCCTGGTAAAAGTCGAAGCCCACCGTACCCTTAACTCGTCACGTGGGGGTGGTCTATTCTCAATCCCTCGACGGGTTATCGGACGAAGAGATAAAGGACTATCTGACTGATCAGGGCGTCATAGCTGTCCATAGAGTAATGAAAAAGACTGATACAGGTTTGATACCAACCCAAACTGTATTTTTGACTTTTGACAAAATCAAAGCAGGCTACAAAATTATATCAGTTCGCCCCTATATCCCGAATCCCACACGTTGTTACCAGTTCCACTGACATAATCATACCCGTGAGTCTTGCCGTCATGCAGCCAAATGCGTCACCTGCAGCAAGGACGCTCATGAGGGGGACTGTCCCCCTCCATCCCCTCACTGCATTAACTGCATGTGCGACCATGCTGCTTCCTCTAGAGACTGCCCTGTTTAGGAGGAGGAGTGGGTCATCCAAGAAATAAGGGTAGGCGAAAAAGTTTCGACCTCTGCTGTGCTGAAGATACTAGCTAGTCGAAAGCCCGCTGAGCTCCCAGTGGGTAAATACAGTGCTGTTTTGCCTCCCTCGTCCTACTAAGGAGGCTGCCACACAAACATGTGACCTTACTTTTAGCGACACGGTTGTCAGATCGGCCAGTCCAAAGATTGCCCGATCAACCTCTCCGCTCACTTCCTCTCACCAAAAAACACAGCCATCAGTAGCTCCTCCCAAATCACGGGCATCTAAATCGGATGCCTGGACTTCCAAGAAAGAGCCTGTCCGTGAAGAAATCTTAAGATCTGAGCCTGCACACCCTCCGTCTGCGCACACAACTCAATGTCATTCCTCCAAGAAGGCACACAGGAAAAAAGAGTTCCTCTTCTTCCCCGCCACGGCGCGACTCAACTGTCACGCCATCTAGCAGTGGCACCACTTGGACTTCCTCTGTCTCTGCGGGGCATGCTACTGCTGGCTGATCATCAGGCCCTCGACTGGCGGAGGAAGCTGCCCCTGCCATTAAATCCAGGCAGGCAGCGGAAACTCCAGATGAAGTGATGGAACATGACCCTTTACCTACAGATTCCGGTAGCAGCGTTCCCTTGAAGTCAGACCCTCAGTGGCCAGCGAGGTGATCTCCCCTCGCTTTTCTTCTCTATCTTCTCACCTTATGGATCTCCTTCAATGGAATATTCGCGGCACTCGTTCCAACAGAGATGAATTGAAACTCCTACTCAGACTGCACCGTCCATTTGTCGTCGGACTTCAAGAAACGAAGTTACGCCCACGCGACGACACAGTTTTTTCACAATATACCTCATTGCGTTTTGACCTGCCCCCTGTGGAGGGTATTGCAGCCCATGGAGGGGTTATGTTGCTCATTAGAGATGACATATACTAACATCCTATTCCACTGCACACTCAACTACAGGCAGTTGCCGTCTGCATCATTCTTCCAACCTTTTCCTTTTCTCTTTATAACGTCTATACCCCATCGTCTTCTGCCTTTACTAGGGCAGATGTGCTGCACCTTGTTGCCCAACTTCCTTCCCCCTTTTTGTTGATAGGCGATTTCAATGCCCACCACCCCCTATGGGGTGTCTCCGGCCTCTTGCCAGAGAGGCTCCCTTTTAGTGGACATTCTCAACCATCTTAATCTTGTGTACCTAAACACAGGTGCACCAACCTTTCTTTCAGATACGATGCATACCTACTCACTTGGACCTCTCAATATGTACTGCTCAACTTGGGCGTCGGTTTGAGTGGTGTGCTCTCTCTGATACATACTCGAGCGACCATTTCCCCTGCATAACTCATCTCCTTCATCATACCCTACCTCCGGGTTCCACTAGTTCGAACATCTCGAAAGCTGACTGGGGGCTGTTCT
Source organism: Locusta migratoria (assembly GCA_026315105.1). Lineage (NCBI taxonomy): Eukaryota > Metazoa > Arthropoda > Insecta > Orthoptera > Acrididae > Locusta > Locusta migratoria. The sequence continues at coordinate 411,127,406 of CM048747.1, read as the reverse complement.
CCTCACTGGCGGTTTTCCATGATGGGAATTTCCCCAGCTGTGACAGTCAGGTAGAATACCTCACGGAAGTTATTCTCAATGCTGCCGAATATTCCATTCCACGCACTTCGTCTTCTCCACGTCGAGTCCCAGTCCCCTGGTGGACTGCGACATGTCGCGATGCTGTTAGAGCCCGGAGATGTGCTCTATGCACCTTTCGCCGTCACCCAACATTGGCGAACTGTATCAATTACAAACGTCTAGGAGCGCAATGCCGTCGAGTCATCAAGGAAAGCTAACGGGCCTGCTGGATTGCTTTTACTAGTTCATTTAACAGACTTACTCCTTCTTCTGTTGTCTGGAAGGGGGGGGGGGGGGGGCTGCGCCGGTTATCTGGCACAAAGGTCCACTCCCCAATTCCTGGTTTGACCGTCGCAAATGAATTCTTCGTAGACCCAGCTGCTATATTCAACGCTTTAGGCCAATCTTTTGCAGCAGTCTCGAGCTCAACACACTATCACCCCGCCTTTCTCCCTCGAAAACAGGCAGAAGAGGCACAGCCACCTTCCTTCCAATCTTTCAATTGGGAAAGTTACAATGCCATCTTCACCATGCAGGAGCTTGAACGTGCTCTCTGTGTCCCGATCTTCTGCTCCAGGGCCTGATACAATTCATATACAGATGCTGAAAAACCTTTCTCTTGCGGGTAAATGTTTTCTCCTCCGCACTTATAATCGCATTTGGATTGAAGGTCAGGTCCCCACACACTGGCGTGAAGCAATTGTTGTTCGCATACCAAAACCAGGGAAGGACAAACATCTTCCTTTGAGTTATCGCCCCATTTCTCTCACCAGCTGCATTTGCAAGGTGATGGAACACATGGTTAATGCTTTGCTGATTTGGCTACTTGAATCTCGCCGTCTCCTTACCAACGTCCAATGCGGCTTTCGTAGGCATCGTTCTGCTATCGACCACCTCGTTACCTTGTCGACCTATATTATGGATAACTATTTGCGTAAGCGCCAGACGGTGGCTGTGTTTTTTCATTTGGAGAAGGCTTATGACACCTGTTGGAGGGCGGGAATTCTCCGCACGCTCCATACATGGGGCTTTCGTGGCCGCCTCCCCATTTTTATCCAAGCATTTTTACTAGATAGAAGGTTCCGTGTACGAGTGGGCTCTGTTCTGTCGGACACCTTCGCCAGGAGAATGGGGTGGCACAAGGATCTGTGTTGAACGTGGCACTTTTCGCCATAGCAATTAACCCAATCATGGATTGTCTTCCGGCTGACGTCTCTGGCTCCCTTTTTGTGGACGACTTCGCGATTTACTGTAGTGCCCAGAGAACGTGTCTCCTGGAACGCTGCCTTCAGTGTTGTCTCGACCGTCTGTACTCATGGAGTGTCGCCAATGGCTTCCGGTTCTCCAGTGAGAAGACAGTCTGTATAAATTTCTGGAGATACAAAGAGTTCCCTCCACCGTCAATCCATCTTGGCCCCGTTACTCTGTCCTTCGTAGAGACAACGAAATTTTTAGGGCTTATATTGGACAGGAAACTCTGCTGGTCCCCGCATGTGTCCTATCTGGCTGGCCGGTGTATTCGTTCCCTTAACGTCCTCCGTGTTCTTAGTGGCACGTCATGGGGAGCAGATCGAACCGTCCTACTTCACCTCTACCGGTCCACTGTCCACTCGAAATTGGATTACGGAAGCTTCATTTACTCTTCCGCACGGCCATCCATTTTACGCCGCCTAAACTCGATTCACCATCGAGGGTTACGCCTGGTGATAGGAGCTTTTTACACAAGCCCTGTTGACAGCCTCTATGCCGAAGCTGCCGAATTACCTTTAACCTATCGACGCGACATATTACTGTGTCGGTATGCATGCCGTTTGCTTTCGATGCCTCACCATCCTTCCCATCCATCGATCTTTAATGAGTCCCTTGATAGCCAATATGGACTGTCTGCGATTGCCCTGCTCCCTCCTGGAGTAAGTTTTCAACGCTTGCTTCGGCAGCTCGATTTTACTCTCCCTTTCACATTTCAAATAGGTGAGAGCCCAGTGCCACCTTGGCTCCAGGCTCAAGTTCGCATTCACCTCGAACTCGCCTCACTCCCGAAGGAGAGCACTTTGGATGCTTTATACTGCCTGCGGTTCCTTGAACTTTGTGCACAGCTCGAAAACTCAGTTTTCATTTATACGGATGGCTCAAAGACCAATGACGGTGTCGGAAATGCGTTTGTCGTGGGGGATGACCGTTACCAGTACAGGCATAATGCCCATTGCTCGAATTTCACAGCGGAGCTTTTTGCCCTCTATCAGGCTGTACTCTTCATCCGTCGACACCGTTCTCATTCTTATGTTATCTGCTCTGACTCCATCGGCGCCATCCAGAGACTGAGCAACCCCTTTTCAGCCCATCCTATTGTGCACTGAATCAACCGCTCCCTTCAGTTATTAGCTACTGGCGGCCCTCGCGTCCACCTCCTGTGGGTACCTGGCCACGCAGGCGTGCCTGGTAACGAGGCTGCTGATGCCGCTGCCAAGGCTGCAACTTTCTTACGTCGGACAGCTACGTACTGTGTCCCATCGCACGATATTCAAGGGGCTCTATCGCGGCGCCTTATATCGTCGTGGCATAATGTGTGGTGTTCACTTACTAATAATAAGCTCCGGACCATTAAACCGCTTCCGGTGGCTTGCATGACCTCATCACGCCGATCGCGACGTGAAGAGATCATCTTGGCCCGCTTGCGGATCGGACATTGCCGGTTCAGCCACCGCCACTTGCTCAGTGGTGACCCCGCACTGTTATGTTCCTGTGGCCACCCGCTGTCGGTGCGCCATGTTTTATTGTCGTGTTCAAATTTTACTCCTGTTCGGCTTGCACTACATCTGCCGGACACATTGGAAGACATTTTAGCTGATGACGTGCGGGCTGTTGCTCGAGTATTGGATTTTATCAATTTGACCAAATTGTCGAGGGACATTTAGCTCTTCACTCTGTTGCTTTTTATTCTATGTTTTTTAGCTGTTTATATATAAAGTCTTATTATTCTAGGGTATATCTCCGGTTTGATTCGGGCGCTAATGACCTTAGTAATTGTGCGCCCTAAACCCACAAAAAAAAAAGTCACTAGAATGCAAATACCACACAGCTGTTGCTCCAGATATGTTTTTGCATTCTTGATTTCATCTCCTCAAAGTTCAAAAACTTGCCGACAACATTGTGCATTATTACGCATGCTGCGTCATTAACATTCATTGATCTCTTAGCTAGAGTTTTCCAGGGCAAAACTTATGACTATGGGCTCTGGAAACTGAAAACCATCATTGGGAACAATCTAAATGAATACTTGAAAGAGGTGAAAATGTTTTTATATCCTGAAGGTAAAGTAAATCATAGTATTTGTATTGAGTTCTTGATCACTAGTTCATGAGATGTGACTGTATTTTACTATATCAAGAAGTCTAGTATAAATGAACGGGCTATGTTGCATAAGCGAATGCAATTCACATTAAAACATACAGTATCCTCCAACTACTTGAACTCAACTTGGTCCGTTATACAGGGTGTAAATTTTAAGTTGACAAACTGGAATAAGTCAGAAAAACAGTAGATACTAAAAATGGTTTTCACCAGCATGTGCGGATGGCAGACGCTTTGGAAATAATACTCAACCTGAACCGTTTCCACCATTTGTGGGGGGGAGGGGAGGAATGTCAAGTGTAAAATTTTAAATGGGAACCTCAACTTTTTATTGCAGATTTGGATTCTAAGGCCCACATCATGGGTAAAAGTGCAGTTCATGCGGCAGCGGCTAACCGTCGCACTCGCTTGGTTAGAAACGGCAGAGCAGCCAATCAAGAGTCACGATGCCGTGGCCAATAAGAAACAACGTTACAATTGTCCAATGTAAACAAATGGAAGCGGTGTATGCAAAAGTTTTTGACGATCAACAAGTTACAGTTGCTATCAGTTTGGATGCCACTTGCTCACTGTTTCGAACATATCATAAAATAAATAAAACGTACTATACCTGCTCTGTGGTTGACACGTTCTTACATGAATCCTTGTCCGGTCAGTAAAAATAATTGCAGTAATTTCCAAGAATGCTTGCAATCGAGATAGCTCGGACTTATATACATCAGTCCGAGCTATCTCGATTATATGCAATCTCGAGCACACAACTGTAAATCGATAGAATGTTTCTGAACCGGAGATTCGGCAATAGGCGCCCTCAGATACTAAAAGTAAAGACTTCCAGTTTAACCACAGTCCAACAGATTTAACCTATACCTAACTTTCACTTAAGATGATCACTGTTTCGTACAGATAATAAAATCAATAAAATATGCTATACCTGTTCTATGGTTGGCTGCTGTGGTGTATTAATAATAGGTCACTTTTGGGGGTAATACCACAATTATCTAAAAATCCCTTTTAAATGGAAAATCAATTACAGTCACGCAAATGCTGCACCGAAATAGTCGAATAAACTTTGAAATTGACGCCAGATTTACTCATCATGAAACACACAATCTTATTGGGTGGCATAACTCGACTCCTGACTGGTTGCTCTGCCGTTTCTAACCTAGCGAGAGCGAAGGCTAGCTGCTGCCGCATAAACTGCACTTTAACCCACATCATGTATGGTCTGGTGGATTTTTTTTAATGACAGATGGCGCTGTAATAGTAAGAAATACTTGTCATACTGGTGAAGAAATGTACTAAATAGGAAATTAAAAAAATGAAAACCTTATTCATGATACTTCAGAACACTACCAAACGATCCCCAAAGTGATCCTTCCCTCTCCCCGTAGTGGACATGGCAGTCTTCCAAACTGATACCTAAGTCCAGATTGCCCTTGTCTGAATACCAGTTATGAATTGCCAACAAATCACTTAATTGAACTAGCCGGGAAGAAATGTACATATGGTATCATTTGGTTGGGTTCTGAAGCATCATCAATATTATCAACCTTTTTCTTTCCTGGGTGGTACATTTCTTCAGCAGTTTGGCAAATAATTCTTACCATTACAGTGCAAAATGTTGCCAATTGAAAGAGAAAAAATCAACCAAACTACACACGACTTGGTCTGTAGAATCTGAATCTGCAATTAACAATGGGAGTTTCCATTTAAAATCTTACACTAGCCACCCACACTGCTTCCAAATAGTGGAGACAGTTAGAGTTTAGTATCATTTCCTAAGCCTCTGCCGGCCGTTCATAATGGTGAAAACCGTTGTTGAATATGTACTGCTTTTTTTTTTCCTAGTTATTCTGGTTTGTCAACTCAAAATGTACACCCTGTACTATACATTGTGTCAGTGTCAAATCTGGAGAGGGGGTCTATGGGGCTGCAGATCCCCCAAAACCACAGTAAAACCTCATAATATAAGCTGGCTCCTTTTAGATCAATTTGAGGTACAACAATGCCACAATTTTTATGAACTCTGCTCCCCCCCCCCCCCTCCCCAACACAAATACTGGATTCGCCACTGCTTGGTGTATATTACAACGTGACATGGTTCAACTTGGAAGACATGGTTTTTAAAAATATGCAACTAGTTTCTTTACGGTATAGTTGTTTGCTAACCCCTTTGAGCAAAATTAAGTTTTGTGAAAACCTGAAAAATAATTATTTTTAACCTGGAAAAAACCTTGAATTTGATAATGAAGATTTGGTGGCCACCTTGACATAGAGTGCTTCACAGTGCAGGCATGTCAGTTGTTAAATCACATGGGTGCTATCGCAAGTGGCTCTGCCCTTGATCGTGTACACCTCCAGTAATGGACTGGAGTAAGTGGTGGTGGAAGGGTGCATAGGGCGGGTTTTACAACGGGGGCAGTTGCATGGGTAGGAGCCAGAGGGTAGGGAAGGTAGTTTGGGGATTTCATATGAATGGACTAGGAGGTTACAAAAGTTAGGTGAGCGGTGGAAAGACACTCCTGGTGGAGTGGGAAGGATGTCATTATATCCTTCCAATGTTGATGAATTTTCTGACACTGACCTTTGGATCCAAAATAAATTGTACAGTGAATCAGTTAACAAAATAGCAAAAGAGAACATACACTTTTGTAGTTGTTACAGCTATGTTTATAGATACAGCATTATGAGCACCTTACATTCGCTGGAGCTCAACAATGAGTAACTCGTTACTAATTAATGATCTTAGGTGTAACAACTTTCAGCCAAAGAGCATCTAAGTGAAGATACTTATCCTACACTTTCATTTATTTCTTTGGTATTCAATGCGAAAATCAATGAAAAACAAATTAATTTGATAAATCACACAAAATTTTCTGTTTTCTGAATACTGTATATTTCTGTGGTTAAGACGATGGTGAAACCATTTGTGATGTGACAATTTTGGATGGTTGGTTCCATCCCATGATACAGTGTTTGTTCTGTAGTAGTGATGATGCTGCATTCCAGGGTGATAGGGCCTATGTTCATACAACTGTACCATCCAGGACTGATTTTGTGAGCACACTGATGAGTTGTTGCATTTCCCTAGCCATGGCAGTCAGTAGATGTCAATATTATAGGGCATTTGTGGTCTTATATGGAGAGGACAGTGTATAAATGTTATCTACTTCTTTCATTACCTTAATGTACTTTATGAACCCATAAAGGATCTGCATTTATCCATTCCAGAACAATTGGTAGATGTTTTGAATGTGAGTGGTTTTGTTGCACTGTATTAGGCATGGCAATTTTGTGTGGGGTTTTTTTTTTTTTTTTTTTTTTTTGTATTTATATATTTTTGTCCAGTTCTTGTATCATTGAGTTCATATTTGAGCTGACTAGCACAGTTTCATCCTGTAATTTTGTCTTAGCTGTGAAAAAGTTAAATAAATAATGAGGATGTAATGTGTTTCAGACTGGTCCTATTGTGAAGCTGTGCATGGGAATTGAACCTGCATTTTATGTGGACTCGGGTCCACCTACCTTTGCATTCAATCCTTGTGGGCATATGGCCACAGAGAAAACTGTCAAGTATGTATTTTATTTTTATGTAAGATTCCATTGAATTATATGTATCTATTGCTTATTTAGCATGATTAAATTAGGACTTTAAAGCGCTCTTACACCTGATGAATGCATTATTATTATTATTATTATTATTATTATTATTATTATTATTATTATTATACAGTAATAATTACTATTATATTTTGTGACTTATATAGTTTGGAAGGAATCTTATTTATCAGATATTTTTAAAGGTTGTTCCAATGTCAGTTTCCTGGTGCACGAAATGTAGAGAACATAGAGCTAAGGTGTGATGGTACAGAGGATTTTGCTTTGTAGAGAAAGGGTTGTTCTGTTATGCTCAGATAGCCAATTTAGAGTTGAGAGTAAATAAGTGCAAAGCTTGGGAACATGTTACACCAGCGTAGCATATGATATTCTATAGCCTTATCAGTATAAAGTTTTGTAATTGCTTGTAGGCAGAAGTCAAGTGGTTGAAAAAGCATATGTCACAAACATAATATGCCACACAGAAGTAGCCACGTGGTCTTAGGCATCGTGCTATGGATTAGATCAGAGGTTTGAGTTGTCCCTGTGTGTGTGTGTGTGTGTGGTGTGTGTGTGTGTGTGTGTGTGTGTGTGTGTGTGTGTTCTGTACTTAGTGTAAGTTAGTTTAAGTAGTTTATAAGTCTAGGTATTTATGACAGTAACAGTTTCGTCCAATAGATTCACATTTTTGAACAAATGTAACACACACAAGCATTAATTGAAAGTTGTAGCCTGTGTGAACTCTAAAATGAAAGTCCTTTGATAATAGTCTCACCATAGTTGAGTATGGGAGTTAGTGTCTCTGCGAGCTTGATTTTAAAGTGTGAAGTAAATACTTTCCTACATATCTATATAGAGTGAAGCAATGCAGACATCTTACAGGCCACTATTGTTTGGCAATAGCAATCTAAATATTTGTCCAGAACTAATCCTAAACTGTTTGCCAAGGAATTTGTAAGGGCACTAAAGACCTAGTTGTTGTGCACCCAAAGCATCTTATCAAGTCATCTCTTTGGTGCGAAAAAGGTGCTGATCACTGTGCTGCTCAGAGTTAATGGAGGAGAAGATTTTCCAGACTGCTGGGTAATGAGTCTTTTGTAACTAAGATTGCTTATGTTTTAGACACATTTAATTTCAGACTAATATTTTGTTCCCACTTTGATAAGGCAAGCAAGTTACATATAATCAAAGAACACTGGAGTGAATAGTGAACACGCCACAAACATAAATCGAGAACATTAACGGGCCCAGTACTGATCCTTGTGGGACCCTGATAATACTTCACTCGATTGTGACTTTTTTATACTAATAATTCGACACAGCTGGTGGGATGTGAGGTGAGAGCAGAATCACTCCACAATAGTTGGATAAAAATTCAGACTAGTTAGTTTAGAAAGTAGAATGTCAAAGTTAGCAGGTTCACTGCTAAATAATTGGTAGACTGTTTGTGAACTATATATTCTAGAGCAGTGTTTTTTCTACCTTATCAAATATGCAACCCCCTTCCAAGTAAAAATATTCTGGTAACCCCCTTCCAAAAAATAAATAAATAAAATTAAAAATTTAAAGTAAACAACCCCATTCCAAATGAAAGTATTCTAATGATCCCTTTCATGAACCATAACTAAAATGTTATCTCAAATGAAATTAATTTAATCTTATTTCCTTTGCTTCAGATTTCTTTTAAATTGTTGGCCAAAGGATTTTTTGTGTGTATTTTGGAACACATTATTCCATTTTTTACAAGATTTCGGACAGAAAAATATATATAGATTAAGGAGTGTTTCTCATTTCACGCAAGATTCAAAAGTGAATTATGCTCATTAAGAATAGTCTTGCTGTATAGACAATATGTAAGGAAGTAGACATTTTTTTGAATTTTTCAGAATTACTTATTGTATCATGTTCTTTTACCTATTGATTGGTCCCTGAAAACAGTTTTCAGACTTTGCTTGTATTCATCATTAAAACATTGTATTGGAAAACAGTTCTGAAATATTCAATTCATCATGAATGTTACACAAGGAACGCCATAATTTTAACATTAAATAAATTATAGTTAGGTATACATCTTTGTGTCATGGAACACTTAGTTATTTTATGGTGCAAGTACTTTCTCCTGCAGCGGTGATCCCCTGGCGGTTGTAACCCACAGGTTGAAAAACATTGTTTTAGAACCTTTGATAATGATTGTACAACACAAATTGTCCTATGTTGAGCAGATTGATCAGCACAATCCTTCACCAGTAGTGATTTTAAGAGTTCCTTTTCCAAGGCGGCTGGGAAAGTACGGGAAGTTAGAGAATTGTTGAACATGTCTGTTGTTACGGGCAGCGATTGACAAAAAGAACAGTCATTTTCACTGTAATGCTGTTGTCGTGCAGCTGCTGGATGAGTTTGCAATTGACTCCATATGTACAGCTAACTGCCTGCAGAATGATTTTTTTAAAATCCATCAAGCGCTAATACTTCAAGGGACTCAATGATTTGTACCCTTGTGTGTTTATCAAGTATAGAGGCTAGGGTGGCAAAATAATTATTAGATCCTCAAATAAGAACTGTAGGTCCAGCAGATGATTTGTCTATCCTAGACTTCATAGATATTTCCTGCGATAGTGGAAGTTCTTGTTACTAGGTTAGTAAGTGGGTGTACCCGAATTTCGCATTCCCACAGATTGACTGTCAGTTTCTTGAGGTTGATAGCAAAATTATGTGCTTCATTCTTGATGTCTAAATTTTCTTGTATAGCTTGTGCAGAAAGCCGTGGCTTCAGCCTTCTCCACTTGGGTGCTGGACGAGTCCATTATTTTGTTTTGGAGGGGCGGCTGCCTCAGTTGCTTCTTGCCTACTGGTCGCAGGGTCCTGAACCAGATCAGGAGGATAGCTGCAGGATTTGAAAGCTGTTATTAGGTTATTGGTGTACTGGTTCAGGGTTTCGGGACTAGAGCAGACTTGTTTGCCACGAAGACTTAAGCTGTAGGGAAGGGAACGCTTGATGTGGAATGGATGGCAGCTATCATACTGGAGGTACTGTTGTTTGTGGTGGGTTTGATGTGAACAGATGCGTAAAGTTGGCCGTGGGACAGGTGAAGGTCAACATAGAGGAAAGTGCCATGGGATTTGGAATAGGAGCAGGTGAAATTGATGGGACCAAGAAGGCTTGGGTATCCAAGACAACTTCCTCTAAGCATCCCATAAATAAGTTTGCGTACAAGGGAGCCATCCTGCTTTCCATGGCTGTTCCCTTTAGTTATTGGTATGTCTGGCCCATAGAGGGGAAGAAGTTGTGGCTTAGGATGAATTAGGATGAAGCTGGCTAGGGTAATAATTTCCTTATTAGGTTTTAGGTAGGGTTGCAGGTGGTCAGGGTGAAAGGAAGTAGAGGGTGGTAGGGGCAGGAACTAGAGAAGGAAGATTAAAATCTACCTGGTATTTTGCAGTGTCTCTCCTGGTCTCTTCCATGTATATAACCTTCTTTCATGATTCTTGAACCAAGCATTTGTTATGACTAAATTATTTTCCCTACAAAATTCTGCCAGGCAGCTTCCTCTTTTATTCCTTTTCCCCAGTCCTTTTTGCCTACTATTTTTCCTTCCCTTTCTTTTCCTACAACCAAATTCCAGTCCCCCATCACAATTGTTTTCCTCTCCCTTGATTGTCTGAATAATTTCCTTCATTTACCCATACACTTCTTAAATCTCCTCATCGGCAGAGCTAGTGGTCATATAAACATGTAACGTCAAATGGGGTGATATCCGATACAGGGTTGATTTCGGACAATATGGTTTATCTTCTCTTTACCCCTGCATAGCAATGGATTATCGTTAATTTCCAGCTCCGCCTGCTGCTTATTTTATGCACGAGTCTGTAATTCCTGAGTGTCACTCTCTCCCATTTGCATTCATTGTTTACTGACGCAATAATCAGACAGTCTCACTGTCAAAAGGAGCAGAAACTTTCTGTTTTTGCAACTGGCGGTAAAGTATTGTAGCGTCAGTTGCCAATGAGATCGGTAGGCTGTGGCACTGTGAGAAGTTTTGTACCAGTTTGTCATGAGTTTCGTGTGATGTTTCAAAGTAATGGAGATTTTTTCGAAATTGTGTATTTTCAGGGGTGATTTTGGGCAATGCCGAGAATGTATAAAAGTGAGAAAGGTGTTCAAGGTCAGTGTAATTATGACCCAGAAATTTTAAAGAACACAGTACAAGATATTCAGTGTGGGAAATTAACGTATAGAAAAGCCTTTAATAAATAAAATGCCTTATTCCAGACCTTATTCCTTACTTTAATGAGGGACGATGTTCTTAAAATATGTTAGAAGTCACTAAAATCAAACTAAAAGAAAGTAGAATAAAAAATGTCAATTTGTGTCTGAAATCACCCCCATACACTTCCAAACAGTGGACAGAGATTGAAAATGCACATGTGTACTCTTTGTCACAGGCTAAAGTAAATAAACATGAACATTCTGTTTCTAGGATATTTGAATTATTGTACATATACCTCACCACTTCCGGAAAAAAAAAAAAAAAAAAAAAAAATCTGACAAAACTAACAAAAGTTATGGTGAAAAAAAAATCTCAAAACTGTCCGAAATCACGCCGTTTGACGGTACTAATGCGTTCAGTGTTGGCTTTATATCTATCTTGACTACGATAATGCGATAACTGCACAACTCATACTAGTTTACCTGCCTTCCTATTTCCTTATTCACTATTTGACCTACTACTGTAAAATCTCCAACTGATTTTGTATTTATAATCCTGTACTTGCCTGACCAGAAATCCTCTTTCCACTGAACTTCACTAATGCCCACTATATCTAATTTCAACCTATCCATTTACTTTTTAAATTGTCTAACCTCACTACATGATTAAGGGATATAATGTCCTATGCTCCAATCCATAGAATGCCAGTATTGTCATTCCTGACCAAAACATCCTCTTGCGTAGTCCCTGGGAAAAGAAACGCATGTAGTTCTTGATTACTTTCAGCAATTTGCAGTAACTGTATGGCAAAGCCACATTAGCTGACCTACAATGCCAGCTCAGTCAGTCGTCCAGACCGTTGCCCCTGCAACTACTGACACACATTTGTGTGTCCTCACCACAGATACTCCGCTGTGGTTGTACCTATGGTACAGCTATCTGCATTGTTGAGGCATACAAGCCACCCCACCCTGGCAATGTCTGTGGTTCATGTATATGTCTCTTAACACATTCAACACTGCCCTATTCACACCCGGCACTTGGCTGTGAACTGAAATATTTTAGGATGTCTATAAAACATTACAAAGTACAGAAATGTGATAGGAATATAGTTTTACGTCATTTAAAAGGTAAAAGCATTTGCATTCAAAAAATGCGAGTTTATTTTAGAAACAAACACTAGAAAGCCTGAAAGAGAAAAGTTTTACAAGCTCTGTCTGTTATGTGGAACAATTATTTCTGTATTTACTTTCACGAAAATTATACAGGTAAGTCTAAAAGCAAATATAAACAACATAGATTTTTTGGAGGTAAAGTTAATTTTTTGTGTAATAATCCTGGAAGCACTGAGGGACGCAAAGCCCAATGTTGCTGTCCTTGCACCATCACCGACTTTCCTTCCTGATTCGCTTACCAATCTCCTCCTTCCCCCTGTCAGAACAGATCTTGCAGTATCGAATTGTTCACCTTGTTTACAGTAGGTGTTACTTTCTTGGGAAAATGCCATACAAATGTCATCTCAATTTGTGAAGACTAAGCGAGTTCTTGCAGAAAAATAATTCCTCCATTTTCTGCCAAATTCTTCCCCAATTTGGTCATGAAGTCTGGGAGAGAAATGTTTTTCCTAGTCTTCCCCTTACCGAAAGAAGCAAAGAAATTTAGTTAAGTATGTAGTACACCAACTGAAATTGGTAACACTATGTTTAATGTTTGTTGCTATTCTTTGAGGTAAGATTGTGTCACTTAATTCTGCCGCAGACCTATGCTTCCTTGATGTACTGTGCCACACTTAATACACAGCAGCAGTATCTGTTAGTTCTTTGGTGCACCATGGCACCTCTATTGCTTTACTGTACTATGCCAGCCATACTTCAAGCATAGCTTGCACCTAAAAAAAATTCTGTGATCCTGCTTTTATGAAATGAAGTTGCTCCATGCAAATCTGTGAAGTAGTTTAGGAGATTAGGGATTTCTAATAAATGAAGAGGCACAGTTACTGAAAACACTTAATATTACAATATATCTTTTTTCCGTTATCTGATTTTGATGAAATCATGCCTATATGTTGCCCCAATCTTATCTCAAGTTTTCTGTGCAAAGCACGTGAAAATGTCTCAGTAGTTTGTGACGTTCTAGTTCTTTTTCCCCCCTCTTTTGTAATACTTTTAAAAATGTTAAAAATAGGCATATCTTCATGAATATTATGTGGTTTGCATAATACATAAATGACATTTGCCATTTTAAACATTTATTTCATTGTCATTCATATCTCGTGACACTGTACTGAGGCATGGAAAGCTGAAATGTAATACATATTTCCTTAATGAAGTAGAAATATCACTGGAAACAATCATTATTATTACAGTTGGCTCTCTCTTCCGCTAGATGCACTATTGTTTCTCAAAGCGTGAGACTTAAATTTCCGTAGTAGTTGTACATATACATTAGACTGTGATATCAGTATGTAGATATATATTAAACACAGTGAGGATTGTATCAGTTCTATATTCATTTCCTTGAATCGTATTTTTTAGACCATAGCAACCGAGAAAATGATTTTCAGAAATACAGTAAGTTTGAAAAGTAAGAATAAATAGGATTTTCAAAGGGTAATTATCAGATTGCTACCAAACTTCACAAGAACACTCGCAGTGCTACGTATTAGTTTTATGGTGCACTATGAAACTAACAGTGCCTCTGTTGGTTCTTTCTTGCATCACACTGTTCTTCCCAAGCATGAAATACACCTAAAATTTCAAATTAACATATCCTTTATTTTTTCTGCTCCAATTTTGTGAAATGAAGCATGATACCCTCATATTGTTACCTGCGAAAACCCCCTGAAAATGTGTCATTTGTTTTGCAGATTAATGTGATGAAAGAGAAAGACAGACAGTACAGTTGTAGATAAAAAATGTTAAATTGTGTTCTGTCTTTCCGTGATCTGATTTTTATGAAACTAAGTCTGTATGTTGTCCCAAGGTATGCTGAAATTACCGGTGAAAACCCTATGCGAATTCGTGAAGTAGTTTTGTAGGAGAGTGTTTCTAACAGATGAACAGACAGACACAATGGTTACAGGAAACACTTACAATTATGATTCTCTCTCTCTCTCTCTCTCTCTCTCTCTCTCTCTCTCTCTCTCTCTCTCTCTCTCTCTCTCTGTGTGTGTGTGTGTGTGTGTGTGTGTGTGTGTGTGTGATTTGTTTTTTTGTTTTTCATCTCCATGATTCTATTTTGATGAAATCATGCTTAGATCCTGAACCAATCTTCTCGTGTTTTCTGTGTAAACTGTGTGAAAATACATCCAGTAGTTTTGAAGATAGAAGAAAACAGTAACAAGCCTACATTTACAGATTTATTATTAGTACAGATGAGAGATGGGAAGTCCCTTGTCACCTATCATTGCTTATTTATTCATGGTAGACTTTGAAGAATGTGTATTGGATTCTTGGTGTTGAAACCTGCTTGTTTTTTTCAGATATGTAGACAATATATGTGTTATTTGGCCTCAAGGTAGTGAAAATTTGAACGATATTTTTGGAACATCTAAAGTCAGTCCACTTTAACATCTGTTTCACTTTGGCGGTGGAAAAGAATGATTGCCTTTCCTTCTTTGATGTGTTGGTTAGGAAGAAGGTAGGTGATATGTTGGGACACAATGTTCATAGGAATCCAGCTCGCACAGATTAGTACTTGCAGGCTGGTAGTTCTCACCGTCCAGCTCAGCGAGAAGGGGCTCTGCGTACTTTAGTGCACAGAGCACACTTCATCCCATACCCAGAAAGTTTGACTACTGAGTTGTGCCATCTGGAGGTCACTTCGCCAGAATGGTTATAGTGAAGGGCAGATAACAAGTTCGTTGAGCTATCAATCAAATTTGCAATAGGCTAGTGTTGATAAATTTCAGTTACACACTTCAAATTTTTTTCTGCACTTCTTTGATTGGATTTTTGATAGATCCCTTTCTCTGCCATGTGAAATGGAAGTATCACACCAAGAAATGTACAAAATTGAAGTAAAGGATCTTTTCTAGATTTAATATTGCAAGCGAATTGTTCCGAAAACTGCTTGAAAATAATAAATAAATACATTTTTACTACTAGGCATTTCCTTTCCTGTTCCACTACCAAATAGAATGAGGGGAAAAAAGAATGTCTATATGTCTCCATACCAGCCCTAATTTCTCTTATCTTGTCTTTGTGATCGTTATGTGAAATGTAAGTAGAAGGCAGGAAGATCGGCTTCGAATTCTGGACCTAAAAAGAATGTTGTCCTTCCTCCAGTGATCCCCATTTGACTTTCTGGAGCATTTCTGTGATATTTGCGCATTGGTCAAATCTTCCAGTAACGCGCCTAACTGCTCGTCTCTGAAATGCTTCTATGTCTTCCTTTAAACTGATCTGCTGCGGTTCCCAAATACTAGAGTGATACTCAAGATGAGGTCATACAAGCGTTTTATATGTGGTCTCCTTTATAGATGAAGTACATCTTCCCAAAATACTCCCAGTAAACTGATGTTGGCTGTCCACCTTACTTGTTTGTTCCATTTCATATTGCTCTGCAATGTCACGCCTAGATATTTCAAAGATGCAACTAAATCAAGAAGCTCACTACTAATGCTGTATTCAAACATTATGGGATTGTTTTTCAAACTCATCTGCATCACCTTACATTTTTATACATTCAACGCTAGTTACCATTCCTCACACCAACTAGAAAATTGGTCCAAGTCATACTATATGCTATTACAGTCAATTAAAGATGACACCCTCCCATACACCACGGCAACATCAGCAAAGAGCCGCAAATTAAAAGTTACTCTGTCCATCAGATCATTTATATAGATAGGAAATAATAGTGGTGCTATCAAACTCCCTTGAGGCACTCCTGACTATACACTTCTCTCTGATGAACACTCACCAATGACAACATCGTACTGCGTTCTATTACGTAGGGAGTCTTTCAGCCAGTCACAAATCTGTGAATCTATTCCGTATGCTCATATCTTCATTAGCAGTCTGCAGCATGGCACAGTGTCAAATGCCTTTTTGAAATCAAGAATAACACAATCGGTCTGTCTGCTTTTTCATCCATGGCTCGCAAAAGGTCATGTGAGAAAAGGGCAAGCTGAGTTTCACATGAACAATGTTTCCTAAACCCAAGCTGATTCATAGAAGATTTTCTGTATCAAGGAAATTTACTATATTGGAACTGAGAATATGCTCCAAAATTCTACAGGAAATTGACATCAATGATATGGCCTGTAATTATGCGGGTCATTTCTTTTACCTTTCTTATAAATGGGAGTCACCTGTGCTATACTGGAACACACACCAGCAAATTGAAATCCCATGATAAGGTAAATAGCTGTTTACACAATAGTTGGATTTCCACAATCTGCTTTCTGAAATTAACACTCCAAACTATCCACTCAAAAGGTTTTCTCCAATTAAAAAGAATACTCAACTAACTCCATTATGCACAGTGACAAAACATGATATTTAAACAGAGCACAACACAAACAGTATGCATGTATACTGTAACATTTATATGCTATTTAAGTAATTACAGTTTATTCTACCGATACTCAGCTTTTCAATATTTCGATGTATGGGAGTTCTGCTCGCTGCAACATTATTCTCCTGAGGCGTCATGGTAGAAATAAATACTCGGTATGTACAATTTTTCACTTCTTCTTTAATTTGAAACCAAACTGCTTCTCCACCAAAACATTACAAATTTTAAACTTGTGTACCACAACAACAACACAGACTGACATAGATTCCAAAGCACTTTGCGAAAGTCAGAACTTGAACTCCCCCCCACGCAAGGTGGTGAGGCAAATATATAACATCAACAATAATGGCATTACATACATGAATACATGAATATACTGTTTTTCAATTACCGAACATAAAAAAATAAAACACTTCACGTACACAAAAATAATCACAATATAAAATGAAAACTGTACACACAATAGTTTTAGATCACACCTATCTTTTTAAGTTTTAATCACGCTACTTTTTGTTTGACAACAAACCAAAATGTTAAATGTCAGTTAGTTAATGAGTACATCATACATGTTCCTAACATATATTGAACTATCAATTATCTTGGCAATTCTCAAAATAAGTTCAAAACCTCATGTCAGTCAATATATACAGAGAATTATAATATTCAAATCTCATCTATTACATTAATTACACAATTAACTGGTCTACACAACTTGTTTATGAGCCTAACATATATACAATGCTATTTATTTTAATGTCTTTATGTAGATACAAAAGTTTTTACCCTTTGTCTGTCTATTTATTGAAATAATGTACAATGACAAAACTATTGTTTATAGAACTGTCTGGAAAGATCTAAACAAATCTCTTAATTAATGAAATCTATCCACTTGTTTTAATCACAGTATCACCGAGACATTCTCCTACACTGATTCCTAGGCTGGCTATTTCGTTTGTAACTTCACACGCAACTTTTATCACTATTGAATCACACGATTCCAGATCCGACGCAGACGGTATCGTACGATAACATTGAGATGAGAGGGCCGGCAGTATCGTCACACTACGCAAATGTGAAGGAAAGAGCAGAAATAATTGATATACAAATCGGGTGCAACAACTAATTTGAATGAATTTTGATATGTTTGTAAAGTAAACTGATAAATTGGCAAAGGGCTTTTGACCAGAGGCCAAAAATAGATACTGGCTTTCAGAATAAAAGAAATAATGGCGAAATTTGGAGGCACTTGGACATCAACATGTTTTCGTCTAATAGCGGGGCCTTTTTAGGAAAAAAAAAATATCTGAGAAAGATTCTTGTCTGAAATACTTGAGGGTACAGCCATATTATATTTAATGAGTTGGTAAGTTAAGTAAAATTTCAAAAAATAAATACAGCCACCAACTGAGCTGGAATCCAATTACATGAGTAGCAAAAAACTGTACTTGAAATGAACTTAATCATCGACATAACAATAAACATACACCACCTACTTATTAGTGCTCAAACTATAGTTTTTACATAAAATGCATGCGCACATGTGTAGTATGACACCTACTGAACTTCAAGACGTGAACTTGTCAGAACACTACTTTAGTAGGTGCTGTAACATTTTTCACAAGAGCAATAGGTTCCTAATTAATATGAACTCTTAAAAGGCAACAGCAGTTTAGTCTCTTAATTTTTATAATTAACTTACAGTTAACAATTACTTGAAACATTAACATTTTTAATTAACTATTTCAGTTCTGTACCACCGACCGTCACACAAAAAAACAAATATATGACAAGTTTTCAGAAATATTTTCCTCTAGCAGGTAAAAGAGGGGAGAAGAGGAAGGGAATGGTTATTCACGACCTAGGCCATGAAGATGACCCATCATCTCCTCATGCCCTAGGTCATGAATAACCATTTCCTTCAGTTTCCTTCCTTTTCCCTCATCTCATACCTGACAAAGTAAAATATTCTTGAGAACTTGTCATACTTTTTGTTATCATTTTCATGTTTGTGCACGACTGTAGGTGGTACAGAACTAAGGTGAGTACTGGCCAGGCAATCTATCTCTTTCCAAGAATATTTTAACTTATCAGTGGAGAATTTCCATTAGTAATCAAAGTAATTAACTATTTACAAGTTAATTGCCTTATACCCTGCATTGGACCTGCCATAAGGTGTCACATGAAGGAGTCACAAAAGGGTGGACTAAACATGCTGTATGTTATGTGGGCATCAGAAAAATATTGAATAGTAGAGGCAGGCAAGATATTGGAAAATATATTGATTTTCGGCTGATATTTCTACAGGAGCACACCCTGCTATTCTCAAGGCAGTAACGCAATGAGGGAGCAATATGTGTTTAAAACCTTGGTTCTCTATGACAACAAAAATGCCACACACACTTAGCAAGCAAACACACTGTGCATCACATGCCATAAAGAGAAAACCACAATATCCACAATAAATGACAGTTTACAGTGGGTGAGGTGGCATGAACTTTGTCCATCTGGTTGTGGACAAGTGAGAGCAGGATTCCATGAAGAATTTAAGCAACAGCCTCCATCCCTATTCAACAGGTCATCTGCTACTTTTATATCAGTTACTTCCTTGATAACATAATCCCAATAGCTGGAAGTGCATACTAAAATTTCTGTTTCTTTTGTATTCCATCAGATGACTTGTGTCCAAGCAGTGTTTGGCAACAGCGCACTTCTTAGGTTGTTGCAAATGTGCATGATGTTTATGCTCAATACACCAGTCCTCGACAGTCCTAACTATTTGACCAATATATGATATGCCACAGCTGCATGGGATTGGTAGACACCAGCCTTCCACAAACCAAAATCATCCTTAATGGACTCTAACAGTGCCTTAATTTTAGAAGGTGGTTGAAACACATATTTCACATCATACTTAAATAAAGTATGGTGAACCTGGTTAGAAACGCAGCCAAGATATGGCACCACCTCTGGTACCTTTGGTAGCACCTCTGAGCTATCATCATTAGCCCATTGCACATCTGATAGATAGCTCAACAGACTGTTTATCTGCCCTTCAGTGAATGTGATCATGTGTAGAGTGCTTAAATACATCATTCATTTTAGAGCACAGTTTGCCAATTAAATGTGATGACCATGTGGGGTCACTTGTTCTTTAAAATGTTTCAGGGCATATAGCACAAAAATACATCTGTTCACTTTGTTTTAATCCAAAAATCAATACACTTACCTGGGATGCCACAAGATTAGATTAGATAGTGTAAGAAGTCCTTGTGTTGAGTCCAAATCACGTTCACATGGTTCACATTCATTGATGATATGTTTGTAGATTAGACTGAGGGCCAGGATACCTGATCCTCTTTCCTCCACAATCTCAACTAACAATTATAACTATCATCAATGAACCAGAATTGGATGAGAGCTTTGGTGTTTTGGGAGAATAGGCAGGTTTCCTCCACATTGTTCATACGCAGTTTACATAGGAGTGCAACATGTAAATAACCATGGCTGTGCCACAGATTTGCTTGTATATGAAGCAGTTACAAATTGTTTCAAACACTTATATCTGATGACTTTGAATCTTTGTTTCAAAGCAGCACAAATTTTAGGGAAGTGTTCAAACAGCTCCTGGAAGTAACAGTTGACAGTTATCCCTTTTCAGAGATATGTTGTGGTAAAAATACTAAAGAAATCATTTCAAAAACATGTCACATTTTGGGAAATATTTTCACAAATAATTATTCTAAAATAAGGAACAACCACCTTGTAACCAACAGTAGACGTAAGCTACTTAAATTTTCTAAATAAATGCAGATTTATATGTAGTGGTGTCTGTTTTCCTTTCAATTTTTTTAAATTTTTTTTTAATTTTTTTCCCTGTGAAACTTGATATGAAAATCGTATTTTCACTAATATGTCAAGTTCCAGAATTGCATATTTCAAACAGTTTGAAATTGAAGCAAATTTTTAAGTAATCTCCTTTGAGGTAAGCTCTCTTGATAGTGGTTCTAATATTAATGCCCCTTTCTCAGTATCTCTCTAGATGTTGTGTAATCTGCGTGGAATGTACTACGTATGGTAGTTTAGACGTCTGCACCACAGTTAGAAAGTAAAAATCGCACAGCGAGCTGCTAGCCCCGTCGCGCTGGTGCCTGTGCGTAGCAATCAGGCTGTGACGTCACTAGAGGTTGTCGCAGGCCTCCCTTCACCTAGGCCTTGCAACATCCCAAAAGTTCAACTAGATCTCCAATCCCTGTTGAAATCTTACAGCCCTTGTCAGAACCGTTATTTCACCCATCTTGCTCCTCACCCCAACAGTACCCACATACTCCCCAAAATCCATAAATAAAATTGAAATGGATATCCAATAGTTGTGATGTGTTACTGAGGCCTGACTAGAAGAATTTTGGCCCTCATTGACAAATATCGCCAACCAATTAACTGAAATCAGTCCTACCACCTAAAGGATACCAACCATTTCCTTTACAAACTCTCCACCATCCCCACCCTTTATCTCCTGGATCCTCACTGTCCATACACAGACATCCCTCATGCCCTTGGTGATGCCACTCTTGAATACTACCTCTCCTAATGTTCTTCAGAATCTAAACCTAGTACCTTATTCCTCATAACCTTCCATAAGTTTATCCAAACAAACTACTACTTTACTTTGAGAGAGAAAAATATTCAATCAAATCAGTAACACAGCCACGGAACTCTGCAATACACCGCCCAGTTGATGGGCTGCCTGGAGGAAATCATTCTAGCCTTGATTTGTTTAACATTCATTGATGACATGTTTGTGGTTTGGACTGAAGACCAGGATACTTGATCCTCATTCCTCCACAATCTCAACTACATCACCACCACCACAGCAGCATCATCATCATCATCATCATCTCCTCCTTCTCTCCTCCCCCCCCTGTCCAGTAATCCATTTCACCTGCTCTTCTTCAACCCCTTCCTGGATATCAACTGCTACCTCACTGATGGCTCCATCCACACTTTTATCCACATTAAACCAACCAACAACAGCACTGACATTGTGACAGTTGCTATTCTTTCCCTATAAAAAAAAGTCCTTCATATACAGCCTTGACACGTGTGGATGGTGTATTTGCAGTGATGAGAACATCTTTGCTCAATATATTGAAAGGGTCACAAAGGCATTCAGTGTCGGCCACGATTCCCTCAGACCTAGTGTAACAGGTATCTCAATTCTCCCTCCACCAACAATAACCAGCTTTAAAAAAGTGCCCCCATAATTGTCCAGTGCCACCCTGAACTGGAACAACTTAACCACATTCTTCATCAAGGGTTCTGATTTTCTTTCAAAATGCCCAAGGAGAGACTTCTTGCCCTCAATCCTACCTACCCATTCTAAATTTGTGTTCTGTCACCCACCTTACCTCCATGACATTCAAATCTATTCGTATGTGATCCCCATACATAGCCACTTATCACAAGTATTACATCCCTGTGGAAGACACCAATTCAAGACTTACCCAATCCACACATGCAAAAATTCATTATCCAGTCTTATCATAACTTATCCTAAACCATAAAGTGCATCAAACTAATGGCTGCCACCACACTGACCAAACGCAAGGTGCACCACCCTGTAAAGGCAACATGCAGCTGAGCAAGAAATGCTTCATTTAAATTGCTGCTTCACAATTCATACCAACTGGATGCTCCCTCCCCACCACCAGCTTTTCTGAACTGTGAGAATGTCTAAGCGTCAACCATAGCAATCGATTGTCCTCCCACACACCCTATATTCAGCAGTACCTGCCCTGTTTTGTACACCTCGAAAGTATTGTGGAAGGTAAGTGAAAAAGAATAAAAGAAATATATGAACAATTATTTGGAGTGAAAACTATTTTGTACTGTGGATATTTAAATTGTGGGGATGGGTGGATATGTGAAGAAATGGGATGATAACTTTGTGTGAGATTTTTTTTATTTATTATATCTTCTTTTGTTTGGAGTTTTCACAATAATGCACCATAATAGTAATAAAGATCTTTGTAACAAATAAATACGTCACCTCTTAGTTTGCTGCAGTCATTAGACATGCATTTTGTTCAAACCACATGGGACAATTAAACTAATAAATTAGTTATTAAGACGAAAAATTCCTAGCAGGAAAAATAAAATATAAAAAATAGACGAAGATTACTCACCAGGCGAAGGAGCACAGGTGTGACAGCATCACAAATAAATAAATGAATACACACACACACACAATCGCAAGCTTTCGCAACCCAGTTGCGTCTTCAGGCAGTAGGGAAGGAGAGGGAAAAGGAAATGATGAGGGTTTTAAGGAAGGGGGTAAGGAGCCATTCCAATCCCGGGAGAGGAAAGACTTACCTTGGGGGAAAAAATGGAGGGTAAACAAATGCACACATGCCCACACATTCACACAGACACAAGTACACCTAGGCAGACATACTGTAGAAAGCAAAGAAGTTAAGTTATAGAAGTTAAGAAGTTAGACAGAGATACCACTTGAGGCAGAGGCTCTGTCCAGAGAACTGATGCAAAGATGTTAAGAAGGTGGGTGGGAATTCAAATTTAGCGGAGGTTGAGACCAGGTGGGCAACGGGAAGAGAGAATATGCTGAAGGGCTAGTTCCCATCTCCGGAGTTCTGAAGGATTGGTGTCAGTGGGAAGTATCCAGATAACCCGGACGGTGTAGCACTGTGCCAAGATGTGCTGGCTGTGCACCAATGCGTGTTTAGCCACAGGGTGATCCTCGTTACCAACAAACACTGTCTGCCTGTGTCCATTCATGCGAATGGACAGTTTGTTGCTGGTCATTCCCACATAGAACGCTTCACAGTGCAGGCATGTCAGTTGGTAGATCACGTGGGTACTATCGCAAGTGGCTCTGCCTTTGATCGTGTACACCTTCCGGGTTACGGGACTGGAGTAAGTGGTGGTGGAAGGGTGCATAGGGCAGGTTTTACAACGGGGGCAGTTACAAGGGTAGGAGCCAGAAGGTAGGGAAGGTGGTTTGGGGATTTCATAGGGGTGGACTAGGAGGTTACGGAGGTTAGGTGGGCGGCGGAAAGACACTCTCGGTGGAGTAGGAAGGATGTCATGAAGGACGGATCTCATTTCGGGGCAGGATTTAAGGAAGTCGTATCCTTGCTGGAGAGCCACATTTAGAGTCCGCTCCAGTCCCGGAAAGTATCCGGTGACAAGAGGGGCACTTCTGGGATTCTTCTGTTGAAGGTTCTGAATTTGGGGGGATGAGGTAGTAGCTCTGGCAATTTGTTTCTCTACCAGATTAGGAGGATAGCCGCGGGATGTGAAAGCTGTTAATAGGTTGTTGGAGTACTGGTTCAGAGCTTCAGGACTGGAGCAGACTCGTTTGCCACGAAGACCTAAGCTGTAAGGAAGGGAACGTTTGATATGGAATGGATGACAGCTATCATAATGCAGGTACTGTTGTTTATTGGTAGGTTTGATGTGGACGGATGTGTGGAGTTGGCCGTTGGACAGATGGAGGTCGACATCGAGGAATGTGGCATGGGATTTGGAATAGGACCAGGTGAATTTGATGGGACCAAAGGAGTTGAGGTTGAAGAGGAAATTCTGGAGTTCTTCTTCACTGTGTGTCCAGATCATGAAGATATCATCAATGAATCTGTACCACACTTTGGGTTGACAGGCTTGGGTATCCAGGAAGGCTTCCTCTAAGCGTCCCATGAATAAGTTTGCGTACGAGGGGGCCATCCTGGTTCCCATGGCTGTTCCCTTTAGTTGTTGGTATGTCTGGCCCTCAAAAGTGAAGAAGTTGTGGGTTAGGATGAAGCTGGCTAGGGTATTAAGGAAAGAGGTTTTAGATAGGGAAGTGGGTGGTCGGCGTGAAAGGAAATACTCCATCGCAGCAAGGCCCTGGGTATGTGGGATATTTGTGTATAGGGAAGTGGCATCAATGGTTACAAGGATGGTTTCTGGAGGTAACAGGCTGGGTAAGGATTTCAGGCGATCGAGGAAGTGGTTGGTGTCTTCTATAACTTAACTTCTTTGCTTTCTACAGTATGTCTGCCTAGGTGTACTTGTGTCTGTGTGAATGTGTGGGCATGTGTGCATTTGTTTACCCTCCATTTTTTCCCCCAAGGTAAGTCTTTCCTCTCCCGGGATTGGAATGGCTCCTTACCCCCTTCCTTAAAACCCTCATCATTTCCTTTTCCCTCTCCTTCCCTACTGCCTGAAGACGCAACTGGGTTGCGAAAGCTTGCGATTGTGTGTGTGTATTCATTTATTTATTTGTGATGCTGTCACACCTGTGCTCCTTTGCCTGGTGAGTAATCTTCGTCTATTTTTTATATTTAATAAATTAGTTATGTGTTTTAGTGTTAGGTACTTCCTTTGGAGTACCTGCTGCTACTTCAGTGCAAAAACAATGACACGAATACACTAGCTTGTTCATATTACTCATTTGCAAACTCTGATATTCTGTCATATTCTGTGACATTGTAAAGAGGAGCAAAAGAGTGGTTTGAATGATATGTGGTGACAGTTTGCAAACACTGCATATACTCCTGTCAAAGCATTTTTTAAATTCTAATGTAAAAAAATCATTAGTTAGTCCTGTTGAATTTAGTAATTGAAAAGGAACTTCACCTTTCTCTCAGTATCACCCCTATGCTCAATGATGCCTCATTATGATTTAAATTAATAATGAATTATTTTTTCTTTCTTCAGATACTGGGCATCTGTTCTCATACCACATGGAACAAACAGTTTTGAAGCTGTGTGCCCTTTTTGTGCAACACTTCTGGCTGGACAACCAGGATATGTACGCCTTATTTTTCAGGACAATGTTGATTGAAAAGTGCAGCTTCAGAATGCTTCAGTTGCCAGAATGAACTAAGTGGCCTTCTGAATGCAAAAGGCTTGTCTGTATTGTTAAAAAGTGCATGTGAAGACAGTGTGGAATTTTTATTTATATTATTTGTTTTATCCCCATATGAGTGATTTTTAAACTTTTGAGTTTTTTGCTGGAAAAGACTGCATTAAACTGTCAAACCACTGTAACTGATAAACAATTATCAAGTGTCTTGTTCATAGTCAAATTGACAGTAATCATTATTAGGCAAAAATAAAGATTATTTATAATTACTGCACTATTTGTAAGTTGTCAACTGCTCACTGGATATGTGCATGTCAGACCATTAATACTCAATCTGGTGAAGACTTGACTATAATGGAACTGAAACAATATTTACAGTATCAATAGACGGTGAGCAGTTAAAAACTAAACCAGTGAGTCTCCAAGTGGTGTGTGACACTCAAATACTCCCTAAAAGAGAATTGGATTGTCTATCATATCTTTTGTGTCAACACAAACAATGCAGTGTGTGTCTGAATATCCTGAAATGTGCTGTTAAGTTTGAAAACTGCTGAAGTTCAGAACAAATGGTGATGTGCCCGTTACTATGTTTAATCATGCTACTGAAATTGTACACATACGAGTTGTGTGTTTAGACCAAACTGGCCTGTTAAGTGAAACTAGTTTGTCTTAATCTCATTTTTTAAATTGTATATGAGTGGACAATTATATCTTGTAAATTTTTATTGTATCTGTGTTAAATCTTTCAGTTATGCATAATTTTAAAATTCTGCATTGAAAGAATTGATAACTATCAGTGTACCATTACCAGTGTTTTGTTCATGTATGAGAATGGTTCATACTTTGATCACTTGTGTGATTTTGTAAAATACACTGAAATGTCTCAGGCAAGCTGAACATATACAAATAATTATTTGCTGTGATCAAATATGATTGTGTGGTTCTGTGAACACATTCAGTGGAAATATGGTAAGTTTGAACAAGCGAGGTGTAAGTCACATATTGATTTCTACAGGGGTGTTGCATCCACTTTTATTTCGTTTAACCCAAGCCCCTCCAACTCATGTGCTTCGCGGGCACCAGCTGGCACCGGCAAAGCACAGGTGCTCTGCTGCAGCTCCAGTGGTATGGGGCCCGTGATGTGAGCGAGGCAGGCGCAGCGCTGTTGTGGCTTGTTTGTGAATGGAGCTCAGCAGATCAACGTGTTAGTCAGTTACTGGTATTAAAACAAATAATAATACCAATTGTTTACAGACTGAAAAAATAGTTTTATTTGGCTCCTTATTTTACGCTAATTCTCAACATTGTTTGTTGATATTTGACAGTGCTTTGAAGCCACCAAGTTTCCTATATTTGGAAAACGGAATGTCTTTATCAACTGATTGAAGATATTACAAATCCTTTAAATTCCAGATGATTCAGGCCTTGCTTTCTACAAAAATTTACTATTTTCGAAACTTTATCTATGATGGGCCTAAACCTGTGGAACACTTATGGACATAGCTGTTCTTGATGTAAAAGGCAGTGTATTGTCAAAATGGGGACAAGCCCAGTTTCGTGCACTTTTCTTTTCACACGTCCTACAAAACATATCCCATCCAACAACATTGCAGGGGCTCCATCAATTGCAATTTAGTAATGAGTTCGCTTCTGTCAGGCCCAAAAATTCCCTCGTGTGTTACAGAAAGTTTATTTTAGTAGTGACAATGTACTGTCAATGCTTTGATACTTACAATTGAGTGGCATATGAAGTCCAATGCTTTACCATCAGACTATACAAAAAATAAAAATAAAAAATTGAGCATTAAAAAATGGCATACTTAAATCTGAACCTTTTCTGCTCATGGTGAACGCTCGCAAGATAGTGTAACAATGTCCAATTTGATATATTTGAACGGATACTTCAGCGCAACTAAGAAAACGTGATAGCGAGCGCTGTCTCTGTCACACAGGTGCTACTACACTCCAAGGGAAGAGTGGTGGGGTAAAGGCAGCGGGGCCACTCGGCGTGGCACCGGGGTGCGCAAGCACCAAGTGCTAGAGTTGGAGGGGCCTGGTTTAACCCTTCCCAAGATCTTCATAATCCTGCAATAATTGTACACATACCCCCCACCACTCCTCTCACAACAATCACAAATTCATTTTGATTTCATTAAATGTGCAGATTTGTATTATATTTTTATGTACAACTGATACCTCAATGGTGTTTTACCAACAGGAAGGTTTAATAATGGTCATTTATTAAAAAATGGAGAATGTTTGTTTTGTAAATTCAGTTCATACAGAATAGAGTAGAAGTTGTCTGATAAGGAAACATCACCCACTTTATATTTAAGGAGGAAAACAAGCAAACATGCAAGACACCATTGACAGGAATCAATCCCTTGCAGAAATTTCGGTGGTAATTCTAATAAGTAGTAATGTCCTGACAAATGTACTTTCTAACTTTGCTTGCACCAGTTGTTTGCAACTTGCTTTGCCTCACCGAAGCTGTCCAATTACAGAGCAGACGATGATGTACAGCAGAGTGAGTGTGAGTAAGAGTTTTATGTTCATAATGCCCATGAGTCCACAAGTGACACGGCTTTGCTCACTGTGGCAAAGTTGCAGTTTCTGACCGGTAGCTGGGGCCAGAGATCTCTTCGCTTTGAACACTTGTAATTAATAATTCACTTATATACTGTAAATTAACCAAAGCAATTATTTTTTCCATTAAAGAAATAGTGTAGCACTATTTAATCATAAAGATAGCTGTTGTTTTCTTTATATTTCAAAGCTGACACTGTGAAAGTGAATTATATTTGCAGAATATAATAATGGAAAGTCCAGGTTGGAATTAATAATATTGTAATAAGGACAGTTTACAACTCGCTGCAAAGACGTGGCAACAAGCTGAGACAGGCACATACAAAAGACACACACGTGTCTTTGCTTCCTCTCCGTTAGATATGACGTACACCACTGTACGGCACTACCCATAATTCCATATTATTCAAATTTTATATAATAATAGGGAGTCGTTCACAGAGTGAGACGTCTTGGATAGATCACAGAATATTCCTGCTGCTTTTTGTGATTTGTCTAAGGTGGAACTAAATTTATTGACAAATTCATTGACAGCATAGATTGTACTTTTGCCTTTGTGAAAGCCAAATTGATTTTTTGATATTATATTAAATCTGGAACAGAAATTTTGAATTTGAACTGCAACAATCATTTCAAATATTTTGGGACACACAGGAAGACAAAAAATTGGACGGTAATTTCTCATATCTCCTTTAGAGCCTGTGCTCAAACTTGAGCCAAATAGACTTACATTGTCTTGATATGAGTGAACATGAACATCAGATTTTGATACTGTTATGAAGAATTCATTAAAGGTTTCTGATATCTGAGCAGGATATACAATTATTTTGTCTTGTGTCTTTAGTTTAGAAATTTCTTGGTTGCTTGGGTTGAAGTTCAGATTTGACAACAGTCCACACGGCCTTACATTTATTTTTGTGCCTGCTGTTGAATTTAGTATTTTTCATTACCTTTGCTGCTCTTACAATCTTCCTAAACAATTTTTTAAAGATTTAACATATTTAATGAATTCAGGACTCTTATTGGATTTCAGCTTGGCATGTATCTCTCTCTCCTCTCTCTCTCTCTCTCTCTCTCTCTCTCTCTCTCTCTCTCTCTCTCTCTCTCTTGATATTTTTATGCTAGCGGTTATCCATTGCTGTTTATTTGTTGTCATTCTTTGGCAGACAATGGGTGGAAATGTTTCACTGAAAACATGCAAAACATTTAATCCACAACAGAATAAGTGTATGTTATCTGCATTGAATCGCCTTTTCTTTTTTTACTAAAAGTAAATAAATAAAATGGGAGGAGAGCATAGTGATCTGAGATGCCAAAGTTTAAAGTGAATTTGGCATTCTGATTTAATGTATAAATGGTTAAAATATTGTCTACGCATGTTGCTGATTTCTCATTTACTCTGGTGAATTCAATGAAATTTAATCTAAAGCCATATTATTGAATTAAGCCATTAAACTTCATTGAAATGCTTGTTTCACTTGCTGTATCTTTATTGAAATCACCAGCGATTATAATTTTTTCCTCATTTCTTTCGCAAGTTTTTGTAGGAGACATTCGAATTTCTCAAAAAATAATTTGGTTACATCACTACCTGGAATCCTATACCTACAGATAACAACTATATTTTGTTATTCAAGCTCTACACAGTAACTTTCAAATGTAAGTTCTTCATTAAGAAAACTAAAATCATCTCTTTCCTTATATTCTAGCAAGCTCTTAGCCACAATACTGGAGCCTCCATGATTTTGCTTTTTCTGCAAAAACTACTAGCTACTACATTAAACTTTTCTAATTTATTTAGAACTGTGATAGTCTTCTGTGATCCAATGTTCGTTTAAGCAAACGACCTTGATGTGTCTACTTTGGAAAGAATAATTTACAGCTTGCAAATTTTTGCAATTTCGTTCTGTAGATATGTTGCACTCGGGCCATGAATGTTCCAGAGCGTTAAGAATGACAAATTATACTTATTTACTATTTTCAACACATCTTGAAACAAATCCCTATACCTAGGCCATTTAATACTCTTCTAATTTTCTCATATGTGCAAAGTTTCACATTTCACACAATTTCAAGAACAGGAACTGGCAGTAGCTAAAGTAAGGGTTACCGAATTGTGGAATTGAAAATAAAAACACTACCTATATTTTACGGTGCAAATGAGTTTAATATTTTTAATTTATTAGGCAAAAAACAAAAATAATAAAAATACAGACATATCACAAACCTACATTTTGTATCTTTCATTGGATCAAAATGTACTTTAAAGTTAGTTCTATTTATACAAATATATGAATTCGTTTTTTGCAGTTTGAATGACCAAAATTAAAACACAAATTGTCACAAAAATCTTAACTTACAATAAAAAAAGAGAAATAAGAAAACATTACTTCTGTGTCATAGACTAGAGCTTAAAAATCATGAAGTTTACTCCATAAGACAATTTGTTGGGAAAGCAATAAGTAATTTTTAGAATGTGTAGCTGGATGCAGATGATAGTTCACAAAAAACATGTGTATTGCACAAATGGTGTTAACTGAAAATTATCTCAGCTGTATCAAACCTAACAAGATTGAAACATGGATATTAAGCTCGTTCTCTTTGCTTCTAAGGAATACATATTTATTAATTAACACTAATTAATGTGAAGGGGGAACACCTTCATGAACCTCATACATTGCTGAGTTGGGGTGGCTTGCATACTTCAACGATACAGGTAGGTGCAACCACAGTGGATGGGTATTTGTGGAGATGCCAGACAACATGTGGTTACCGAAGAGGGGCAGCAGGCTTTTCAATAGTTACATGTGCAACAGTTTGGATGATTGATTATGCTTGCCTTGTAACATCAGGTAACATGGATTTGCCTTAAAGCAAGGGGGAAACTACAGTCTTTAATTTTCCTGAGGACACGCAGCTCTACTGAATACATGATGATGGCATCCTCTGGGGTAAAATATTCCGGAGGTATAATAGTCACCCATTCGGATATCCAGGCGAGGACTACTCGGGAGGATAACATCATCAAGAAAAACACGGGCATTCTACAGATCAGATGTTAATTAGTTTATGGATGAAATGGAGGCTCTAAATAATTACCTGCTAGCGAAATACAGACCAAGAAATGCACGTTAATGATTTTGAAATTCTTCATAAAACCCCAACTGTCACATTTTCAAAACTTGCTAAGATCCAACAATTTCTATGGTTTAAATAAGCCAACCCCTTAAATGGATGCCTAGATAACAAAATCACCAATTTGACGGAAAATGAATAACAATATGGAATGACAGAACCAGTGTTATCTGACCACAGTGGCCTATGGCTGATGATCAACAATGAAAACTATCATAATCAGCAGTTCAAACTTGTGACAATCATCAGGCTATTATACCCGCACAATATTATACAGCTCAGATAAAAATCGTCAAATTGAGTGAGATACTTTATACAACTGTGACAACAATGATAATGGCTTTAACGTATTTATAACCATACCAAAAAGCTTAGTTCACAATTGTTGCCCACAAATAACCAAAAAGGTTGAAAATAAATGGTCCACAATAAACAGGCCAAAATACAGATAGCTAAGCAAAGTACCAATGATGCTTGCATTGAAAATTCCAGCAAGAAATGCAAAGTGGCCTGTAAAGCAGTAAACAATGTGGCAGCAAAATAGTAAAAAAAGGCAAGAAATTTCAATATTGTAGAAACATTAAATTAATACTTCGTAAAGAGCCCAAAAAGTGAAGCTCCCACTACACACACATGACAATGCTAAGTTTGAAAGTACTGTCAACATATCTGTCACAAATAACTTCAGTTTCAAGTGGAAACATGTATTAAACTGAGTACAAAATGGTCACAAACCTACAGAACTCTTGACCTCTATGGCATCTCAAACACCATTCTAAAGCAAGCAATTGACACTATTGTTGTCACTCTTACCTTTATGGTCAATAATACCTTTGAAACTGGAAAATTCCAAGAGATGCTGAACACTGCTGTCATATCCCAATTTATAATAAAGGGGATAGAAACAGACCTCAAAATTACCATGCTTTCATACCAATAATATCAAAATTGATATGAATATTATAGACGAAAAATTCCTAGCAGGAAAAATAAAATATAAAAAATAGACGAAGATTACTCACCAGGCGAAGGAGCACAGGTGTGACAGCATCACAAATAAATAAATACACGCACACACACACACACACACACACACACACACACACACAATCGCAAGCTTTCGCAACCCAGTTGCGTCTTCAGGCAGTAGGGAAGGAGAGGGAAAAGAAAATGATGAGGGTTTTAAGGAAGGGAGTAAGGAGCCATTCCAATCCCGGGAGAGGAAAGACTTACCTTGGGGGAAAAAAATGGAGGGTAAACAAATGCACACATGCCCACACAGACACAAGTACACCTAGGCAGACATACTGTAGAAAGCAAAGAAGTTAAGTTATTGAAGTTAAGAAGTTAGACAGAGGTACCACTTGATACCCTCCATTTTTTTCCCCCAAGGTAAGTCTTTCCTCTCCCGGGATTGGAATGGCTCCTTACCCCCTTCCTTAAAACCCTCATCATTTCCTTTTCCCTCTCCTTCCCTACTGCCTGAAGACGCAACTGGGTTGCGAAAGCTTGCGATTGTGTGTGTGTGTGTGTGTGTGTGTGTGTGTGTGTGTGTGTGTGTGTGTGTGTATTCATTTATTTATTTATTTGTGATGCTGTCACACCTGTGCTCCTTCGCCTGGTGAGTAATCTTCGTCTATTTTATTTTTCCTGCTAGGAATTTTTCGTCTTAATATCACACTTTACAAAATTGTCTATACTACTTTTGCCCAGAAGTTGGCGACATCCAGTGCATCCTCTGTTGCCTGAAACATATATTGTACTGTGCACGTTTTAGGGCACCTACTACAATGTAACAAATGGGACGTCGTCTGTATTTCACTACACAATAGGGGCTCGGTGTTGAAACCCCCCCCACTTGTGTGGTTGCTTTTACATCTTGTCACGCCTGCCTGTAATCTGTTCAGTGCGCTGCATTTCTCCATGTCACAGAGTGGTAGTTCCTCACTAGGTGTCAGCAATTCTTCGGAGCGAGTGCAGCCTGCGCACCACATGTCGATTCGGGATTGCTGAGGTGTCCCGTTAAGAGCCTCTTTTGCTCTGAGGAAACTTTTCCTAGATTTCAGTCTTGGAGTAGCTGGCCTGTATTCATACAGAGGGTGAGACTCAGATGTTTCCGCCTTCTTCTTCTCATTTTTTGCTGCAACCTCTCAATGAATGTCAGGAGGAGCAATACCAGCAAGACGGTACAGTTTGTCGAATGTAGTAGGTCTTAGACATCAGGTATCATTGAGAGCAGCATCTACCATCCTCACGTGACATGACATGACATGACTTGTTCCATACTGGGGACAGGTATTCGGCTGCAGAGTAACATAGAGCAAGAGGTTCTCACAGTTTTGGGATGTGCTCCCCAGGCAGTGCCAGTTATCTTCCTTATGTTATTATTTCTGGCTGCCACTTTTTGCTTGGTGTATGAGCAGTGTTTCTGGTAAGTGAGAGCATGATTAAGGGTTACTCAAAGATATTTTGGTGGCATGCAATATTCTAATGCAATTCCTTCCCAATTCCTTCCCAATCACAACTTTGTAGCTATTTTCATGGCAAAAAACTAATTTCTTCTTCACTTTTCACTTTTTGGTTTTTGGCTAGGTTTGTCAACAGTACATGCAGTAGAAACTCTTGTTACACATGTTCTTGATGGTTTAGAGACTAATTCCTTCACCTATGCATGACTATTAGATCCAAGAAAAGCATTTGAGACTGTGTAATGTGAAATACTCATAGATAAGTTACATGCTCTGGTGGAATGAACTAGCTCTAATTAAATCCTACTTGAGTAATATAACTGAGGTAGCCAATATAAATGATTGTCAATCAGAGACCCTATCAACTGTGAGAGGAGTTCCATGGGGATAAGTGCTAGGACCTTCCCTTTCTCTAGTCTACATGAATGATTTGTCTGCATACCTGTTTTTTAGACTCACAGCAGCTCTGCAAGCATCTTTACAGTGATTTGTTAACCATCCTCCATTAGACTTTTTTTTCCAAACATTTTTGACTGAACACCACTTGTGTGACCTTGCATGTTAGAGCCATTGTCTGCAAGTAGTTCTCCAGGAGTTTCTAATGTGGACAGTATTTCATCAGTTGTGGCTGGATATGTTTTCCAATTAATATTTATAAATTCGATGAATCTTTCACAAATTTCAAATAATTTTTTTTTCTGTATTTTGAAATATGTTACACAAAATGAGTTCATTATGCCCCTGGTGGGAAATGTTGAGTTACATCAACAATACTACCACAAAATTGATTCAAAAACAGTTTTCAACAGTTTTTCGCCTCTTTGATGTAGAACAGCTTTCAATAGTTTTTCACCACATAGGGAAATAAATTAACACAAGTTAAACAACATACGCAGTTAACAGTAACTAAGCATTAAACACTCATGACAAATGGTTTTTCATATATATGTTTTCAATTTTAGGCTTTTTAGTTAAATAGTGTTGTCAAATTAAATTGGATACATTAATATTTTTCCAGTTTGAATTAAGATATAACTAAAAATTAAATGGCATATGGCTGTGCCTGGGCACCTTTCAGGTCAAAGTCCTGGATCCAGGGTTCCACGAGCCACACCATTGTGTGTGTGTGTGTGTGTGGGGGGGGAGGGGGGGGGGGGCGGCTGTGACCATAAGGTGGAAACTTGTAATGGGTGAACTCATTGTGAGAAAAGAAAACAGAACTTTTACATGCAATCCAAATGTTTGAATTTTGTAATCTTCAGGCAGTTGGGATGACAAAAAGCTGAACTATGTGCCTATCACTATCCGATGTACATATTTGCAATGAGCTGTAAACTAATCACTTTATATTATGAAATTCAATCTGTATCTTCAGTTGGAAGTTAGATTTTTTTACTTTTGCACACATATTACCAAGGTTTGTATCCATTTTTAAGCTCCTTTTTGACAGTCATAGGTTGAATGTTTTTCACTGCTAACCAAATTTTGAAAAGTATGAATCACACAATTTACATTAATTTTGCTTGAGAAGTGGAATAAAATGTAGCACCCATTCAAAATGGTGACTGTGTCTTTTGGGAAATCTGCTCTAAATAACATGAGTGTTAGTGAGTGGTACAAACAGTTGAGGGGGATCAATAAAAGATTGAAGTTGAACAGCTGCTCTATGTGCTATCACATCAATTACTACCATGAAAGTGGAATAAGTTAGGAATATGGTTGTAGAAAAGTTCACAATCATCACAAGAGTTAATTGATGATGTCTGCATACTCTTTGGCTAATGCCAAGCCTTCTTTCTTTCTTCTCTTCCTCATATGTTTTGGTCATGAAACATGTATCGGCAAAGTTTGTTGCAAAATTGTTTAATTTCAAACAAAAATAACATCACATAGTCAACTTCATTCAACAATTCAAAGGCAGTGTTTAAGACCATTAATTAAAACAGATGACAAAACATGGGTATAGGTGCCCAGTCCATTATCAATATTTAACCATTACCTTGTCAGCAGGAGTTCCAAACCACCCCCCCCCCCCCCAATCAATTTCAATTTGGAGGAAGCCTACCTGCACCTCTAATTAGATGAGGCTTTTCAAGTTTGTAAGTGGTTAACAATCTTTTTGGCTTGTACCAATATTTATGGCTTCTGTTCAGGGTGGCCAGTGCCACCACTATTTTTTCAGCCATTCCTAGAACAGCTTACTGCTCCAATCCCTGACTGTATAAATAACCTGGATGACATTGTGGTTCCGTGCATATATGTAGATAACCAGTTACTTAAACTGTAGACCCCCCCCCACTTCCCCCCCCCCCCCTCTCTCTCTACGCCTTTCAGTCTGCAGGGCTTAAATTCAATCTGGACAAGCCCCTATTATCTACGTAGGTTTTCAAACCTCCTGTGAAAGTATTACCCCCTTTACACTAACACATTACAACCATTTTGGCCCTGTCCCACCCTACATCGGTGGAGTTGCAGGTCTTTCTAGTCAATATTGTATATTATCATAAATTCCTTCCCAATACGGCATCAATTGCACAACCATAGCATGCTGTTTTTCCCACAGGTGTGTGTTTTCAGTGGTCCCCAGCAATATATATATATATATATATATATATATATATATATATATATATATATATATATATATATATCCACTCCCATGAACCACAGACATTGCCGAGGTGGGGTGGCTTGCGTGCCTCAACGATACAGATAGCCGTACCGTAGGTGCAACCACAGCGGAGGGGTATCTGTGGAGAGGCCAGACAAACGTGTGGTTCCTGAAGAGGGGCAGCAGCCTTTTCAGTAGTTACAGGGGCAACAGTCTGGATGATTGACTGAGCTGGCCTTGTAACATCAGCTAATGTGGCTTTGCCACACAGCTACTGCGAACGGCTGAAAGCAAGGGGAAACTACAGCCGTTACCTTTCCCGAGGACATGCAGCTCTACTGTATGAACATATGATGATGGCATCCTCTCGGGTAAAATATTCCGGAGGTAAAATAGTCCCCCATTCGGATCTCCGGGCGGGGACTACTCAGGAGGATGTGATCATCAGGAAAGACAATACTGGCATTCTACGGGTCGGAGCGTGGAATGTTAGATCCCTTAATAGAGTAGGAAAATTAGAAAATTTAAAAAGGGAAATGGATAGGTTGAAGTTAGATATAGTGGGGATTAGTGAAGTTCGGTGGCAGGATGAACAGGATTTCTGGTCAGGTGAGTACAGGATTATAAATACAAAATCAGTTGGGGGTATCACAGGAGTAGGCTTGATAATGAATAAGAAAATAGGAATGCGGGTAAACTACTATAACCAGCACAGCGATCGCATTATCATTGTCAAGATAGATACGAAGCCAACACCGACAACAGTAGTACAGGTTTATATGCCAACTAGCTCTGCCGATGATGAGGAGATCGAAGAAATATATGAGGAGCTAAAGGAAATTATTCAGACAATTAAGGGAGAGGAAAACTTAATTGTTATGGGAGACTGGAATTCGGTAGTAGGAAAGGAAGGGAAGGGAAGATAGTAGGTGAATATGGTCTGGGCAAAAGGAATGAAAGAGGAAGCCGCCTGGTAGAGTTTTGCACAGAACATAATTTAGTTATAACAAACACCTGGTTTAAGAATCACAAAAGAAGGTTGTATACATGGAAGAGACCAGGAGACACCGGGAGATACCAGATAGATTTTATAATGGTAAGACATAGATTTCGGAACCAGGTTTTGAAGTGTAGGACATACCCAGGGGCAGACATAGACTCTGACCATAACTTGTTGGTTATGAACTGTAGGCTGAAACTGAAGAAACTACAGAAAGGTAGGAAAATAAGGAGATGGGACCTGGATAAATTGAAGGAACCTGAAGTTCTTAAGAATTTCAGAGGGAGCTTCAGGCAACAATTGACAGAAACAGGGGAAAATAAAACAGTTGAGGAGGAATGGGTAAAATTGAGAGATGAAATAGTGAAGGCAGCAGAGGACAAAATAGGTAGGAAGGCAAGACCTACAAAGAATCCTTGGATATCACAGGAGATACTAAATTTAATTGATGAAAGGAGAAAATATAAAAATGCCTTAAATGAAACAGGCAAAATGGAATACAGACGACTAAGAAATGAGATTGACAGGAAGTGCAAAATGGCTAAGCAGGAATGGCTAGAAGGCAAATGCAAGGATGTGGAAGAATGTATAAATAGGGGAAAAATAGATACAGCCTACCGGAAAATAAAAGAAACATTTGGCGATAAGAAAAACAGCTCTATGAATATCAAGGACACTGATGGAAAACCAGTTCTCAGCAAACAAGGGAAAGCTGAAAGGTGGAAAGAGTATATAGAGGGGCTGTACAAAGGAAATGAACTTCGAGACACTATTGTAGGAAGGGAAGAGTATGTAGATGATGATGACATAGGAGATACTGTACTAAGAGAAGAATTTGACAGAGCACTGAAAGACCTAAGCCGAAACAAGGCCCCTGGAATAGATGATATCCCATCAGAGCTACTGAAGTCTCTGGGAGAACCAGCCATGACAAACTTGTTTCACCTGGTGTGTAAGATGTACGAGACAGGTGAAGTACCCTCAGACTTTAAGAAAAATGTTATAATCCCCATTCCAAAGAAAGCGGGTGCAGACAGGTGTGAAAACTACAGAACCATCAGTTTAATAAGTCATGGTTGCAAAATATTAACACGAATTATATACAGAAGGATGGAAAAGCTGGTAGAAGCCGACCTCGGGGAAGATCAGTTTGGGTTCAGGAGAAATGTAGGAACACGGGAGGCAATACTTACTTTACGCCTTATCTTAGAAGATAGATTAAGAAAAGGCAAACCTACATTTCTAGCTTTTGTAGATTTGGAGAAGGCTTTTGACAATGTTGATTGGAATAAACTCTTTCAAGTTCTGAAGCAAGCAGGAGTAAAATATAGGGAGCGTAAGGTTATTTACAACTTGTACAAAAACCAGACAGCGGTTGTCAGAGTTGAAGGGCATGAAAGGGATGCAGTGGTTGGAAAGGGAGTAAGACAGGGTTGTAGCCTTTCCCCAATGTTGTTCAATTTGTACATTGAGCAAGCTATAAAGGAGAGCAAGGAGAAATTTGGAGAAGGAATTAAAGTTCAGGGGGAAGAATTAAAAACATTGCGTTTTGCCGACGACATAGTAATTCTGTCAGATACAGCAAAGGACCTGGAAGAGCAATTGAACGGAATGGACAGTGTGCTGAAAGGTGCATATAAGATGAACATTAACAAGAGTAAAACTAGGGTAATGGAGTGCAGTGTAAGAAAATCAGGTGATGCTGAAGGAATTAGATTAGGTAACGAAACAATAAAGGAGGTAGATGAGTTTTGTTACTTGGGCAGTAAAATAACAAATGATGGTCGCAGTACAGAGGATATAAAATGCAGAATAGCAGTGGGTAGAAAGGCGTTTTTGAAAAAGAGAAATTTGTTAACATCGAATATTGATTTAAGCCTAAGGAAGTCCGTTCTGAAGGCATTTGTATGGAGTGTTGCCTTGTATGGGAGTGAAACATGGACGATAAGCAGTGTGGACAGAAAGAGGATAGAGGCTTTTGAAATGTGGTGCTACAGAAGAATGCTGAAGATTAGGTGGGTGGATCGCGTAACTAATGAGGAGGTACTGAACCGAATTGGGGAGAAAAGAAATTTCTGGCATACCTTGACTAAAAGAAGGGATAGATTGGTGGGACACATTCTTAGACATCAAGGAATTGTGAATTTAGTGTTGGAGGGAAGTGTGTGGGGAAAAAATCGCAGAGGGAGACCAAGAGACGCGTATAGTAAGCAGATTCAAGTGGATGTAGGTTGTCGTTCTTATGAGCAGATGAAAAGGCTTGCTCAGGATAGAGTAGGGTGGAGAGCTGCATCAAACCAGTCTCTGGACTGAAGACCACAACAACAACAACAACAATATATATATATATATATATATATATATATATATATATATATATATATATATATATATACGTAAAAAAATAGATGAAGTACACTTACCAGGCGAAGGGGCACAGGCAGTAATAGCAACAAATACACACACACACACACACACACACACACACACACAAAAATGCTAGCTTTCGCAGCCTAGCTGCTTCATCAGGCAGAAGGGAGGAGAGGGAAAAGGAAATGATGAGGGTTTTAAGGAAGGGGATAAGGAGCCATTCCAATCCCGGGACAGGAAAGACTTACCTTGGGGGAAAAAATGGAGGGTAAATAAATGCACACACACCCACACATTTACACAGACACTGTAGAAAGCAAAGAAGTTAGAAAGAGATGCCACATGAGGCAGAGACTCTGTCCAGAGAACCAAGGTAAAGATGTTAAGATGGTGGGTGGGAATTCGAATTTAGCGGAGGTTGAGACCAGGTGGGCAACGGGAAGAGAGAATATGCTGAAGGGCTAGTTCCCATCTCCGGAGTTCTGAAGGATTGGTGTCAGTGGGAAGTATCCAGATAACCCGGACGGTGTAGCACTGTGCCAAGATGTGCTGGCCATGCACCAAGGCATGTTTAACCACAGGGTGATCCTTGTTACCAACAAACACTGTCTGCCTGTGTCCATTCATGCGAATGGACAGTTTGTTGCTGGTCATTCCCACATAGAACGCTTCACAGTGCAGGCATGTCAGTTGGTAGATCACGTGGGTACTATCGCAAGTGGCTCTGCCTTTGATCGTGTACACCTTCCGGGTTACGGGACTGGAGTAAGTGGTGGTGGAAGGGTGCATAGGGCAGGTTTTACAACGGGGGCGGTTACAAGGGTAAGAGCCAGAAGGTAGGGAAGGTGGTTTGGGGATTTCATAGGGGTGGACTAGGAGGTTACGGAGGTTAGGTGGGCGGCGGAAAGACACTCTCGGTGGAGTAGGAAGGATGTCATGAAGGATGGATCTCATCCAGTCGTATCCTTGCTGGAGAGCCACATTCAGAGTCCGCTCCAGTCCCGGAAAGTATCCGGTGACAAGAGGGGCACTTCTGGGGTTTTGTTGAAGGTTCTTAAATTGGGGGGGATGAGGAAGTGGCTCTGGCAATTTGCTTCTGTACCAGGCCAGGAGGATAGCTGCGGGATGTGAAGGCTGTTATCAGGTTATTGGTGTATTGGCTCAGGGATTCAGGACTGGAGCAGACTCGTTTGCCACGAAGACCTAAGCTGTAGGGAAGGGAATGTTTGATGTGGAAAGGATGGCAGCTGTCATAATGCAGGTACTGTTGTTTATTGGTAGGTTTGATGTGGACGGATGTATGTAGTTGGCCGTTGGATAGATGGAGGTCGACATCGAGGAAAGTTGCATGGGATTTGGAATAGGACCAGGTGAATTTGATGGGACCAAAGGAGTTGAGGTTGGAGAGGAAATTCTGGAGTTCTTCTTCACTGTGAGTCCAGATCATGAAGATGTCGTCAATGAATCTATACCAAACTTTGGGTTGACAGGCTTGGGTTTCCAGGAAGGCTTCCTCTAAGCGTCCCATAAATAAGTTTGCGTACGAGGGGGCCATCCTGGTCCCCATGGCTGTTCCCTTTAGTTGTTGGTATGTCCGGCCCTCAAAAGTGAAGAAGTTGTGGGTTAGGATGAAGCTGGCTAGGGTATTAAGGAAAGAGGTTTTAGATAAGGAAGTGGGTGGTCGGCGTGAAAGGAAATATTCCATCACAGCGAGGCCCTGGGCATGTGGGATATTAGTGTATAAGGAAGTGGCATCGATGGTTACAAGGATGGTTTCAGGAGGTAACAGGCTGGGTAAGGATTTCAGGCGATCAAGGAAGTGGTTGGTGTCTTTGATGAAGGATGGGAGACTGCACATGATGGGTTGAAGGTGTTGGTCTATGTAGGCAGAGATTCGTTCTGTTGGGGCTTGGTAACCGGCCACAATGGGGCGGCCGGGATGATTGGGTTTGTGAATCTTCGGAAGTAGGTAGAAGGTGGGGGTGCGGGGTGTCGGTGGAGTCATGAGGTTAATGGAGTCAGGTGAAAGGTTTT
Organism: Locusta migratoria; assembly: GCA_026315105.1. NCBI lineage: Eukaryota > Metazoa > Arthropoda > Insecta > Orthoptera > Acrididae > Locusta > Locusta migratoria. Next base: position 411,085,600 of record CM048747.1, on the reverse strand, counting down.
GTAGGGGGCCTAAGGTTTTGAGGATTCCTTGAAGCTCTGCCTGGACATCAGGAATGGGATCGCCTTGAAAAACTTTATATGTAGTATTATCTGAAAGCTGACGCATTCCCTCTGCCACATACTCCCGCCGATCAAGTACCACTGTCGTGGAGCCCTTGTTGGCAGGGAGAATGACGATGGAATGGTCAGCCTTCAGATCACGGATAGCTCGGGATTCAGCTGCGGTAATGTTGGGAGTAGGATTAAGGTTTCTCAGGAAGGACTGGGAGGCAAGGTTGGAGGTAAGGAATTCCTGGAAGGTTTGAAGAGGGTGATTTTGAGGAAGAGCAGGTGGGTCTCGCTGTGACGGAGGACGGAACTGTTCTAGGCAGGGTTCGATTTGAATGATGTCTTGGGGAGCTGGATCATTAGGAAGAGGATTATTTTTCTTCGTGGCAAAGTGATATCTCCAGCAAAGACTGCGAGTATAGGATAGTAAATCGTTCACAAGGGCTGTTTGGTTGAATTTGGGAGTAGGGCTAAAGGTCAGCCCTTTGGATAGGACAGAGGTTTCAGGTTGGGAGAGAGGTTTAGAGGAGAGGTTGACCACTGAATTGGGATGTTGTGGTTCCGGATTGTGTGGATTGGAATTTTGAGGTTTGGGAGGGAGAGGAGTTGGGAGTGGGAGATTGAGTAGATGGGAGAGACTGGGTTTGTGTGCAATCAGAGGAGGTTGAGGTTTACTGGAGAGGTTGTTGAGGGAGAGAGTATTGCCTTTCCGGAGGTGGGTGACCAGGAGATTGGATAGTTTTTTTGAGGTGCTGGGTGGCATGCTGTTCTAATTTGTGGTTGGCCTGAAGGAGGATATTCTGAACTGCAGGTGTAGATGTAGGAGAGGAAAGGTTGAGGATTTTGATTAGGGATAGGAGTTGACAGGTGTGTTCATTGGCGGAGTTGATGTGTAGGTTAAGGATTAGGTGGGTGAGGGATATGGATTGTTCAGTTTGGAATTGGTATAGGGCGGGATGAAAGGATGGATTACAGCCAGAGATGGGAACTTTCAGTGTGAGGCCCTTGGGAGTGATTCCAAATGTCAGACAAGCCTGCATAAAAAGAATGTGGGAGTGTAATCTGACTAGGGAAAAAGCATGTTTACGGAGGGAATGTAAATAAAACTGGATGGGGTTGCTGTAGGGATGTTGTAAGGAAGGCATAATATATGGATGAAGGAAAAGTGAGAAATATGGGCTATGTAACAGGTTGCAATGAACGAATAAAATAATATATATATATATATATATATATATATATATATATATATATATATATATATATATATATATATATATATATATATATATATAAATTTTTAAAAAATGAATGTGAAAAGTAATTCAGGTAAGCAAAAAGAAAGGAAATCGAAAAAAGAAAAAGTCGTTAAAATTTGTTGTTGAAACTGTGGGCACCTTAAGTGGTCAACCACGTAGTATTAAATGGTTAGGTAGTGGTATGGCGTGCAAACGAGGTTTAAGGATGGTGAAAATCGGAAAAAAGTACGAGAAAATCGCGTGAGAAACCAAGGAAAACGTCTAAATAGGTTTGGTGAAGTGGTAGCAGATTACGATATTGAGGCTAAGAATTGTCTGACGATGGAACAGTAGAGTCAAAACCAAGGTAAAGTAGCTGAAACACGATCGGAAAAGTAGGAAAAACGAACTGAAATGTGGAAAAACGGGAATGGAAACAAACGTGAGGTGACTAGGAAATGCCGAAAATGGTTATAAACAATATGAGAAACAACAGTTGTGAAATAATGTTTACGTTATATAGCGAGAAAATTTAATGAGCGGCGTATTTCAATTGGAAGAAGGAGTAATGGAAGTGGTAAATATCATTAAAAGTACTCAAAGGTTAGGTTAGGAAGTGAACGTATTGTTGTAAGTAAATGTGAACAGTAAGATAAGAAGGGAATTTGGAATGGAACTGCTATATAAAATATATATAAATGAATAAATAAAAATAAAAACAAAAACAAAAACGCAAAAACAAGGGAAAGTTAGAAGACAGGAAAGATTTCAAAAGGTAACAGAACATTGACGGAAGTAATTGTTGAATTCAAATTTATGATACGACTTCCAGATAAGGCCCCCCACACTGCCTCCAACACTAAGCTCTCTTTTTGTCAAGGTTCAATTATGAAATTCATTTCCACACTATGGCTCCACATGCGAATGCAGATGCAGTCTCCCATCTCTGAGTGGGTGCCCACCCTGTTTTCAACAGTAATGAATTACCTTGTTTTCACCTGGATGTGAAGGCTCAACAGTGGTGGAAGAGAGATGTGCTATGATGTGAGTGTGGACACATATTCAAATTGTGCACACCACCTGCGTACTTATGATTCCCGCCACCAGAGGCGCGGTCAGGGTAATTGCAGGCAGTATGCCTATATTAACACGTTCGCTGCGGTCACCAGTGCAGGCCGCTAATGCTCTAAGCGGATGACCATAAGCGCACGTGCGCTGAGAGCTGAAATCGTACCCCTGCGAAACCTGTAAGTTCATGTTGTGCACGTACGTAATATTGACAGCAAAAATGTCTGTGCAACAGGTGGTGATAGGTATAGAAATGCAAGTATGCTTTAGCTGCATGCTGAATGCTGTCTGACGCTTATAAGCGTATACTTTCACTCTTCCCATTCTTTTTCGGGTTAGAAGGTCCTGGTGTCAGCTGTTTCGCCGCAATTTCAAACAAAGCACAACACAGACGACTAAAGACGAAAACATACAACTGCAGACAAGAAAACATTATGTGATATTTCTTTGGTGGCTTGTACTGACAAGAGTGCACAGCCAAACAAACTAAATTGAGTACTCAGCTAGCGAACGCGTTGCTTATAAGCCATCAACAAGCCAGTGCGGGTAACGTTTATAAGCATCAGCAACTCTGGCACGTTGATCGCGGAAACGCTTATAAGTGTCAGCCGCACAGAACGTGTTAATGACAGGCACGGAGTGCAGTGGTGTGATGTCAGTTGTGAAGTACAGTCCCGAGCCAATGAAGGCCTTTTTAGTTATCATATTATATCGTGTGTGTCTAGTGTGGCAGATATAAACCTACATTATACATCCACACAAAGTATGTTAAATATATTTAGTTTATGTTTTCCATGTTGTTATGACACATCATAAAAATTATCCATGAAATATGCATCTAATTGAAATTAACTAGATTGGTAAATACAAATATTGTCAGCTTATGGAAGATTGGAATTTGTTGCTAACATGATTCGGTTGAGTCAAACTGCATAGTAGTAGTGCATATGCCAGATTACTGTCACACCCACACTCATAACATTAATGAAATTGAAACTCCTGTAATTATAGTTCCACAAGCTATTTCCTGGAATGAACCAGTTTATATTTAAAGATACCACCACATCAGTATGAATTTATTTCTAAATATTATGGTGATGATATGATCAATAATAAATAATCTTGTTTATGTAAATTTTTCAGCAACATTGCCAAACATAACACAAACCACTGAGCAGATGTAGCAACATGTGATAATCCTGAGGAAGCAGAAAATGGTGAAGAGGATGCAGCATAGGGAGAAGGATAGGAGGCAATATTCTAGTACTGTCTAGTGGAGTGTGCATGGACTACATAGCTTAGGACAGGCAGCTAAGAGCTATGTTGATCAGGATCCCATGAGAACCAGTGAAGTGGGGAGGATGAGAAGGAGAGGCTGGAGTATGTTGGGAAGAGTTGGTGAAAGATGGGAATAAGTGTAGGAAAACCAGAATCAATGCAAATAATTCACAATAAAATATAACAAAGTGGAATAAAATAGAAAAAATTATTAACATGTCAACATTATTAACATTACAATCAAACACAATTCATCTTCTCTTTAGTGACAATTGAAACCAATCAGAGGTGCAAAGTTAAAGTTTATAAAATAAATGGAATAGTCAATCCATATATAACAGTAATTGCAAACTAGAAACAAGTCTATTTATGAAACTTCCTGACAGATTAAAATTGTGTGCTGGAACCGGGATTGGAACCTGGATCACTGAGCTATCCCGATACTGTCCGTCCTCAAAACTTCAATTCTGCCAGTAAATCGCCTCCTACTTTCCAAACTTCATAGAAGTTTCATATCATTGCACACTCTGCTGCAGAGTGAAAGTTTCAGTCTGGAAACATCCCTTAGGCTGTGGCTAAGCCATGTCTCCACCACATCCTTTCTTCCAGGGGTGCTAGTCTTGCATGGTTCACAGGAGAACTTCTGTTAAGTTTGGAAAGTAGGAGGTGAAGTACTGGCAGAATTGAAGTTGTGAGGACGGACCGTGAGTCATGTCAGAACAGCTCAGTGGTAGAGCACTTGGCTGCAAATGGCAGAGGTCCTAGGTTTGAGTCCCAGTTCCTGCACAAAATTTTAAGCTGCCAGTAAGTTTCATATCAGTCCACACACTGCTGCAGAGTGAAAGTTTCATTGAAGTCTATTTATGACTGATTAATTAAACAGCACTCGTGTTCCCATACCAACCAGTGTCCTGCTTTTTGGTGTATAAATCTATATATAAAAATAAATAATAAAAAATTAAACAATAATAATAATATTGTCACTTGTTTGTTGTTTGAGGAAATATGCAGATTGTGTTTCAGAACAGCAAACATACACTCAAACATCATACATCAATCACAATCAAATATAAATATACAACTTATTTAAACCTCTTAATATCAGAATACACTTTTTTTCTGATTAACCACCTAGGTAGGCAGAAAAGCTTATTCAGGTAACAAATGGCAGGCCACTAATGGTAAGGCTTATTTTGCTTTGCTAACTTACATTAATTATTACAACAATTTGTATTCAATTTAGTAGCTTGAATGATTATTTCTTGTGTGTCAAACCAAGACCTCTTGTTTAGCTCAATAGTATAAAGTAAAAAAGTCTTTTACAGACATATCGTTGACTGGAATATTAGGATTTAACTTATCACAGTATTGTCTCTATTATTCTCCTCTTGTTTAATTAATTCATCATATCTACTCAGTAGTTTCTCATTTATGGTATCTGGATCATGCTGGGAAAAGAGGGAACAATTAGAAAAATGATCAATCTTAAATGCACATCAGTAATAGCAATTTCCTGCTTTATTTATTAAATTTATGTTAATTAAACAGAGCTATTCAATTGACACAACAGGGATCAATGCCACAATGTCAAATCAAATGTGGAGAGGTTCTTTTCTTTTTCACAACACAAGTTAGCTGTATGCTTTGGAGATAGGTTTTATCTAGCAACATCAGGGAAAGTTAGTTATGAGGTAGTCTAGTCCTATACTTTAGTACAATAATAATAAATTTGTATTTAATAATAATAATAATAATAATAATGCACTGGTTATGGGATTATTACACAATTTTAGCCACATCTTTTAATGAATTGTCACGAGACATAACAATATCATGAAACTTAGGACTGTGTCTTTCGATTGTAGTCCAATTACATTTGAGGCCAATTGAAATAAAATTGCAACATCAAACTTATTTTACAGACATTTTCTTAATCCTTGAGAGGTGGCACATATTTTCGCAAAGTTGCTGATTGTGTGGCATGGACTGATTCCCCAAACAAAAGTGGCTGTAAGTGCACAGTTTTGTAACATATCAATAATATACGTTTACTGAATAAATGACTTAATAATGCTAGCTCTCTGTAAATTAATTATCAAGTTCTTTTTCTTTAAGCACATACAATATTTTCCATTTCTTGCAATATTTCATGACATAATTTACTTCCAGTATTTTTTATTCTGCACTATTGAGTGAAGTGATTACACATATCATGCATTCTGTGAACCCATACAAAAGTTTTAAAAACTTTAATCACTCTCACTGGTTGAAACATCATAACACTTTTCACATAATCTCTTTATGTGCTTTACACACATGGCTGTCAAAATTGGAGCACCATGAGACTGAAGTCTTCTGTCTTTACTCTGAGAACAAACTGCACAGCTTCTAGGCTTAGATATGCTTTGTTCAGAAGGCGCTACATTATTGTGGTCTTTGATTACATTTGAACTCAGTCTTCCATTATAGACTTTACTGTTACTCCAGGTGCACAAAACATTACTTCAGATGATAGCACCAAACATCATGTATTCATTATATAATAATACATTATTAAGAATGAGTGGGGTGTTCTCAATGCCCCATGTGACCACTAAAGAGTAAATACCTCACCAGTCAGATGAGGCAGGTTAAAATTCAGTCTCTAAGCTATTGAGGAGGGGGGGGGGGGGACTAAATGAGCAATGAAGGCGCTATACAAGTTGGTCAGAAATTAAACTGATTGTTTTACAGGTACCATGGTGGGTGGCGTCACGAACCACACTTTGCCAAGGATGTCTTACGTACTTCAGAGATACAGATAGCCATACTAGAGGTGCAACCGTGGTGAAGGGATATCTGTGGAGGGGCATAACAAATATGTGATTTCTAAAGAGGGCAGAAGTCTTATCAGTTAGTTGCAGAGGCAACAGTATAGATGAATGAATTGGCCTTGAAACATTGGCTAATGTAGGTTTGTCATGCAGTTGCTGAAAATAGCTAAAAGCAAGAAACTATGGTTGATACATTTTCCAAGAAAACACAGCTCCACTGTATGGATACATCATAATTGCGTCCTCTTGGGTAAAAACTTCTGGAGGTAAAATACACCCTAATTTGAATCTTTGGGCAGGGACTACTCAATAAGATTACGTGATCAGGATAAATGAAACAGGCATTCTACAGATAGGAGTGTAGAATCTTCTAACCGTTAATTGGGTCAGTATGTGAGAAAATTTTAAAAGGGAAATGGATAGGTTGAAGTTAGATATAGTGCGGATTAGTGAAGTTTGGTGTCAGAATGAATAGGATTTCTGGTCAGGTGAATCAGAAGTGGGTTTAATAATGAACAAGCAAATAGAGATGGAGGTAAGGTACTATGAACAGGATAGTGAACACATTGTCGTAAACAAGAAGCCAACACCCACCACAGTGGTACAAGTTTATATGCCAACTATCTCTGCTGCTGCTGCTGAGGAGGATAAAAATTATGATGAAATAAAATAATTTATTCAGACAATTAAGGAAGACAAAAACTTGATTGTAATTGGACTGCACTGAGATTTGGTAGTAGGAAAAGGAAGGAAAGCTAAATACCAGGTTAATATGGCCTGGGAAGAAAGAATAAAGGAGAAATTTTGTAGAATTTTGCAAAGAGCATGATTTAATCTACATAAACACTTTGTTTAAGAATCATGAAAGAAGGTTTTATATATATGGAAAAGACCAGAAGGTACCAGATTGATTTTATAATGGTGACAAAATATGCTTTGGAATCAAGTTTTAAACAGTAAGACATATCCTAGGGCAGATATAGACTCTAACCATAACTTATTGGTTGTGAACTGCAGTTAAAACCAAAGAAATTGCAAAAAGGTAGAAAAATGAGGAAGTGGAACCTTGATAAATTGATCAAATATGTAAAAGGAAAAGCCCTAGTAGAAGAAAAAAGGAAGGAAGGAAAATTAGGGTTTAACATCCTGTCAATAGTGTCATTAGAGAAGGACCAAAAGCTGAGATTGTTTTGATAAGGAACCATCCCAGCATTTACATGGAGTGGTTTAAGAAAATCATGGAAAACCTAAATCTGGGTGGCAAGAGGCAGATTTGAACCGCCATCCTCCTGAAATTGTTGGATAACACAGGAGATGCAGAACTTAATTAATGAAAGAGGAGAATATAAAAATGCATCAAGTGAAACAGCCAAAAGGAAGTATAGACAACTAAAAATGATGTTGACACAAAGTACATATTGACTACACAAGAATGGCAAGAGGACAAATGCAAATCCATAGAAGACTATAAAACTAGGAGATAAATAGATACTGCCTACAGGAAAATAAAGGAGTTATTTGGAGAAAATAATAATAATAACAGCAGTGTGAATATCAAGAGCTTAGATGGAAAACTAGTACTGAGGAAAGAAGGGAAATCTGAAAGGAACATATAGAGGGACTCTGATAGGAAATGAACTGAGAGGCAGTATGCAGAAAGGAAGGAGGAAGTAGATGAAGACAATACAGGAGATACAATAATGTGAGAAGAATTTGATACAGCTCTGAAAGATTCAGGCCTCCCACAACAAAACTAGTGTGCAATTTATATGAGACAGATGAATTACTCTCACACTTCAAGAAGAAAGTAATAATTCCAATTCCCAAGGAAGAAATTGCAGACAGGTAAGAAAATCACACAATTATCAATTTAATAAATTTTGGTACCACAATACTAACACAAATTATTTTGAAAATAATAGAAAAACCATTAGACTGCATTAGGAAAGGTCAGATTGGATTTAGGAGAAATATAGGAACACATGAGGCAATATTCATCGTACATTTTACGTCACAAAAAGTTAAGGAACTGCAAACCTACAGTTCTGGTTTTTATAAATTTTTGACATTGTTGGCTGGAATACACACTTCAAGTTCTGAAGATAGCAGGGGTAAAATATAGGTAGTGGAAGGGTATGTATAGCTTTTGCAGATTACAGACAGCAATTATGAGAGTAGAAGGGCACAAAAGGAACACATTGTTTGGGAAGAGAGTAAGAGAGGGCTGTAGCCTTTGGCCAATTTTATTCAGTCTATACATTGAGCAAGCTGTGAAGAAGAGCAAAGAGAAATTTGGAAATTGAATTAAAGTTCAGGGAGAAGATATAAAAGGTTTCAAGTTTCCAGTTTGCCGATAACAATGTAATTCTGTAGGCGACAGCAAATGAACCTGAAGACCAATTGAATTGAATGGAATGGAGTGTCCTGAACAGAGGGCATCAGATGAACGTTAACCAGGGTACTGTAATGTAGTCAAATTAGCTCAGGTGATGCTGAGGAAATTATATTAAGAAATGAGACAGTAACAATTTTGTTATTTGGGCAATAAAATAACTTTTGATGGTAGGAGCAAAGAAGATGAAATGCGTAATAGCAATGGGAATGAAATTATCTAGAACTATGAGAAACTAGCTTTTATGCCCGTGCTTTGCAACGGTTGTTAAAGAGGGATCTCTGTATATCATGGTTTTTTTAGGTCAGCAAAAACAAAATCCTTGTTGGCTCGCTCTGTCAATGAACTCAGTTCTCCTAGCCAATATGTCAAATTTAAGTAGAAGTCATTGTCAAAAATGATGAATGTTCATAAAGTTTTTCATACAACATTGAAATTTCTATCAGTCCGTACTCCGGAACCATGTAAATTCAATGTTAAGACTGCGGTGTGTAATTGTCAGTTTGGCGTAAACTTCTGAAAACATTTCTATCATTGAGATGAGAAATAGTAGTAATAATAACAGTGCCATGTATCCTTTGCTTTTAGCCCCCGTGAAAGCTCGTGTAGTATTTTTGGAGATTGGCCTTTGCAGATAGATAGTGATTGCTTTTAGACAAATGTTTAAATTATAATATCTGTATTTTATCTGATACGATTTTGATGAAACGAAACGCGTATCTAACCACACGATCTGCTCAAGCTACGGCTGAAAATCCTACAAAAATTCGTCAAGTACTTTTGGAGATAAACGTGTTCTACGAGACAGACATAACAGTCATAGATACAAAATTTAAATTACGATCTTTTTTTCCCCTCATGATCCCCCTTCTATGAAATGAGTTGTGCCATGTAAACCCGTGAAGTACTTTAGGAGATTAGAGATTTGTAATAGATAGCTGTACACCCAGGCTTCGCAACTGATATTAAAGAAAGGATACAATTACTTGTAGAGAACTACACCATAGTTATGAGCATAAAAGAAGCAGCATTGCCTTCTATTACTTATTTGGTGTCTTACATAACTACCAGACTCAAGATCTAATAAGCATGCACCGAAATCAGAGAGGAAACTACATAAATTTGATTTTCCTTGCAAAGAATTCTTATGTAAATATATATTCAAAGAATTCACATTGAGGTAATTTTGGAAATTTTACCACTTGAGCAGCATATACTTATATATGACTTACGAACTTTCCTTCACAGACTTACATTAACGTATGTCTACAGTTTGAGTAATGCCTGTGTAGTTAATGTATGTCTGTGTTTTCCTTTGAATCTATCTCGCTTTAAGAATGATACAATAAGTGTATTTTCACATGTACAATAAACTTTGTAAGTCTCGGAGTACTTAGCTTTTCCTAAAAGTATTTGGTACAACTCATTTAATGCGGCCTGGCTACTACTCTCTAGGTGAGTAGGTTTGCTGTTCCTGCTCTATGGTTGGCAAGTTCTCGATGTACCCTTGTCCGGTTAGTAAATTAGGTATCTTTTTCATTCCTTGTGAATAGATACATGCGACGCCACATAGCGAGCGCTAGCCAGGCAGCATTAAATGCAGTTCAACCATTTATTTATTGCTAAAATAAAGAATACAAACACAGATATTAATTTCTTACCTAACTGAATGGTATTAATTTGTTAGTAACGCGATAATGTCCGCTAAACCAAAGTAATCTATGAATTACGAACTTTCTGTCACAGACATACATTAATGTATGTCTTGAGTCTGTGTATTGCAGTGAGCACAAAGATAGTATGGAGATGGTACTATGTATTATGAAACCGTGATGCTCGACGTATAGGCTAATTGTCTCTCTAGTCCAGTTGTCAGTGTTTTGATCCTATGCACTACAGTCCTCTTTCCAGTGTTTATATTGAAATCATTGGTGTATTGCCAGCATAGTTAATGCTCAGTTAATGTATCTATGTGTTTTCCAGTGTTTTATCTTTGAGCACCTGTTGATCATCGTACTGCTCCACATTTTACGGATTTTTGTTCCCCACACTCACCACCGCCACACAATGTGACCAAAACACCATAGTGCACACCGCAAACCTAAAGGCTCCTCTCATGCATAACTGCCATTGGTCTGCAATGAATAATTTTGGCTACCAAGTGAAATATATGGACACACGTCCCACGTTCCACTTTTATATATGTATATTGATTTGTAAACACTGAATATTAATTTAGGTGTTAGGAAGTCTTTTCTGAAGGGACTGAAACATGACCAATAAACATATCAGAGAAGAAGAGGAACAAGCTTTTGAAATACTGAAGATTAGATGCATAGATTACATAACTAATGAGTAGGTACTGGACATAATTGGGGGGGAAAGAAATTTCTGGTGTACCTTTACTGAAAGAAGGGTTTGATTGGTAGGACACTTCCTGAGATATCAAGGAATCATCAATTTAGTATTGGAAGGAAGTGTGGGGGTAAAAATTGCAGAAGTAGACCAAAAGATGAATGCTATAAGAAGGTTCAAAGTGGATTTTGGTTGTCATTTTTATTCAGAGATAAGAGGCTTTCACAAGTTAGTGTGGAGAGCTACAGTCTTTGGACTGAAGACCACAAGAACAACAGGTATCAAGGGAACATTCAAAATGGTAAACTTTGGTGCTCAATGAATCAGTGTGTGACACTGCAGCACACTGCTGGCAAGGATAGGGGACATGTCGTAATCAGGGGAAAAATTATTTTGCAATTTCATTTCATATACTCAGACAATAATGATGCTTCACAGTAGCAAGCCATCCTAGAATCACATTTCAGCATGATAATTCCCAGTTACACTCTGTGAGAATTTCCACTGGTTGTCTTAGTGTTTACCAAATCCTGTTTTGCCTAGTTTGGTCTATGGGTCAGTCCTCAATTCAAAACATTATGGGTGGAGTTTCCAACCAGATCAGGATTTTGATGTCTGTGTGTTGACTGGATATCTTTGGCACAATATCCCACAGGAAAACATTGAACAACTCTATTAATCAATGATGGACAAAAAAAAATTGCTCATTTAAGGGCCAATGGTGGACCACTTTGTAACTGACTTCATCAATTTATGAAACTGTTTCCTAATAAATCATCCTTTTTTTTAAGTTTTAATCATTTGTCATCTATACAAGTACTGATTTCCATTACATTCAGATGATTTCTTTGTGATGAATTTTTACTTTTTATAGTTTTATCCACTAAATAGACTTTTTTCTGTATTATTTCATTTAAGCTGTAGCAGCAGAAACAATTGAAATTTGTGGAAATGTGCAAGCTTACAGAGCAAGATTGCTCTTCTGGCAGAAGGTTTTACCAGAAAAGAAAGGGATACTGCAAAAGGACAGGCAAGGTTAAGGAAATGGGAAGATTTGCACATATTTGCATGTCCAAAACCATGGGTTAAGTGAGGCTTACTGGTTAGTAAGTATCCTTTGACCAAGGGTTATGGGCAACTCTTCCCATTCCTTGAATCTCATGACTCCTTTTCTTTCATTCCTTTTCCTTCCCCTTCAACCTTTCTGTCGGAGTTGGGGGCATGGTTTGAAATCTTTCCTGTGCGTTTTTTCCTGCCACTGCTTGGTGAAATGTCATTCCAATCATTACATCACCTGGTTAATGCATCTGTCCAGCATTCAATTTATTTCCAGAACTGCAAATGTTTTCAGTTAGTAAAGAAAAAAAAAAAAGTATATGTTTAACCCTAGGGTTAAGCAAAAAATTTCACACTTAATGAGTCAAAGCTGGAAAGTCTGCAACTCATAATCCTACATATTTAGAAACACATAAGGCAAAAATTTAAAGTAAATAATATAATGTGGATATGAAGACTATTTGAATATGCACTGTAATACAGAAACTAACTATTTTCAGAATATCTGAGGCTGCCTCCCCGTAAGTATTAGCAACAGTAATAGTAAATACGTGACACTACATGTCATGTGATCAATGAAAAAACTATGCTCTTGTTTATAAGTGGCCATTAGAAAGCTGTGCAATATCACAGCCAGACATTGTGTATCAGAATACAAATCTACTTTATTATTCAAAAGAGATAGATTGGCTGGCCAGTACTTACCTTTTTGCTGTATTGTCGATAGTTACACTCAGAAAAAAAGGAGGAAAATAACCAGCTTTTGGAACTGCATTCCTTCTTCAGGTGGAGAGAAGGGAGAAAATAGAAGAAAAAGGAATGGAAAAGGAAGGGGAATTGTAATTTACGACCTAGGTCATGAGGATGGTGTTAGGATTGTGGAAGTCAGAGATACTGTGTATTAGTACTGAGCCATGCCATATATAAACATCAGAGAGGAAAGGAAAGAAGAGAAGAGAAGAAAAGATGAGTGAACTGAATGATGCTGATGGGTGTGTGTGTGTGGGGGGGGGGGGGGGGGGGGTTCTAAAATGTTTTTGATTAACAGGGAAAAATGGACCCCACCCCACAGACACAGAGACAGAGAGGGTCAGACAGAGAGGTAGGGAAGGGATAATGGATAGGTGAGTTGAGGATGGAAAAGGGGGAGGGGTTAGCGTAGATTTAGGCCAGGGGGGTGGCGGGAGGAGAGGATATGTTGGAGGGCAAGTTTCCACCTCTGTAGCTCTGAGGGATTGGTGTTACTTGGCAGTATCCAAATGGCACATGTGGTGTAACACATGCCATGCTCCCTGGAGTCGTGCTGGAGGGCATACTCTGCCACAGGATATTGTGTGTCCCCCAGTCGAACAGTTTGTCTGTGACCATTCATCTGTTCATCCAATTTGTTAGTAGTCATACCAACATAAAAGCCTGCACAATGTCAGTTGATATATGAAATGTGTTGTCTCACATGTGGCCCTGCCTTGAATAGGGTAGGTTTTTCCTGTGGTGGGGTTGGAGTATGTGGTAGTGGGACGATGCATTGGACAGGTTTTGCAGTAGGATCGGTTGCAGGGATAGGAACCATTAGGTAGGGAGGGTGGTTTTGGGATGTTGTAAGGTAGGACGAGGATGTTTCGGAGGTTGGGAGGACGGCGGAAGGCTACTCTGGGTGGTATGGGAAGAACAGTTTGGAGTGATGATCTCATCTCAGGGCATGACTTGAGAAAGTCATAGCCTTGTTGGAGGAATTTGTTGAGGCATTCCAGGCCAGGATAGTACTGGGTGACTAAGGGGGTGCTTCTAGGTGGTCTGGGGTTAGGAACATTGTTGTTGTAAGGAGAGGAATGGACAGCTTGGGAGATCTGCTTGTAGATGAGGTCTGTACGGTAGTTGGGGGAGAGGAAAGCAATGGATAGATTGTTGTTGTAGGTGGTGAGGGATTCGTTACTGAAGCAGATACATATCCCATGGATGTAGGGGAGGGATCGTTGAATATGGAAGGGATGGCAGCTGTCAAAGTGGAGGTACTGTTGCTTGTTTGTGGGTTTAATATGGGCTGAGGTGTGGATGTGGGACTCGGCAAGGTGAAGGTCAACATCAAGGAAGGTGGCTTGATTTTTAGAGAAGGACCAGATGAATTTTAGGTTGGAGAAGGAGTTAAGGTCATGAGGAAAGTTCAGAAGGGTTTCTTCACCATGAGTCCAGACCACAAAGATATGATCTATAAATCTATACCAAACCAGTGGGTGCAACTTCTCTGTCTTAAGGAATGCCTCTTCCATGCGGCCCATGAAGAGGTTGGCATAGGAAGGGGCCATCCTGGTTCCCATAGCTGTCCCCCTGATTTGTTTGTAGGTATGGCCCTCAAAGGTGAAATAATTATTGTTGAGGGTGAAATTAGCAAGTGTGACAAGGTACGAAGGTGGGAACTTACCCTCCAACATATCCTCTCTTCCCCCCCCCCCGGCCCAAATCTACGCTAACCCCTCCCCCTTTTCCATCCTCAACTCACATATCCATTATCCCTTCCCTGCAACCTCCCCCCCCCCCCCTCTCTCTCTCTCTCTCTCTCTCTCTCTCTCTCTCTCTCTCTCTCTCTGTGTGTGTGTGGGGGGGGGGGGGGGATTCCATCTTTCCCTGTTAATCAAAAACGTTATAGAAAACCCCCTACACCCCTCAGAATCATTAAGTTCACTCATCTTTCCTTTCCTTTCTTTTCTTCTCTTTAGTGCTTGTTCTTTCCTCTCTGGTATGACTTCTACAATCCTAACACCATCCTCATGACCTAGGTCATGAATTATCTTTCCATTCCTTTCCCATTCCCTTCTCTCCATCTGAAGAAGGAATACAGTTTCAAAAGCTCGTTATTTTCCTCCTCTTTTTTTCTGAGTGTAACTATCGGCAGTACAGCAAAAAGGTAAATACTGGCCAGCCACTCTATCTCTTTTGCATAATAATTAATCATCTCTGTGGAGAATTTCTTTATACAAATCTACTTTGGTATTCATAAGCAATGATCCACCCTTTGAGGCAGCAATACATTTTATAATGTGGCCCAGTGCAATCCCAGTATTCAGTATATCATTGCTCAATGAAGAAAACACTTGTCCACAGTCAGAAACAATTAATTTCTGTGTAGTGAGTCATAGCTTACCAACAGTCTAATTCTTTGATATTTATTAACAAATTTTCCAGTATTTATCCACACAGGACTATTTTGTAAGTTTATCAAATGGCGCTATTGCTGTTGCTATTTATTTTTCCCTATCCCACCAATTAAAAATCCAGTTTGAGATTTAAATAAGTGTGCACTTACTCACAGGCAAGAGAACCACATCTGACACAAGCAAGTTTCTTCATTTACTTTGAGTGGTTCTATATAACTTTCCAGATATAAAGTGGTTGTAAAGATAGTATGCCACCTTACTGAGTTGGATTGAACAGAAGTTAAGACACTGGGTTCATAGTCAGGAGACACAGGCTTCGATTCTCTGAACAACCACCAAGATTTAAGTGTATCACATATTCCATAAACTAATTAAAACAAATTCCAGGATGATCCCTCTGAAAACAGTCTTGGTCAATTTCCTTCCCCCCATCCATGTATTACATGAGGTGGTGTTAACCGTTTTCAGTTATTCAACTCTGGCTTCTTCGTGAAACATTGTATTTGCAGTAACCATGAAATACTTTTTGACCTTGAAACTTCCTGGCAGATTAAAATTGTGGGCCGGAACCGGGACTCGAACCTGGGACCTTTGCCTTTCGCGGGCAAGCGCTCTACCACTGAGCTACCCCGACACGACTCACGATGCCGCCTCACAACTCTACTTCCGCCAGTACCTCGCCTCCTACTTTCCAAACTTCACAGAAGCTCTCCTGCAAAAATTTCATTCTGGAAACATCCCTTAGGCTAAGCCATGTCTCCACCATATCCTTTCTTCCAGGAGTGCTAGTCTTGCAAGTTTTGCAGGAGAGCTTCTGTGAAGTTTGGAAAGTAGGAGGCGAGGTACTGGCGGAAGTAGAGTTGTGAGGCGGCATCGTGAGTCGTGTCGGGGTAGCTCAGTGGTAGAGCGCTTGCCCGCGAAAGGCAAAGGTCCCAGGTTCGAGTCCCGGTTCCGGCACACAATTTTAATCTGCCAGGAAGTTTCATATCAGCGCACACTCCGCTGCAGAGTGAAAATTTCATTCTACTTTTTTACCTTGTTCCACAACTTTTATTATTAATGTAAAACCTAAGTATTGGGTTATAAGCCCATATTTGGCACATGGCTGACCTCAGTGTCAACAGAATGTTAAAATACAGAGGTATGATTTGTAAACTTTGTATTTAATGATGTTATAACATTGTAAAATACTTACAAAATATTAAAGTTTTAGTTATATTATTACAAATGTTCTGTATGTTACCACCCTACGTAGCAGCACAGACAACATTCATGCAATATGTAACTGCATCATAAACTCTATGTAATATATATATGTTGACAGAATCCACTGCACCTCTTATGCTTATGTAAAGAGGTGAAAGAAAAATGGAAACACTTTACTTAATATATATCAACAAGAAAAAATTGTATAGGGTCATTCCTAGATATCTTTGATGCCAATAATGTAGGTCACATAATGTTGTGCCAGCTACAGATTTCTATTAATAAAGTTCATAATTTTTATTGTGCCAGCATTAGTGGAGAAAATTGGCACTAGTTGTAATTTATTTATTTATTTGTTTCCGAAGACTGCCAAAATTGGCATGTGTCACCTCTGCTTTTTTTACTATTCCTCTCTCCCTGACAGTACTCAGCTTGGATAAGGTCACAGCCTTAATGATGTAGAGTATGCAGCAAACAAAGGTGCCTGTCCAATGTCACAAAGTTGGTACTGTAGCAGATCAAATTCTGAGTGAAATACCATTGTAATCTTAAAAATACCATAGGCTATGTTCAACATTTGAGTGTTCTCATTATATTGTTGAATTTCAAACTGGACTTTCCATTTTTATATTTCAATAAAACAATTTGGATATATATGTGCATATGTAAAGTAACACGATTCATGCTATTTGGATTGGATTCCATTTTCTGGAAGGTTGTGCACTATGACCACCAAATCTTTATATATAAAAGTGAATCACTCCATATATTGAGAATGCCTCGACAAATATGGCACATCCTTTTATTTTGTCATAACTATCAGGACAAGGTTTTTATGAATTAAAATTTTTGGAAAATCCACCAGAAAATTGGAGAAAAAACTGAAAGTGCATTTTTCATTGTGTCCATGTGTTTCTATTGCGTACAGATCAATATGAAGGTCACTGTCTACAGAAAATTTTGTATGGTGCATGATTGAAGGGTTCCTTAAGGTGAGCAGACATCCTGTATTTTATGGGATCAACCCTTACTTTGTTTAAGTATCCCATTGTCCCAACGAAATAAATACAGGAAATGAATCATTCCATTTTTTATTAATGTTCCCATATATTTTGAAATAAAAATGGAGAACAAATGTGAACATAATCAAATAATAAAGAAAATCTGCTTTGATTAACTCATACTGAATGAGGTATGAGTTTTGCAGTTTTTCCGTGACATGCAGGTGTCAGTGATGACACAATGCATCTTGGGAAATCCAGGTAACTAAGCATGAGTGCGTAGGTGTTTCTGTTTTAGTTTGTTTACTGCCTGTTGAGTGTAGCCTGAGGTCATTGCATTTAAAATATTTATCTGCTTTTAGACTATTAAAGTCACAGTTGATGATACCTGGTGTAGTATATTGCATACTTTTACCAGAAATGCCAAAAAGAAATGGCGTATTTACCGATGAAATGATAGCTGATTTTGTATTTTTGAGAATAGGAAAAGAAATGCAGAAATTATTTAGCACATTGTGTAAAAGTAGTTTTTCAATCCAACATGGAGGTCAATCTGACATTGTGCAACACATGAATGTGAAAAATACACGCTAGCTGTTTCAAACAAAACATGATAATTTTTTGTTACAGAATGTGATTAGAGTCCTATTGTGAGTGGTGATGAAATGTGCCATGCTGCTACTGCACTGTAATTATTCTTTCCACCATCTTACCTGACACCTATAAGAAACCTAACTCTTATCTTTATGTAACCATCCTTTTTATTCAAATTCATGATACCAATGATGAATGTTTTTCAGTAAAGGAAGTACAATTCAAAAATACTACAGAAACTCATGCTAGACTGTAGTCAATGAATCAATCTTGCTAACTTGTTTACACAAAACACATTCTGTTGAGCAGGTTCAATTTTGATTCAAACTGACTGAGCACAGAAATAAAGGAGGTGGTGGGGGCGGGGACAGTAGGGATGAAACTTTTGTAGTGACTAACAGTAACATGACCTTGGTTCATTTTCATGGCTAAATTTTGTCAAAAGTTTTCTTATTGATTGATGTAAATGAATTCATCATTTATTTTCATTTGCTGTAACACAGAATATAGTATTCTGTACATATACAGAAATTTGTTTCTGTGTACTGCATCCTCCACTACTACTGAATTTGCATTTATTGATTTAAAATGTGCCATCTTACTTATTCTGCACAAACAGCTCTCCCTCCCTGCACCATACATACAAAATAGGTATATTTTTCTGTAAAATATAAATTGAGGGTGATTAAACAAACAGTGTCTCGCTGAATGTAGTGTGTAACAAACCTAAATGTGCAAACATACTGTATTAAGTGTCTCAAATCAATTTTCAACTGTTGAGTTCAAAGAAAACTAAAAATAAATGAACAGTGGTAAAATTGTTTTTCCGCCCTTACTTGTGAACAACAGACTGGGAACATGACAGATAATACCATTCAAAAAGTAGCCCAAGCACACATATAAAAAGAGAGAATAAAAATGAAATACACACTAAGAAGAAAAAAAAAATCAATGAATAATCATATTTTGACCCTGCAGTGGAGTGTGCACTTATATTAAACTTTCTGGCACATTAAAACTGTGTGCCGGAACTGAGATTTGAACCTGGGCCCTTTGCCATTTGTGGGCAATGCTTCACAGACCATCCTCACAGCTTTACTTTTCCCATTACCTTGCTTATACTTTCCAAACTAGTATGGGGAGAAACAAAGCTGTACGGAAGGGCAACAAAGCATGCTGGGATAGCTCAGACAATAGACCGCTTGCCCACGAAAGGCAAAGGTCCCAGTTTCAAATACCAGTTCTGCCACGCAGTTTTAACCTGCCAGGAAGTTTCATATCAGTGCACACTCCACTGCAAAGTGATAATATAATTTTGGAAACACCCCTTAGGCTGTGGGTAAGCCAAGCCTCTGTCATATCATTTCTTCTTAGAGTGCTAGTCCTGCAAGGTCCACAGGAGAACTTCTGTGAAGTTTGGAAGGTAGGAGGCGAGGTACTGGGGGGAGTAAAAGCTCAGCTGGTAGAGTGCTTGCCCATGAAAGGCGAAGGTCCAATTTGCGAACCCCAGTTCCAGCACACAGTTTTAATCTGGCAGGCAAGTTTCATATCAGCGCACACTCCGCTGCAGAGTGAAGTTTCATTCTGGATCTCCTAGGCTGTTTTTGAACCATGTGTCCATCATATCCTCTCTTCAAAAGAGTACCATCCTGCAAGATTTGCAGGAGAACTTCTGCGAGGTTTGGAACTTGCTAAGATCCAACAATTTGTACAGTTTACATGATAAGCCAACACCATTAAATGCATGCCTAGATAACAAAATCCCCAATTTGACAGAAAATTAATATCAATATGATATGAAAGAACCAGTGTTATCTGACCACAATGGCCTATGGCTGATGATCAACAATGAAAACTATCATAATCAGCAGTTCAAAATGTGAAAAGGATCAGGCTATTAGACCCAAACAGCATTACACAACTGAGACAAAAAATATCAGAAGTTGAGTGGGTTATATTATATAACTGTGAGAAAAACGATAATGGCTTTAACATATTATTACTATACAAGCAAGCTTAGTTCAAAATTGTTGTCCACAAGCACCCAAAAAGGTGAAAATAAATGGTCCATAAAAAACAGGTCAAAATACAAGTAGCTAGGCAGAGCACCAATGATGCTTACATTGAAAATTCCAACAACAAATTCAAAGTGGCCTGTAAAATAGTAAACACTAAAAAAAACGCAAGAAATTGCAATATTGTAGAGATATTAAATGAATACTTCATAAAGATCCCAAAAAGTGAATCTCGCACTTTTCTATCCCGCACGGCAGTGGTACTACTATGGTTCATACACAACACAACAACTCTGGATTGTATGACTCACGATAGACTGTATATACACACTAAGACAGTGCTATCAATACTGAGCGCCGTGCCTTGCCTCCGAGCCTAGTTGCAGGTGGTGGCCACAGAACAGTGCCACCTAACACTGTGTCTCTGGCAGTAGCACCGTGCAGTATGGCGGCCGTCAGTGACCACTTGTAGCCTGCGCACCTCTGACATCTCTACAGCAGGAGAAGTTGGTGAATCTGAATCACTATTGGATAATAGACCCATACTCCCTTTAATCGGCATTTAAGGTCAGAAATGGCCCGACTGACACCGACCTTGTCATGAAATAGGTGGAGGCAAACCCGGACTCCCTATCAAAGGCCCACACAGCCTGCCCAATATGTGAGGAGGTAGCAATTGCTGAGGTGAAGCACTGGGAGCTGAGATGGTACATGGGCCAGCCTGCAGAGATTGTTACTCGTAGATTGATGGCCTCATAGTCTCCTCCAGTGGCACATGCAACCAAGAACCTGCAGTTGTTTCTGAATGTGTTCGGACTCTGGCACTGGCGAGTGGAACGAGAAACAAATGTGGCATCATGATAGGAGGGAGAGGGTCCTCATTCATGGGTTCCCACCAGCGCTCCATGTCTATTTTCCACAGCCGCCTTATATGGGGGCACAGATTGTAGCGGGAAAGAGTTGGTCTGCAAGCCAGTACATCATGGACACAACGTCGCCCACCCACAAGTACAGGAGATGGAGCAAGGGGTGACATATCAAGGTGTGGCCAAAGCCGATTTTGATAACAAACAAGCCTTTCGTGTCCCACTGCCACCTCAAACAACTTCCTCCCCCTATGTGTCACAATGACACCCTGGGTCGATCCGGGAGTTTGGCCAAATATGCAGGCTAACACAAGAGAACCAACACAGAAATACAGCTGGGTGTGCGGCCGACAAATTTAAGGCACACATATTTCTGTAAAGCCATCAGCAGTGCCAAAGTTTTGTTGCTCTCATCCGATGGCGCAAAATATAACCCAAGTACAGAACCCGTGGTTGTAGAAACCTACACTTGTCTACACAACAACGGAGGCCATGAGATTGCAGCCACCCAAACAAAAGGTGTAAATTGTGCAAATGCTGCTCGTGAGTGGCTCCTGTAACTAGCAAATCATCCAAATAATTGACACAACTAGGAATATCCTGAATAAGCTGCTCTAAGTACCACTGAAAAATCGCGGGAGCATTCGCGACACCAAAAGGCAATCTATTATACTGATACATGCCGAACAGCATACTCAGAACCAGAAACCATTTTGCTTCCTCATCAACTGGTAACTGAAAACATGCTTCAGCCAGATCAACCTTCAAAAAATATTTCCCACTGGCCAACAATTCTCTTGTTGAGGGATTGGATACAGATCAACATTCGCTTGCGCATTAATGGTGGACTTAAAATCTCCACATCCCACAATGCCCCATTAGACTTCACTACAAAAACTACTGGAGTCACCCACTGACCAAAGGAAATTGGGGACAGAAGACCCTTAGCCTACAACCTGTCTAGTTCTGCCTTTACCAGGTCACACATATCGAATGGAATCGGATGAGAGAAACAAAACTTTGGCACTGCTGATGGCTTTACAGAAATATGTGTGCCTTAAATTTCTTAGTGCAACCTAAGGTAGGTTCAAAGAGACTTTTAAAATTTACATCTAATTCTGTGAATGGTATAGCCGGGGAAACAAGGTTGATCTGGTCTTGTATTGAAAAACCAAACAGCGCAAAAGTGTCTAGACTAAAAATGTTAGTAATTGTTTAGGAATTAACTACGAGCAAGTTTAACTTCCAAGCTACATTTTTGTACTTAGCTTCAACCACAATTTGACCCCACAGCGGAATCATTCGACCATTGTATGTCGCCACTCTGCACTGTGGTGCACCTAGCGGCGGGGAGCCAATGTGCCAGTATGTGTCCTTGTTGATCAGAGACATGGTCACACCAGTGCCCACCCCCTCAATGTCCAGTTGCAACATGATGTGATGCGTACCATCGGCCACTGACCCTGGCAGCTGCATGATAGCGTGCTGGCAGGCGACATTGAAGCATGCCGGCTATGGCAGACACTCGCCAAGTGTCCCAGCTTGCAGCATGTGAAGCAGGTGATATCATGTTTTGGGCAGGTATGCCGCTGATGACATCAGCTGCACTCTGGGCAAGACTGAACGGTACAACATAGACGAGGATCTTCTGACAACACCGAGGAGGAAAGCACATCTTGAGACACCACTCACTTTGGGCCCCATCGATGGTAAACTAAGCACTATTGTCTGTGCACATCTACCAACAATGGGGGTGGGGAATCACTAACTACTGAAGCCTGTGATGTCTGGCTACCAGACACACGTGAGCTAGGTGAAGTAGATGACGACCTCGGCTGGGGGTAATCAGTTGATCGAAGAACACAACAATGATTAATACTACCAACAATGTCATGCTTACAAGAATGAAACAAAGTTGTGCTGAGACTGTTACTTTATACACATTGGCAATTTTTAACACTTCACTCAAAGTAGGGTCTGAGGTTTCTAATGCTTTTGCACTAACTTCCTGATTGGGAGCGAGACGAATCATCACATCCCTAATTAATTAATTTGATAAGACATGCTGCACTTGTGAACTAAGCCTTGTAAATCTGCAGCCCATGCTGCTGCATAAGATTGGTTAACTCCATTAACACACTAAATTGGAGCCTAGCTGCAACGACGTGTGCTTGGTGACCATAAGATTTAGTCAGCAAACTGCAAACTTCAGAAAACTGCAAACTACTAGGGTAGGTAGAAGACAATAACAGTGCACACTGGCATGGAGGATACTCAATTTGACTTTTCTTGCAGTAGAGTTCAAAGCACCTTAAATAAACCTCCCAACTTTCATTAGTCTCATCGAAAGAAGCAAAGAATGGAGGGAGAGGTGATGACACAGCAGACCCCCACTTTTGATTTTGCAGAAGCTGTTGTTGCTACTGCTATGTCTGCTGTTGCTGCAATAGCTCCTACTGTTTGCCTTGCTGAAGCAATTGTTGCTGCCATAACGCCATAACTTGAGAAATTCAGGATCCATGATCACGAAACGAATTTACACAGTGAGGAAGTCCTCGTTGACATTTTTCTATCCTGCGCAGCGGTGGTACTACTATGGCTCATACACAACATCACAACTCACGATTGTATGGCTCATGATAGGCTGTATATATTCATTAAGACAGTGCTATCAATACTGAGCGCCGTGCCTTGTCTCCGGGCCTGGTTGCAAGTGGTGGTCATGGGATGGTGCCACCTAACACTGTGTCTCTGGCAGTGGCACCATGCAGTTCGGTGGCTGGCGTAGGCCACTTGTGGGCTGCGCATTTCTGACATCTCTATGTCAGCAGAAGGCGGGGAATCCGAATCACTATCAGATACTAAACCCACTACCAACACACCTGATCCTACCTCTGAAAGCAATGTCAATATATCCGACATAAATAACTTAAGTTTTAAGTGGAGACAAGTAATTTATCGAGCTGTACAAAATGGTCACAGACCTACAGAACTCTTTACAGTGGATATCTCTATGGTATCTCAAACACCATTCTGAAGCAAACAACTGACATTATTGTTGTCCCTCTTACCTTTTTGATCAATAATACCTTTAAAACTGGAAAATTATGTGAGATGCCGAATGCTACTGATGTTATCCCAATTTATAAGAAAGGGGATAAAAACAGACCTCAAAATTACCGTATCTCATACCCATAATATCCCCAAAGCAATTGAGCTGTATATTAAATCACAACTTTGTAGGTATTCGTATGACAACAAACTATTTTCTTCTTTACTGTTTGGTTATTGGTCAGGTTTGTAAACAGATCAAGCAGTATAAACTCTTGTCACACATCTTCTTGATGGTTTAGAGAACAATTCCTTCCTTCCTTGAGTAATATCATCCATGTGGCCAAAGCAAATGAGACAGGAATTCCATAGGGTCAATGCTAGGACCTTTGCTTTTTCTAGTCTACATGAATGATTTACCTGCATTCCTACCTCAGAAGTCAATAATACATGCTGACAACAACACACTGATTATTGTGTGTAACAGCTTGGAGGAGGTGGATGGAAGAACAGAAGCAGTGATTGAAAAGTCTGCCATATAACTCCACAAAAACAAGCTTTACTGAATAATAGCAAGACAGACTATGTGCTTCTTCCTACACAAGCTACAAGAAAAAGTAAATGAAGCTGACTCTGTCAACATTCTCAGAATCCACCTACATCCCAAACTGACTCTGAACAGTCACACTAAACATCTATGTGCCAAACTATCTAGAGTAGTTTCTTTTTAAGAAAATTAAAACTACTAACAACCAAACACCAACTTCTCACTTCCTACTATGCCTTCTTTCAGTCTCATGCCATAAAACTGGTACCCTCTCTTTATACTACAACCTGCCTTCTTTTTACAAAAAACCAAATAACTACATGACCAAAGAGATGGAAGAGGAAAATATGGACAGAGAGAGTAGTGGGGAGGAGATGGACAACCAAGAGAATGGAATAAATAAATACTTGGGCAGCACCAGGATTTCAGCTAGTAAAAAATAAATCAAACTGTGTGTGTGTTGGATCTCAAATGAATATTATGCATGTTTCAGTCAGATGAGTAGATTCTTACCTCACATAGCAACCTACCTCATACAAACTGGAGCTTTACTTAGGAGAGAAGAAATGACACCAATAATAGTTCCTTCTGCTAAACTTCAAGACAAGCCCTATTTAGATAAATGCAATCTGTTAGCCACTACTGAAGAAGTATTCCTGCAATGAGAGTTCACACAAATGAGGGATGTATGCTGAAATAAATAATTTATGACTGTCAATGTTTTTCTACCAAATAACTTTCTCGAATATTGAAATACTGAAATGATGTATGTCATAACAGATACTGGCATATTAAGGCCTTTAGCTGCACCATATCACGATCTCTGTCAAAGGTTGAGTAAGTGGCTCACTGCTTATGAATCATGAAGAACATTGTAGTCAATCACAAGTCTGATACACAATGTCAGTATGTAACATTGCACTTTTAGTGTGCAAGGACTTGGCATAATCATTTTAAACTGGTACTGTAGTTACAATAGTGTAGCATATATTGCCTAAAAGGTCTCAATTGCTTTACACACATGAAAGAAAGGATTGACACACTACTAGTCAGGAAGGCTATATTATTTTCTGAATACTGCTGAAATGAATATTTTCCCCCATTACCTTTAAGTCATTGTTTATTCTTACCTGTAATATATGGACACCCCTAAGGGAGAGCACAACTAATTCTTTAACACCATCACCTGTCACATCAATATACAGCACTGAATGAATAGGATTTGCGAATGTGCGCTTGCCTGATAGCACCCAAGCATCAGATGTATACTTGTACATGAGCATTTCCTGAAAATACAAATTTATGGATTATTTATGTCCATTACTTACTTCACAGCTTGCTATAATGAATGAAATGTAATTTACCTGGCCATAAGTTCCAAGTAATATTTCTTGTTCTCCATCCATATCAATGTCAGCAATACATGAACAGAGTACAGCATCGAACTCATCACTCGACGGTAACAAGTGGCTGCAACTCAAACCATTCTGAACTACATTCCTATTAGAAACAAAACTGGATGTTAACTCTAAATCACAGTAAGATAAAAAAAAGTTAGGCCAATTTACATAGGTTCACACATTTCTCATTTAATTAAGTAACTAATTTCTACAAACTGTACTTGGATTTAGTGAATTTCAAAGTTCTCGCCTTAATTAATGTGGACTTACACTTCTCAACGAACTTTGAACTGCCGTGTGTGTGCGCGCGTGTGTGTGTGTGTGTGTGTGTGTGTGTGTGTGAGAGAGAGAGAGAGAGAGAGAGAGAGAGAGAGAGAGAGAGAGAGAGAGAGAGAGAGAGAGAGAGAGACTGGTGAGGTGTCTGTTCTTTCAGATGTGTCTGAAAGAACAGACACCACACCCATTCTGCAGCCATTTACACATTTGTGTTCTTATTGTGAGGAAGGAAGAAAGAAGAGGAGCTCTCTTGTTCTGTCTGGAGTTGTTTCACAATGTGTACAGTTTGTCCAAAATAATAGCTGCCACACTCACATAACATATTATAAACTACTGGTGTATTGAGCCCTTACGGGCCTCATAAGCTGTCATATTTTTTCCTGGGGGCCTGAACACAGTTACAATGTTGTATCTCTTCAGGAACCAGCTATTCTTTCCCAACACTCTTTCATGGGAGATTCTTGCTCTCTTCTTCCAATGTACTTTTCCTGCTTTTGTCACCAGAAATGGCTTCTTGTAACAAATGGTAATTGTAGCCATTTTCCCTGAAGATTCTTTGGAGGTAGGTTAGCTCTTGTGGGAGACTTTTGGCATCTAAGATGATTTTTGTACAATGAATAAGGATGTACGGAATGCCCTTTTTTGTGCAGGTTGGTGGTGGATGATGCATTCAGATACCTATCCGTATGAGTGGGCTTCCTATAGACACTGTGACTTGGATGGCCATTGGTTTTCCGGGGACAAGAACATCAAGGAAGGGTAAAGCACCATCTTTTCCCACGTCCAGTGTGAATTTAAATGTGGTTGTGAACACTATTCAGATGATCTAAGAATTCTTGCCAATTTACGAATTTATTGTTGAATTAGTGGCAAAAAACAAATTTTCTGTGCTGGAGCAGTGTCCAAGGCAGTGTCCTCAAATTTCTCCATATAGAGGTTTGCTATGAGTGGAGCCAATGGACTTCCCATTGCCACACTGTCTATTTGGTCAGAATACTGGCTGCCATATGTGATATAAGACAATGTCAATGTCTGGTTGACCAGTTACACAATTGTATTGTCAAATAAATGGGAGAGAAGATCCAAGCAGTCTTTGATTGGAACACATGTATATAAAGAGACCATTAAAACTTACTATGTTTTTCTGTATGAATACAGAAGATTTCATCAGCCGAATCAAGCAGGTGCACTTTGGGTAAGGTGACATCTTGGTTACTTTAGATGCGATCTCTTTATTGACACTTGTCCCATTCAAAGACTGCTTGGATCTCATCTCCCATTTATTTGACAATACAACTGTGGGACTATTCAAGCACATACTGACATTGTCTTATATCACATATGGCAGCCAGTATTTTGACCAGACAGATGTTGTGGGGATGGAAAGTCTGTTAGCTCCACCCATAACAAACCTCTTTATGGAGAAATTTGAGGACAATGCCTTGAACACTACTCTAGCACAGCCAAGTAGTTTTTACAACTACATCAATGATATGTTTGTCATCTGGCCTCAGGGATATGAAAAACTGGGAGTATTTTTATTTCATCTGAACAGTTTTCACAACCACATAAAATTCATGATGGAGGAGAAAAAATACAGTGATTTGCCCTTGCCTTGATGTCCCTCCTGCCTGAAAACCAATGGTCACCACAGCCACAATGTGTATAGGAAGACCACTTGTACAGACATGTATCTGAATGTGTCATCCACCACCAGCCTGCACAAAAATGTGGTGTTCTCTACACCACAATGCATTGTGCAAAAGTAGTCTCAGAAGCCAAAAGTCTGTCATGAGAGTAAACCATCTCTGAAGAGTCTTCAGGGAAAGTGGCTACAATCACCACCAGATACAACAAGCCATTTCTGGTGATAAAAGCAGAAAAAGTGCAATGGAAAAAGCGAGCAAGAATCTTGCATTTTTGACCTTCTGCGGAACAGTGTCGGGAAAGAATAGCTGATTCCTGAAGAGATACAAATTATGTCATTGTTTGGGCCCCCAGAAAAAATATGACAGCTTGTGAGGCTTGTAAAAGATGAACTAGGGTTCAATACACCAGGAGTTTATGTGAGTGTGAATGCTATTATATTGGACAAACTGTAACATTTTGGAACAACAGCTTGGGACTCGGGACCAAAAAGGAAGCCGCAGTGACTTAACAGCCAGCATTCAACAGTGAACACAACCGATTAGGTACGTAAACATTACCATATATGGCAAGGAAGCTAGCTCCAGTGATATCACACCCAGCAGAGAGGCTATAAAATGGCAAAGCAACAATGATGCAGAAGTCATTTACCCCTTGAGCAAGACCAAGGAGAGCTTGGCCATTATCCCATGTTTTATAACTTCTATAAAACTATGTTGATGAGGAGCTCAGGAGTCAGAGTCAGTTGTAGTTTGAATGTGCAATGTGATGCACATAATCTTTTTGTAACGAATCAGCTGTGTTTTGGTTTGAAGGCATGATATACACCATTTAATATTGTGTAGAGTATCAAAGTGTTTAAAGATGACTAAATGACAGTTATCAAAAAACTGTTGACATGTGATAATTATAAACAGACTGGTGGAAGCCTAAGTCCTTTATAGAGGTGAAAAGTATTTAAACTGACAAACTTTGGGAGGTTGTAGGGGACATCAAAACAAATATTTTTCCCTAATGGCATTTTTTCCTATGAGGAGTATTTAAACCGGTAAAGTAAGATTTCTCTGGTAGCAAATTAATTAAACCAACAAACACTTTTCCATTCAAAAATGTCTCCATCACATGCAAACAAAGGTTACACTGTCGGATCATGTACTTTCTGACACGGGCAAAAACCCCAGGAGTATCCTGAATTGTTCCTGCTGCTGCTGCTGTTGCTATCCAGGCAACCAAATCCTTCTCTGATGCAATAGGAGTTGCATAAACAAGGTTGCACATCTCTCCCCACACAAAAAGTCCAGAGGGGACATATCTGGGGATCAAGCAGGTCATGGTAAAGGACCACCTCTGTCAATCCATGTTTTTGGGAACCATCTGTCCAGGAATGGACGCACATGACAAATGAAATGTACAGGTGTCCCATCATATTGGAACCATTTGCATTGTCTTGTAGGGAGCGGGATGTCTTCCAGCAACTCTGGCAATGCTCTGGCAAGAAAATTGTAATAGTGTTTGCCATTTAATGGCTTAGGTAGCAGATACGGCCCAATTAAACAGTCCCCAACAACATCATCCCACACATTAACTGTAGCATGTGGGTTATTATCACTCCAAACATGCGAATTGTTCATGTTGAAGACTTCATCATGCTCAAATGTTGCTTCATCGGTAAACAACACATAGGATGGAAATGTAGGATGCATTTCACTCTGTTCCAGGTACCACTGCAAAAACTGTGCTCTAGGTGGATAATCAACTGCTGGCAGGATGTGGACATACTGTAAGTGAAATGGGTGTAACAACTGCTTTCAAAGGACTGTTCTTACATTTGTCTGATTCATCCCCATGTTACATGCAATTGCACAAGTGCTAATTGAAGGAACCCGCTCCACATGCAGCAAGACAGCTTCCTCAAATTGCAGCGTTCTTACTGTGCAACGGTGTCCTCTCCAGGTAATCTGCTAACTGACCCGGTCTTATGCAGACGTTGGAACACAGCAGCATAGGTCGTATGATGCAAGATATGGTGATTAGGATATTGCTGTTGATAAATCCACTGTGCAGCTCATCCGCTGTGGTGCGCTACATTGTATGCACCAACCATATCAATGTACTCAACACCAGGTGTATCACTCCATTAGTAAACAGATACAATGCACTACTACACTGGTGGACAGCAATTGCCTACAACTGAAGAGTATAATATGCCCTCTAACAACTGCAGAGCGTAATACGGCCTCCACTGGTTTACCCTTCATAGGAAAAATGACATTAAGGAAAAAAAAATTGTTATGATGTCCCCTAAAACCTCCCAGAGTTTGTTGATTTAAATACTGTGGTGTTGCACAAGTATAAAGTGCCCGCCACCATGCACGCACGGCGCAGCGTTCTTACGACGTCAGCCACGAGTGCCCTCTGCTACAACTCTGCTCGTGGCCACCACAGAACGACATCATTCACTTGGGACTGAGATAAGAACCAGCTAACACTTCGGAATCAGATAGGCACCAGTGAAGACTTGGCTATCGGATAGGCACTAGGCAGGCCTCTAGCTCAACTATGTATCAGCATTCTGCAGTACTGAGCTATGTAAAAGTTAAGTATTATTAAGTCTCTAAGAAATATATATCTCATTCTAATTTACTCTAGTGTTTCCAGTTTCTGCTGTCCCACTGGCTGCTCACCTTCGTACCTGCACAAGCGTGCATCCTTTATTCCTGTGTCGGTCTCTTTCTACTCGGCCACCAACACCTACGACGAGGCTGGGACACAAAAGTGGTGACGAGGAGTGATAGACGAACCTTGGACCAGCCCGCTTGCAGCAGCCAGACAGCAGCAGTCGGAGCACGCAGAAATTGCTCCCGCCCACCCACCCTTATTATAAGATTTTTGGGGGAACATATTCAGCTACGTGTTTTGTGGACATTTTTGTTGCAGTACATCCTCATTTATCTTGCACTTGTGTTTTGTACTAATTTTCTTGTATGCACGGCGTGTAATTAGTCAGTATGGCCACTACCCCGAACCCAAACTTAATGGAAATTATGCAGTTACAGACGGCGCAAACCACGCAACTACTCCAAGCGGTGTCGCAGTTAACGGCACAGGCAGCTAACCAACAACAACAGCCATCGCTTCAGCAGCCCACACCTGCTGCTGCACCGCTCCCTACGTTCCGTCAGTACGACGAACGTGAGGAAGAATGGAATGATTACCTCGCGCAGTTTCAAGCACTCGTCGCAGCTCATCAAATTACAGGTCAGATCGTTAAGCATTTGTTCCTCTCTGTGGTGGGAACCAAAACCTTAGTGTTACTGCAGAAACTTTTCCCCCACGCATCTCCTCATGATCTAGAATTCAATCAAATTTTAGAAGCACTGAACGCTCATTATGAGAGAAAAGTTCTCGTAGCTGCTGCATGGTACTGATTTTTCAGACTTAAAAAATTACCACAGCAGTCACACCAAGAGTGGTTCACTGAGTTGAAGGGCTTAACCCGCCAATGTAAATTTACTTGCTCTTGTGGACTTTCTTATAGTGATGTTATGTTGAGAGATGTGATTGTGCAGAACAGTCAGGACCCCAGAATTAGGGCAGCAATTCTAAAACAGTCTGACCCCTCAGCAAATGTAGAAATGCAAAGCCCCAGTGTTAATTCAGTGCACCGTAACAGACACTTTCCTAGACGTAGTTCTCAGTCTAGCCCTAGTGATTCTTATTTTTCTACCGGCTGTGCTGAACAGACAGTGAACAGTAGCCAGTATAAAAGTGCGATACAAAGGTCGCCCCGTTGTGTTGGCAAAGTAATTTGACAAACGGGCGCCGACGCTCTTTTCAGAAAAATGATCGTAAGTCTTGTCCCCAGCGTGTATCTCGCCACAAACATGCGCATTGCCCTAGTCGCAACGCAAACTGTTATCAATGTGGCAAATCGGGACATGTACAGTCAGTGTGTATGCAGAATGTAAATTCAAAGAACAGTGCCATTAGGAACGGTGTTTCGCAGAGTGCGAGAACAGTGCATGCAGTAAATGTCATACACACAGTGGATTTGGACAGTGCTTCTCTTGTTTCGGAATTGCAAGAACGTTCTTCTGCGCCTACGTCAAAACTATGTAGTGAGGCACGTAGCAAGCGTCGTCGAGTGCGTAAATCTGTGCAATGGAAAAGGGTTCTGGACAAGCAAAATGTCTATGTACAGTGCAATCCTGTAGTGAACCTAGTGCCTTCTGCAACTTCTCCTTGTAAAAGTGCCCAGTACTGTGTAGCTAGTGACAGTAGACTTGATGTAGCTACTCAAAAGTTTAGTGCAGTAGTTAGTGAATCTGTAGTAGCCTCACATTGCGCGGACGCCGATCCGGCGGTAGTGCCATCTAGTGACAGTGTTGTTAATCCTCTGTGTGCCGATTCTGCGCCACTTACTTCACTACGCGGCCCGCGCATGCACAAGAGCAGCAAACAAGTTGTAGCAGACGTTGCCGACATTCGCGCACCTGTGGAGCGCCCCAAGCAAAAAATTTTTGTGACTCTTTACATAGAAAATAAGACTGAAATTTCAGCTTGATACTGGTTCCGCTGTCACATTAATAAATAAAGATACCTATGAACTTCTGGGTTCGCCAAAATTGTTGCCGTCTCAACAAGTGCTAACGGCATATACAGGTCAAAATATTCCCCTGCTAGGAACGTGTAGCCTGCCCGCCTCTTTCCAAGGTGTAACAAAAACAGTTTCTTTTGTAGTTCTTCAGGCCAAATCTACACAGAACATTTTTGGACTAGATGCATTTGACTTGTTTGGCTTATCAATTCAAAGAGATGTGCTTCAAATTTCGTCAGTACTGCCACAGGACAAAATCAATGCATTGTGTGAAAAATATAGTGATTTGTTTTCACTAGAACTAGGTTGTGCAAAAGACTTCGTGGCACATGTAACTTTAAAAGAATCTGCAGTACCAAAATTTCGTAAAGCTAGACCAGTGCCTATCGCAATTCGTGATAATGTTGCTGCAGAACTTAAATGTTGGCGAGATAGTGGGGTGATTTCTCCTGTTTCTGTGAGACAGTGGGCCTCACCTTTAGTAATTATACCCAAGCCGTCAGGAAAACTTCGCCTCTGTGCGGACTTCAAATCAACAATGAACAGTCAAACAATTGTAGACACTTATCCCCTGCCCAGACCAGAGGAACTTATGGACAAATTAGGACAGTCTTGTTTCTTTTCTAAGATTGATTTAGCAGAGGCATACTTAAAAATTCCGCTAGATGATGAGTCAAAGAAGTTTTTCGTCATTAATACTCATATGGGCCATTTTCAATTTCAACACCTACCCTTTGGCAGTTCTTCCGCCCCCGCTATTTTTCAGGGCTTTTTGGAACAGCTGACAGTTTCTGTATCATGCTGTTCGAACTATTTAGATATTGTGGTTCAGGATGCACAGTTGAAGAACATTTAGCAAACCTGGAGTGCCTTTTCAAAGTGTCGACTGCATCAGGTCTTCATTGCAATAAAGCAAAGTGTTCGTTTTTTCAAACTGAAATAGAGTACCTAGACCATGTGATTAATGCCTAAGGAATCCATCCCTTACAGTCACATCTTCAAGCGATCAAAGACTTTCCTCCTCCAAAGAATGTGCAGGAATTGCAAGCAGTAATGGCAAAGCTTAACTATTATTTCAGATTTATTCCCAATGCCTCTCAGATTGCAGCTCCACTGCATCGCTTACGTAGGAAGAATGTTCCTTTTGTATGGTCTAAAGATTGCCAGGTTGCTTTTGACAAATTAAAGTCTGCACTACTCAGTCATGCATGTCTGATTCCCTTTGACCCAAGGAAGCCTGTAGTGCTGGCAGTGGATGCCTCGTCATACGATCTGGGTGCAATATTGTCACATCGTATTGGACCTCACGATCGTCCTATTGCCTTTGCATCCAAGCTACTGACGCCAACGCAACAGATTACAGTCAGATAGAAAAGGAGACTTTAGCAATCATTTACAGCGTCACAAAGTTTCATCATTATCTCTATGGCAGAAAATTCTATTTGTTGACAGACTACAAGCCTCTCACGTCGTTCTCATCCACAAAGCCAATTCTGCCACGAACGGCGCAAAAGCTTCAGAGATGGTCGTTAATACTGTCTAATTATCAGTATGAGATTTTGTACCGACCTACCACTAAACATGCCACTGCGGACACACTTTCCCAACTTCCGGTTGGCCAGGATGTGTCGCTTGATTCTTCAGAAGTGGCATGTTGTCAGATAGACTCCAGAGATGCTTCCACTGTCACAGACTTCCCTTTGAACTCTCGTCGGGTTGCACAGGAAACTGCTGTGGATGCAGACCTAAGTGTGGTAGCACGTTTTGTTCGCTCAGGGTGGCCTGCCAGAGCCAAAGACATTGATCGGCCTCTGGTTCGACGTTAATTTGCACAATGTCATGCATTGTCTTTACGTCAGGGTGTTCTGTTGTTACATACGGACAACAACCAAACAAGAGTGATTGTTCCTCGTTCCCTGCAACAAGAAGTGTTACACCTCCTGCATCAAGGACATTGGGGTATTGTTAGGACAAAGCAATTGGCCAGACATCATTGTACCTGGGTTGGTATGGACGCTCAGATAGAGAGCATGACGTCACAGTGTACAGTTTGTGCGGAGCATCAGGCGGCTCCTCTGCAATGTTTCTCAAACTGGCCATGCCCCAAGGGACCATGGCAATGTTTACACATTAACTTTGCTGGACCTTTCTGGAATATGCGGGGGTTAATAGTTGTAGACGCTTTCAGCAAGTTTCCTTTCGTAATTACCATGAACTCAACGACGGTTTCTAGTACAATCAGTGCCTTAACATCAGTGTTTTGCATCGAAGGTTTGCCTGAAACTATTGTCAGTGACAATGGACCTCAGTCTGTTAGTGCGGAATTTCAACAGTTTTGTCGTGTGAATGGCATTCAGCATATCACCACCACAGCTTTTCACCCTCAGTCCAATGGTGAAGCAGAATGTTTCGTTCGAACATTCAAGTCTCACATGGAAAAGATGAAAGGTCAGCACTCCAGGCAGCAAGCTCTTCAAATTTTCCTGTCTACGTATCGGTGCACGCCACATGACGGACCGTCTCCTGCCGAGCTGCTACACGGCCACCGTCACCGCACTCTCCTTCACCTGCTGCAGCCTCCCACGCACCGAGTCGGTTTGTATGGCGCATCGCGTTTTCAGGTTGCTACGCGAGTGCTGTACAGGGTGTTTGCTGGAATGAAGACTCGATGGATGCCGGGCATCATTCACCGCGAGCTCGGTTGCAATATGTATGTTGTACATTCTTCCACAGGGTTGGAGCTGCGGCGCTACGCAAACCAGTTGCACCTGCATGGGCCGCGTGATCCTGTCTTGGGTTTCTTGATTCCAGACCCAGTTCAGCGCCAGGGATCACAGCCACATCGCTCGCCACCGGGCGCAGCGTCCCCGGACTTCTAGATCGTCCCGATGGATGTCTACGCGCCTCCTA
This sequence comes from Locusta migratoria, assembly GCA_026315105.1. NCBI lineage: Eukaryota > Metazoa > Arthropoda > Insecta > Orthoptera > Acrididae > Locusta > Locusta migratoria. The sequence goes on along the minus strand of CM048747.1, from coordinate 411,050,090 downwards.
CGCAGTCGGCCCCTCCACCTCAGCTACCAGCGTCAACGAGAGGGACTCCGGGACCATGCGTGCCCCTGCCGCCTGGGCCACGCACCTCAGAAGAAGACCTGCTCCCTCTGGGTGGAGGCGTGCGCCCTATGCCTGGTTTTGGTGGGTTTCCCGGGGGATTGCAAGGTGTATACCGGGGCACGGACGGCGTCTCGATCCCAGCCTCAGCTACGACGCCTGTCCCACCAGTAACGCCCCCGCCCAGGCCCTCCTCCCAGTGCCGTCGCCATGGCCCTCAGCCCTACACCACGACGACGCGGCGGTTTGGGGGGGAGGGGTGTGGTGTCGCACAAGTATAAAGTGCGCGCACAGCGCGGCGTTCTTACGACGTCAGCCACGAGCGCCCTCTGCTACAACTCTGCTCGTGGCCACCACAGAACGACATCATTCACTTGGGACTGAGATAGGAACCAGCTAACACTTCTGAATCAGATAGGCACCAGTGAAGACTTGGCTATCGGATAGGCACTAGACAGGCCTCTAGCTCAACTATGTATCAGCATTCTGCAGTACTGAGCTATGTAAAAGTTAAGTATTACTAAGTCTCTAAGAAATATATATCTCATTCTAATTTACTCTAGTGTTTCCAGTTTCTGCTGTCCCACTGGCTGCTCACCTTCGTACCTGCACAAGCGTGCATCCTTTATTCCTGTGTCGGTCTCTTTCTACTTGGCCACCGACACGTACGACGAGGCTGGGACACAAAAAATACTTTTCACCCTGTGTAATTAAAATCCTACCTTTACAGACAACAAGACCATCAAGCTGATACATCAAGATCTAAGATAAGTGACAAACTTTAATGTTTCACTAACATTTATTTGTACCCTCTATTGCTCGCTTTACTCAAATGCTACAATTTTGTTTTGAATTAACTCTTAAAAATATTATTAGAGCACACAAAGGGTGACTTTACAACCTATTCCATTCTATGTGCCATATGGTGTGTGTGTGTGTGTGTGTGTGTGTGTGTGTGTGTGTGTGTGTGTGTGTGTGTGTGTGTGTGTGTAGTTGTAGTAGTAGTAGTAGTAGTAGTAGTAATAGGAGTTTGTTTTGATTCCCTCCACTCCCCCACAACATTTCTAAGCTGCAACTCTTTCCACCCATTTAGTACTTACATGCTCCATAAGACCATGGCCTTTATCCATCCCCACCACCACCTTGCAAACTCCTATCCCCCCTCCCCTTTCCCTTCTCTCACTGTAGAGTGTGAATTGGAAAGTAGCGAGCACAGATGATGGTTGTGTGTGTGTGTAGTGTGCGTATGAGATTGAGTGGTGTGTTTTTTTTTTTTTTTTTCCCCCTTAAAAAGGCTAATGACCAAAAGCTGAAATGCGGGGGTATCAATGTCTTTTTCATGTACCTGTCACAGCTGAATAGACATCTTTGTGGTGAGTTACAAACTATTCTCATTATGTTATTGAATTCCAACTTGCACTTATAATTGTCTAATTCAAAAAATACTTACATATATACAACTGAAGGCTGCAGAGTACTAGTTACAAGCAGATTAATTTGTGGATCTTCTGGAAGCTTTTTCTTCTCTTGCTCAAGAAATGAAGGACATTGAACACTAGAATATCTATCAAAGAGATGAACAGAAGACACTGATCCTGCAAAACGAGCATTCCAACTAGACATAATTTCTCTCTTTTGTGGATCAACGACTGATAACTTCATGTAGCCGCATTCACAACCATATGCTGTTAATCGCCTGAAAAAATGTGAAAACAGTCATCACTACAAACAGTAAACAAAACAACAAATGGATAATTAAGGCCTATAGTACTTAATTCAATTATGAATGATGTGTTTACCAGTCATCATAAGCACTGAACAAGATATCCACAAAAAACTATTTTAGTTTTGTTACAAAAACTCAAAACCTTGGGGCTTTTACTAAAATGAACTTACACGTACTAATGCAAATATGTAACTTAAGTGTAGTAAAGGATGAAATGTAAACATTATGAAACCATGAAGACATAATAATAATAATAATAATAATAATAATAATAATAATAATTTTGTGTGGCTCATTAGCCTGGTGCAAGTCTTTCAATTGGATGCCACTTCGGCAACTTGCGTGTCCCTAGCCTACCCCAGTTATCCAACCGGAAAAGGGGACCTACATCTTAACGTGGAAGCCTAACCACATGTCATTTCTGGTGACTCCTCACATTGTTGAGAGGGGAAGGATGGGTTAAAACACAGACTGAAAACCTCCGAGGTCCAACCATTGAGTTTCCAGTCAAGAGCTTTACCCCAAGACCACCACACCCGACAGCATGAAGACAAATCATGCCCATCTGTCAATTTTTGTGACAATATAATTTAAATCATGAATAAGTAGTATATGTAATGAATTACATGATATTTGTTAAAATATCAACTGACCACAAACAGCATCACAGGACATGCCCATTGAGCAGCACACTGAATTATGCACAATATTTTTTCTTTGTCAATTTTCTGTTGTGAACATTATAAAGGACAAAGGACTAGCAAACCCAGCAACGCTTCGTAGTAGCTTCTCCCTATGTCTATCCCTTCGTTTGTCAATCTCCTCCTCCCCTTAACTTCACACCACTCCCTCTTACCCCACATCATATCCATCTCCTCCCCTTCCTCTCTGCATCTGTATAATCTCCCCTTTTTAAATCCATTTCATTCCCCCATACTCTGTCTCCTCCTTCCCAGCTCTCTGATCTTATTTATTGTTATTGCAACCGGGAACTTGATTGCGGATAGAAGTCAAAATGGACAGGTAAATTAATTGGAAATGAGTTATTAGAGAGATGTTTTGAGCTGCTCTATCTGTGAGGCTAGTAGCTTCAACGGCCGCACGTTTAATGGTTTATGTTAAAAATAACTGGAAAGAAAAAAACAAAACCCCACATGTTTACAGCACAGCTTAGCATATTTTTCTCCCAGTGAGCAGTATAGAAATGTTTTTTATAACACATGTATATCTTCTTAAGAGTTTTTGAATTAGATACAAAGTAATTGTAGCATGATCATACTTTAATGATAGCAATTCCACAGGAAACAAAAAATTAATTGAAATAAAATAAGTGGGATGGCAATACAATGTTTCAAAAGTCTTTGTGTTGCGTTCATTTCTTGTCTTATTAGGAATCTAATTGAAGTACAATTAACAACATTGCTACATACCGGTAAAATTTTACAATCCACAACACTTGGTATAGATATGTTGGCAACAGCTGTTGGATCGTGGGAATGAAGCCGACCTATTGTGGCAAAGTTTGAGATAACCAATGAAATTTTACATGGTGACAGTTTGTTCTGAAGCCAACTGATGCATCTGCTGCGTAATTGACTGCTGGATAGTATCTGTACCCCAAACGTTCAATTATAATTGCCATGTGTGGCCATCTGTTTTGTCGACGACCCAAATTATTTCATACGTAAACTGGAACTGAGGGAGTCAAACTCAACTGTACCCTTTGTTTCAGAGTCATAACGGATTGGGCTTGAGAATTTCTTTTCGATTTACCTCCAAGCACTGTGTACAATCTTCATCGGTCTAATTGACTACGATCACATAGTAAGATTGCGTTGCATGTACGCCAACTAATATTACGCTGACGCAATGGAGACATTGTTCTATAAAATAAACTACGATCTGTACTTAATTTGTTTGTAACACTCAAAAATACCATGAAATAACACCAATTCTATCTTTTCAATGCTCCAAAGTTATGATCACCACCGATAACATCTTGGAGTTAAGAATAATATGGAGGGGATTGTAAAGAAACAATGTTTCATGTTAAATCTGACTAACAGTTTTAACCTTGTGTGCATAACACCATCTCCCTTTATTCTAACATCCGTGGTGTATTTGTTTGTTCTGTTACAGAGTATTTGGTCGCTAGGCGAGTAGCGAATGAATAATCTGATTGTTGGAGAATCGAGAAAATGATCCCAGCTACAAGCGTACTTTCAGTTTTTCTCAAATTCTGATATAATATGCAGTCAAATGGGACAAAAAGTATCCTATATCTGTCTCTAGCTTCTAAGCTACCTCCCCACCAATTTTGAGCCAAATCAGTTCAGACATTCTTTAGTTATAAATAGTGTAACTAAGATGACTTTCTTTCTATATATATAGATGTATCTCAAAAAAAGTGTACAAAATGAGAGGGCTGGTAGAATGGGCCATTACAAGATACTTTACATAGCAACCCATCACCACATCTCTTAGCTTACGGTGCTATAGCTGGTGTCATACAAGAAAGCGCTTCTGTGCATAGAGGTGGAGCAATAGGAAAAGCATGGAGGGGAGGAACTACGGCCGTGGGCCAACAATGGAGCCTGCAGGCTGTGTAACTAGCAGCCAACCACGTGCCTACAGAATGAACATTATTGGCTGTCATTGCGGTAATGGAAGGGGAAGCGCAGAATGGCTGAAAACTGGGCTGCCTTCACAGGTGACGCCAACTATAGGCATGGTTGATAGCTTTTCACGCCGCCAAGAGGGTAGTCACACAACACACCATCCAAGTCATCACAGAAGCAAGACTGCAGGGCAACATTTTCAATGCATTTGTGTCACCAAGGTAAAAGAGATGTTTGTTTGAAGATTTATGACCTTTATTAGCAAAAGCTGTAGTCAGCATAGTTGCAGATATTCCAGTCGGGACAACACTATGGTTTTCCACCATTTACTGGAACGTAAACATGTTGCTTTTGGCCATTCACATGCCTGTTAGATAGGATTTGCGTAGACAGCAGCTCCTCCAGTGTCTGGTTCATCCTGCATCAGTTTGTCATCAAATGGGAACACTCTTGTGTTTGTTACTGTGTGGAGCAGACAGGAAATGGAGCACTATTCTTGGACAGAAAGGGCAAACATGCACTGTGCATATGTGGCAGTGGATGGAATGCTCACGCTGCTCAACGTTTAGCTGTTTATAAATCAGCGAGTGCCAAATTCATGCCCATTTACTGCCATGCACAGGTCCATAAGAGAGATAGGTTCACTTGAGGTAAGTTTCTCCCTGGTACATAATCATAATGGCACATGTGACTTAAAGGCCTACTTCGAAACCCTATGTATTAATAATGTGTTAAAGGTGCAAAGGTCTGATGGATGTGGTTCTCACAGTACAGTGTGTACACCAGGGTTTGAAGAAGAAGCATTAGCACTGCTGGAAAGCACACCCTCAACAAGCTCATGGTGCATTGCATGAGGAATTGGTGTAAGCCATTCCATAATCTGACAAGTGTAGTGTGAAGATGTTGTACCCCTACCACCTTCAGAAGGTTCAAGCCGTCAAGCCAGATGATTTTCCACACTGAATTGAATTCAGCCAGTGGTTTTTGCAACTGTGTTGCTATTCATCTGGAATTTCTGAACTGTGTACTTTTTACGGATGAAGCAACCTTTACATGAGAGGATATGTTCAACAGCCACAATCAGCATGTTTAGGCAAGGGAAAATCCATACGCCACCATTGTTTGTGGTCACCAAGAGCACTTCACTGTCAATAATATGGTCAGCCCATACATATTCCCATGACGCCTGAACACAAAATAATTTTCTCATGGGAAACTCTGCCAAAGTAATTCAAACATATTCCACTCAATGTGTGACAGCAAATGTGGCACCAATATAATGGTGCATGTGTGCACTTTGCACATGCACTTCAAATTGATTTGGACCAAACTCCTGGTGAGAACCTGATAGGGCGCAATGGGCAGCACATTCCCTCGACTTGACACCAACTGATTTCTTCTTCTTGGGCCACCTGAAATCTGTTGTCTATGAAACATCTATTGAGATTGATGAAGAGCTGACAGCATTAACTTTGGCATCCCCCAATACAATACCCACTTTGCCAGGAATGTATGAAATAGTGGGAAAATCACTGCAGAATAGTTGCACAGTGTGCAATCAAGCAGGAGGTCATACTTTTGAGCATTTTTTGTAACTGTTGTCAAACAAAGGTTAGAACACTTCAAACCATCTTCTAATTTACGCTGCTGCTACAAATACATTGAAGACATTGCCCTGCAAATCCGCTACTGTGACAACTCTGATGGCATGGTATGTGTCTGCTCTCTTGGCAGCATGCAATGCTAATCAATGGCACCTAGCGCCATATGCTATGGGATGCCGACATAAGTTGCTATGTGAAATATCCCTGTTATGACCCCCTCTATCAGTTCTCTCATTTTCTACATTCATTTCAGATACAACCTGTATAATAATGTTCTTTGATACAATTATTATGAGAAGGAAAAGTATTAGGGAAAGTTATTGTGTTACTTGCCCCAGAATGAGATGGCTTCATTATCATTTAAGTTCCTAAACCGTGAGGAAGCAAATTTTTTGTAGGGGCCTCATGTTACAAGGAAAATGAGGGTACTATTCCACAAATGGTTTTATGGATTTTTTACTAAAAGAAGGCATAGACTAATACGACTCATTCTTAGACATCAAGAATTCGTGACTTTAGCACTGGAAGGAAGTGTGTGAAGTAAAAATTTCATAGAGAAACCAAGAGATGAATACAGTAAGCAGGTTCAAATAGATGTGGGATGCCATTCTTATGAGGAGATGAAAAGGCTTACTCATGACAGAATAGGGTGGAGAGCTGCATCAACCCAGTCTCATGACTGAAGACCAAAATAACAAAAGAACTAGTTCATAAGTACGTAATGTTTCAGAATAATATATTTCTATTCGGGTAACCTGTTGTTGCACTCATGTGTCTTTGGTTGTTAACAAGTACCTTATTATATAATTTTCACTTACTGTGTGTATTCTTCATTATACCGGATATCCAGCCACATTACAACACTTGGAATGTCAGAAAATTCAGGAAAATAAGCATCCACTTCAACTTGACTGTAGCAGTGGTTTAATCTGTCCTCACGAAATACATGAATCTTGTTGTCACTTCCAGATAATAACCATACAACCTTGAAAAGAAAATATTTCATGTTAAACCAATATTATATATTAAAAGAATCTACGAAAATTAAAGTCAGTTGCCCAGACCCAACTACCCCGCCGATTTCCTTCATTTTTGTTTTAAACAAAAGGTATTCAACCATAGATTTGTAATCAAGTATCAGAATTTACATAACTTTCACCATCCTTTTTCTGTACTCAAATGCGATTTCCTTCTGTGTATTTCTTATGGGGCTGTCCTTGCTGTAAACTAAAGTCAGATGGTCAGGCTGTTCTATATGACCAATTTCCTTCATTTTTGCTTTAAACGAAAGGTATTCATTTGCAGATTTGTCCTCACATATCAGAATTAACTTAAGTATATCCATCCCTTATTTTTATTCAAACACAATATCCCTCTGTCCTTTCATTGAATATTTTAATCTGTTTGTTTTATGATACCTTTGGTTCTAATTAAGGTACACAGTCCTTTTGACCTAACGACACTCAGCACATAAAGCAAGCTCTTTCATTTGCAATTTTAAAAACTTGCACTGATTGATTCTAAAGAAAGCTATGTGTGAACATTCAACTTTACTTCCATTTTTCCCCAACTTTTTTTGTCATTCCACTAACAGTACAAAGAATTCACAAGGGGCCTATTTGCACGGGTCCTCTGTCTTTCTTATATTGTAAAACAATCTACGAAAACTAAAGTCAGTTGGCCAGACCAAACTACCTGGCTGATTTCCTTAATTTCTTTTTTTGGTAATGGATGGTACTGATCCACTGATTTGTCATCAAATGTTAGAATTAACATAACTCATATTTTTTGCCATTCTATCCAGCATATTTTTGGTTCTAATTAAGGAATACACTTGGTGCAGAGATTAGCCTGCTTAGCCATAACAGGCAAAATTAGCAGCACACCAACTGCTGGGATGGAAACCATGCTGGATATGCCCCCATTACACCTTTGGGTCAAGATGGAGGCAGCGGCTGGTACATACAGACTCAAATCTGGCAACAACTGGAACTCTTTGGGATATCCAGAATCACACACTAAAATAGTGAGTGAGGTAAATATAGGAAAGGTTGGGGAAATGCCAGCTGACTATATTATAACCCCATACTGCTTCAACAAGCCTTTCAATATAACAATTGGAAGTAGGGAGCAGTGGGAGAAAATAGTTCGACACCGTACAGGGGATATTGTCTGGTTCACTGGCGTGTCAAAATCGGACCAAGGTGTTGGGGCCAGGGTATATGGGGTGCAGCCAAGACTGAAGGGCGTCATCTCTCTAGGAAAACTGGCCTCAGTATTCCAGGCCGAAATAACTGCCATCAGGGCGTGTGTGGAGGAGAATTTGCGTAGGTGCTACAAAGATTGTAGCATCTATACTATTCAGACAGCCAGACAGCCCTGAGATAACTGGCAGCTCCTGCAACAAGGTCTAAAATTGTTGCAGAATGTCACAGGGTTCTGGTGGAGCTAGGGGAAAGCAATAGAGTAAACCTATTGTGGGTCCCTGGCCACTCGGGGATCAGTGGCAACAAACATGCCGACAGATTAGCCAGGATGGGGACAGAGACTCCATTTATTGGACCGGAACCTGTCCTGACAATCACCAAGGCAATGATCAAATTGGAGCTACATAACTGGCTCAGAAGACAGCACGTAGAATATTGGACCAAAGTCCATCAACAAAAACATGGCAAGGTAATGATGCCAAAGCCATGTTTTAAAAGAAGCTCTGCAATCCTGGGTCTGAATAGGAGAGAGATTAGACTCATGGTTGGATTGCTGACAGGCCATGGGAATTTCAAAAAACACCTACGTACAATGGGAATAACAGAAGAGGACCCTAAATCTGTGATGATGGTGATGAAACTGCATCATATCTAATCTTCGAATGCATTGCATTGAAGAATAAAAGGCACAGAATATTTGGGACAACCAGACCCGAAGAAATTGTGTCTAATAAAGAAATGGTAAAGGGACTCCTTGCACTGTTCAAGGGCATTGGTTGGCTTTACTAGATACACAGGGAGCGATACCGCACAATAAACTTAGTTTCGGTGCGTGCAGTGGCGGGTTGGTCCAAGACTGTTTTGGCTTCCCTGGAAAAATCAAATCAAATCAAGGAATACACTTTGTATTAGCCTAACAACATTCTATGGATCCAGTCCTTTCATTTGAGCCCTTAAACACATTCATTAATTGATTTGGGAGAAAGCTATGAGTGAACAAACAAACAAAAATTATAAAGTCAGTTGGCCATGCTGCTCTATCCAACAGATTTACTTTACTTTTTTGTAAATTACAACTTCTAAATCTATGATATTGTTGTATATTTTTCTAAGCATTAGTCAGGCCACTAATGGTGTAAAGTATTTGCACGGGTCACCTAGTACTAAATTAATATACAGGGTGTCTGTAATTAAAATCCCACTTTCCAAATGCTGTACAAAAAGAACCACAGGGCAGAGTGACTGCAGATTTGAACTGAACATACTTGAAGAAGGGTGAAACGCAATGGCATACACAAAAAATACAAATTAAAAAGAGTTCTTATCTTTATCAAAAGATGTCACTGCAAGCAGTATAAGCCAATTAATGACATCCACATCAATTACAACTTCTGATACCATTACAAGGTCGTATCACATTGGATGGGGAAAAATGGTTTTTAATTGCCCTTGGGCTAAAAACCGAAGAAAAAGCATTTAATGTGAAACCTGTTAATTATCATGTGACTTGCACAAGTCATGTTCAATATGATGTCCACTATTTTCCACTAGGAGTTGAAACCAATAAACAGCATGTCCAGCAACAGACCACAATGTGTTAGGGGTCATAGTGTGAAAATGTTGAAAAATACATGCCTTTCACTCGGCCAAATTTGCTATGTGACCACTGAACACAACACTTCTCAAATAACCCCACAATCAGGTTTCACTTGAATTGATCTTCATTGACCTTGATGGCCAGGCTATAGAAAATGAAGGCTGATAGTTCAGTCATTTGGGAAATTGCTCTTGAGAAATTGCTTCACTGGCTTTTCAATGTTTGGAGGTGTACCACTGTGCATGAAGACAATACTATCTAGGAGTCATCTGCAGGAGTCATCTCCTCAAAAAAAAAAAAAAAAAAAAAAAAAAAAAAAAAAAAAAAAAAAAAAAAAAAAAAAAAAGCCTTATGACAAAGAATGCTGTGAACCCACACCATTCAGTTACCTATGCAGAATGGAGCGGCACTGCTTCATTCATATGCGACTGGATTCTGCATTGTCAATATCCAGTAATTTTGGCTGTTGACATAGCTTTTAAATTGGAAATGGGCTCCATTTCTTATCTTCATCTATTATTAGTAATTTTGCATTTACAAAAAGTTCCATGGACAATTTTTATCCATTACCATATGTGCAAGAAACTGTAGAGTGAATGGATATCTCACTGAGAGGTCAGCAGCAATCAACTCCTGCAGGTGCGTAATTGTTAGATTCTTTAATTGAAACATAATGTGCATAATTCTTTAGGGACAGAATAAAACTTTTATTCACGCACATCAAAGCCTACATTTAAGCTAAGCACAAGATACTGTTGCTAATCAACAACCACAGAAATTATATACAAGATAAAGAAAGTCTATACACTGAAAAAATATTTTGTTCACTGATCGCCAACACCCTTTTATTTATTTATTATTATTATTTTCACTGAATACTACACATTACAGGTTAGACCGTACTGTTTCACCAACTTCTGAAACTTGTCCTTATTTAGAGGCCTGGTTAGGAGATCTAACAGCATTTCGTCTGTGCATAGATACTCTATCCTTACATTCCCCTGCTCCACATGATCTCTTATAAAATGGTGTTTTATGTCAATATGTTTGAATCTCACACTGGTGACATTATTACTAGCAAGTTTAACAGCTCCCATATTATCACAAAATATCAATGTTGGTTTTAATTTTGTATATGATTCTCCAACATTAGTGTTCTGATCCACAAAGCTTCTTGAATAGTGGAGGATAAGGCCATATGCTCCACTTCCACAGTGCTCAAAGCAACTGTTCTCTGCCTCTTACATGACCAGGATATCAATCTTCCCATTAGTTTACAGCAACTTCCAGAAATAGATAGTCTGCTTTCCAGCTCACTTCCCCGGTCTGCATCACTGTACCCTTCCACATCTGCATTCCGCATTTAAAATATATCAGCTTATAATCAGTAGATCCTTTTAAATATCTGAATATTCTCTTGGTTGCCACCCAATGATTTTTCTCTTGGATCATTGCAAAACTTGCTTACAGCATTTGTGGCAAATGCAATGTCCGGTCTGGAAGTCTGTGCTAAATATTGTAGACATCCTACAGCTTCCAAATAGGGTACACTTTTCTTACATTTATTATCTTCATCTATTATTAGTAATTTTGCATTACTTTCCATTGGGGTAGAGACTGGTTTACTGTTTTCCATGTTGAACTTTTCCAAGATTTTTCTTATATACAGAGATTGATCAATCCATAATTTTTCTCTGTTGGCATTTCTTTGAATCTTCATGGCTAGGAGCTGATTATTTCCCCTAAGTCATGCATATTAAATTGTGATTGTAATTGTTTTTAAAAAATGTCCATTTGACTTTCCCTTTTGGTCAAAATAAAAAAAATATCATCTACCCATATGGCCATGATTATTATATCTTCCTTACTTCTTTTATTATAATATATACTTGGATCAGCTTTTGACTGTAGCATACCAAGTTTTGTCAAAGTTTCATGCAAACATTTATTCCATCAACACCCACTTTGCTTTAATCCAGATATATCTTTCTTTAAACGCCAAATTTTATTTTCTCCTTGACGAGGCCTTTCGGCTTCATCAGGGGGTATCACATATATTTCCTCTTCTAGTTTTCCATTCAGATAGGCAATCTTCGCGTCCATTTGATGTATTAACAGGTCTTCCTGTGCATGAAGCCTTACCACGATCCTGAAGAGCAGGTAGACGACAATGGCTTCTTGTTCAAGGACTTTAAGGACGGTAATGTTCCTGATGTAGCCACGACAGGAACGTCTGTCGTCGATAATCGCGGAGAAGGAAAGGATTCTCTTGAACTGTCGTACAGAGGACCCATGACACGGTCAAGATCCAGGACATTGCAGCTGGCTCCACAGGGATCATAACAGCGGGTCGCTGTTTCTTCAGGAGAGGGAGCAATGCCGCGAGAGACCACAAACACCGATTGCCAGCGTGGCGCAGGGGATAGCATCACAGACTGCGGTGCAGAAGGTCGCCGGTTCAATCCCGCCCACCGGCAAAAATTTATTTCTTTGTAAATAACAATTCCAGAAGGTTCTACATCTTTCTTATGTTCACTTGTAAATTCTACGTGTTTCTTATGTTATCTGTTCTTCTAATTTCTGGTAAATTCTGTCTGTGTATAAATAGCAGAGCACTCTGCCTAAGAGGCAGTCAGTGCTGCGTGTATGTTGAGTTCATAATAAACGTGCTTTGAGTATAAGTGCTGTGTTCAGTTGCCTTCGAAGTCAAGCCTGCTCCCATTTCAACGCGACATTGTTTGGTGGAGGCACCGGGTACCCTGTGCAACAGCTGCATCACCGTGGCTCCAATTAGGCAACGTAAAAGCCGTCGCTTACACGGACTGGAATACAACGGAGACACCGAGTACGTCCTTCCAAAAGTCCGTATCATCAGAAGAACTATGGAAACGAAACCAGCGGTAAGCCAGCTACACATCAGACACCTGTCGGTGTTCTCTGGAGATGCTGGACAGGATCCCAATAAATGGCTAAAATGATTCGACCGTGTCGCCAAGTACAACAGGTGGGATCATACGATGTGCTTGGCCAACGTTTACTTCTATCTGGACGGAACAGCCCAGCAATGGATCAAGAACAACGAAGACAAGTTGAATGACTGGGAGACGTTCCAGGAGGAACTGAAGAAGACGTTTGGAGACCACCAGCGACAAATCCGTTCGGCGGAAGAACAACTGAAGAACCGGGCCCAACGGCACGGTGAGCCGACACAATCGTACATACAGAATGTTTTGGCTCTGTGTAACATAGTCAATCCGAACATGACTGAGGTGGACAAAATCATGCACCTGATGAAGGGAATTGCAGAAGATATGTACCAAGCTCTTCTGATAAAAGACGTCGTTACTACAGAAGAGTTCATCAAGTAGTGCCAGCGTATTGAAGAGATGCAACAAAGGAGGGTTGGACGCAAGAAGTATGACAGACTCCCAAATGTAGTCCCTATGGCCGTTGTGGAAGATCGGTATGACTTCGCTTCTCTCATACGACAAATCGTGAGAGAAGAATTACAACAGTGCATGGCAGCCGGGACTATTAGACCAAGCGAGCATCAAATTATGGCCATGGATGTGAGCCCTGTAAGTCACAAGGGAGCCAACGCCGCTGAGGAAGAGGTATTTCAAACATTAGCTCCTGTCTGCCCCGTCAATCGCACCCGACGTGAAGAATGGCGTCACCCTGCTATGACGGTGAGCTCAACGTCATCAATGAAGACACATGCCCTGCTGTTAGTACAGACAACACACTGGAGGAAACAAACATGGAACTGCCAATAGGGCCTGGACTGACCAAGGAACACCGCCAGCGGGTCTTAGGTATACTACGCTAATTTTCGGGTGCATTCACAACTCAGCAGGGGAAAAGTCAGACGAAACGGCCCACGATAAAGCACCATATCAATACTGGAGCATCCGCCAATTAGCCAGCGTTCGTATAGAGTGTCTCCAGCTGAAAGAAGGATAATTCAGGAGGAAGTGGAGAAGATGTTGCGAGATGACATTATTCAACCTTCGGAGAGTCCTTGGTCGTCTCCAGTGGTCCTCGTAAAAAAGAAGGATGGAACATGGCGATTATGTGTCGACTATCGGCGGCTGAACAGAATCACAAAGAAAGATGTCTACCCATTGCCGCGTATTGACGACACCTTACACTGCTTGAAAGGAACTACATACTTCTCAACTATGGACATGCAGACAGGTTACTGGCAAATCGAGGTTGACGGAGCTGACAGGGAGAAGACGGCTTTTATTACACCTGACGGCCTCTATGAATTTAAAGTAATGCTGTTTGGATTATGTAATGCTCCAGCCACATTCGAACACATGATGGACAACTTGTTTCGACACCTTAAGTGGAAGACGTGTCTCTGCTATTTAGATGACATTGTCATTTTCTCGAAAACATTTGAAGAACATCTGACTCGCCTGTCAACTGTGTTGAAGTGTGTACAGGCTGCAGGCCTCCGCCTCAATCCAAAGAAGTGCTTCTTCGTCGCCAAAGAGATAAAAATCCTGGGGCACCTAGTCAACGGAGATGGTGTCCTTCCTGATCCAGATAAAGTAAGGGCAGTCACAGAATTTCCAACTCCTCAGCACATTCGTGATGTGAGAAGTTTTCTCGGGCTGTGCTCATACTACCGATGTTTCATAAAAGGATTTTGTAACAAGGCACATCCATTACAAGAACTTCTGCAGGGAGACGCCAAATTCTACTGGGATGAGACAAAAGAAAGAGGTTTCCGGGCACTTAAGGAGGCTCTAACTTCCGCGCCAGTGCTAGCCTTGTACGACGAGAATGCAGAAGCGGAACTTCACACAGACACCAGTGGTTATGGGATTGGTGTAGTGCTTGTACAAGTTCATGAAGGTGCTGAAAAAGTGATAGCCTAGGCGTCAAGAGTACTCTCAAAGTCTGAGATAAACTATTCTACCACTGAAAAAGAATGTCTCGCAGTTATCTGGGCTATCAACAAGTTCCGGCCGTATTTATTCGGCAAACCATTCACCGTCGTGACAGACCACCATTCTTTGTGTTGGCTGACTAAATTGAAGGATCCATCAGGTCGACTAGCAAGATGGGCACTAAGACTCCAAGAGTACGATGTCACATTTGTATTCAAGAACATTGTATAAGAGCAACTACGATCCACTGGGCCCCAAATGGCTACTGGTCATTCCAGCTCATCTCCAGCCAGCTATTCTCAAATATTTCCACGATGCTCCAATATCCGGTCATCTGGGATTCGTGAAGACCCTAGACAGAATCAGACGCAGGTATTACTGGAAAGGTCTCTACCGATCTGTCAAGCACTATGTGAGTCACTGTAAAGAGTGCCAGCGACGGAAGCATGTGCCGCAATTACCTCCAGGACATCTCGTACCAATTCCGCCGGCAGCAGCTCCATTCCACCAAGTTGGGATCGATCTTTTAGGTAGGTTCCCGAAGTCGACAACCAGTAACCGTTGGATAATAGTCTGCACTGACTACCTCACACGCTACGCTGTCACCAAACCTGTACCAACTGCAGAAGCTCCAGAGATCGCAAATTCCTTGTAGAAGACATTATTTTGAAGCATGGAGCACCACGTGTCATGATATCTGACCGTGGAAAAGTATTCCAGTCAAAACTAGTATCAGAGGTAATGTCACGGTGCAACATTGTCCACAGAATGACAACTGCTTACATGCTGTCAACGTACGTCGATGCTGAGCAGAAGGATTGGGGTACAATTCTGCCAGTCGTGACATTTGCTTACAATACCGCAAGACAAGACACCACAGGCTTCACCCGTTTTTCATACTCCATGGCCGTGAAGCTGAGACGACAATGGATACGCTGTTCCTGTTCCAACCGGACGACACTCAGGATGACTATGTTAAACAGCTCATCACCAGGGTTGAAGAAGCAACACAACTGGCTCGCATACGGACACTGGACGCCCAGGAGAACGACCATCAGCGGTATAACGACAAGCACCGACCTGTTGTGTACAGCCCAGGGGATCTGGTATGGATTTTTACCCCTGTACGGAAGGTTGGACTGTTAGAAAAGTTATTGAAGCGATACTTTGGTCCGTATCGTGTCATACGCCGCCTGTCAGACGTTACATATGAAGTTGAGGATTATGAGCCGTCGTCGAAACGTCAAAAACGAAGAGACATTGTTCACGTCCTGCGCATGAAGCCTTACTACGATCCTGAAGAGCAGGTAGACGACAATGGCTTCTTGTTCAAGGACTTTAAGGACGGTAATGTTCCTGATGTAGCCACGACAGGAACGTCTGTCGTCGATAATCGCGGAGAAGGAAAGGATTCTCTTGAACTGTCGTACAGAGGACCCATGACACGGTCAAGATCCAGGACATTGCAGCTGGCTCCACAGGGATCATAACAGCGGGTCGCTGTTTCTTCAGGAGAGGGAGCAATGCCGCGAGAGACCACAAACACCGATTGCCAGCGTGGCGCAGGGGATAGCATCACAGACTGCGGTGCAGAAGGTTGCCGGTTCAATCCCGCCCACCGGCAAAAATTTATTCCTTTGTAAATAACAATTCCAGAAGGTTCTACATCTTTCTTATGTTCACTTGTAAATTCTACGTGTTTCTTATGTTAACTGTTCTTCTAATTTCTGTCTGTGTATAAATAGCAGAGCACTCTGCCTGAGAGGCAGTCAGTGCTGCGTGTATGTTGAGTTCATAATAAACATGCTTTGAGTATAAGTGCTGTGTTCAGTTGCCTTCGAAGTCAAGCCTGCTCCCATTTCAACGCGACAATATCTTAATGATGAATATTTCACCACTGGTGAGAAAGTATCTGTTATGGCCTAAGGGCCATTCATATCGCGCGCGCCGTCATTGGGTTCCGTGGCAGGCGCGGGCCCGGCCGCAGGAGGGCACGGTCGGCCTAACAGCTGACGCGAGCTGCGCGCCGTCTGCTGGCAGGCCCCCGTCAAACGGCCGACGTGACAGCCGTGTCGTTCAACAAGTGTACGGCGAACGAGACATAGCGTGCTTGGACTAAGAGTGTTTACTTCAGTGGCGACGAGGATATTGGTTGCATGGTCTTCCTGCCGCAGTCGTGGCAGAACAGCTTAGCGCGTTGCTGACGAATCTTCAGTCGTTACCGGAAATTTTGGCTCAACTGAATGCTTCTCTCATGGCGGCTATTGACACATTGACTAGGGCTGTGACACAACAGGTCGGGTTGCGGTCTTCTGTGCCCGTTCCTCCGTTTCCTCCATTTGACGACTTTGCCGAGGATTGGTCCGACTACGAACAGCGTTTACGCCAACACTTCGTAGCCTTCCAGGTGTGTGATGAAGGTAAGCAAAAAGCTTATTTCCTTTCGTGGCTCTCGCCTCGTCTTTTTCGTTTGCAGGGCGATTTAGCGCCGCTTCAGACGCAGGCATCCCTGTCCTTTCAGGATATCTGTTCTCTTTTTGCGGCGTATTTTCGCCGCCACTCTCACGTGGTGTTGGCCCGCATATCTTTCTACCGTTCGCGGAAACAGCCGGGTCAGTCGTACCGCGCGTGGGCCACGGAACTGCAGGGGCTGGCCCGTCGTTGTCTGTTTCGGTCCGAACCGCACGGTGATTCGTATGCGGACTCTATGGTCCGCGATGTTTTGGTTTGTTTTGCTCCCGACCTGGACGTTCGCAAGCAGGCTCTTCAGTCTGATGATCCCTCATTAGCGGAGGTTTTGCGTATTGCGTAGGCATTTGAAGTTTCGGAGGCCGTGGGGAGTCAACTTTCCGCTTGGGGGGAGGTATCCTCAGTTGACGATTCGGCCCCGTTATCCGCGGCAGGTAAGGCGGCGCGCGACGCCCGCTTCAGAGAGCGAGCCGATGTCATGTCTTTCGTGCGGAGCGTCCCATTCTCGGGAATCGTGCCCGCACATGCGGGCCACCTGTAATCGTTGTGGCAAGTTAGGACACCTCGCCCAAGTGTGCCGCTCCTCGGCTAAGGGCCGCAAAAGGACCTCTCCCCCTTGCGATTTCGGCGCAGCGCCCATGGATATTAATAAGGTTGTTCCCATCGGCGTTCAGCCGCCGAAGTTGTTTATAGACCTCCGCATTCTGCGGAAAACGGTTACGCTTCAAGTGGACACAGGCACGACGACAAGTGCCGCAACTCATCAAGCTTTAGGCTCCCCCACTTTAAGTCCAGCGCCTCGCGCGTTGGTTGGCTACGGCGGCCACCCTATTCCACTATTGGGGTCGTTTGTCGCCGAAGCTACATATCAGAACGTTAGCCGCACGGTACCGTTTGTGGTAGTAAACAGTGCAACGGCTACAAACATTTTCGGCCTCGACGCTTTCCATGCTTTTGGCTTTTCTATTACCGATTCTGTCTGCTTGGTTTCCGATCAAATTCCGTACGAGAGTCTCAAGCAGCTTCGTGCGGAGTTCTCGTCCCTGTTTGCACCGGGTCTTGGGTGTGCTACGAATTTTCGGGCCACTATTACACTTAAAAATACGGCTCGCCCCGTCTTCTGTCGGGCTCGGCCTCTCCCGATCGCCCTCCGTGGCGCTGTTAAATCGGAATTAGATCGCCTGACGGCGGAAGGTATTTTGCGTCCTGTCACAGCAAGCAAGTGGGCCTCCCTTCTAGTTGTCATACGCAAGCCCTCGGGTGCCCTGCGTTTATGTGGCGACTTTAAGAAAACTGTAAATTCTCAATCCGTCATTGATTCTTTTCCCATGCCTCGCCCAGCGGAATTGATAGATCGGTTGGCGGGGGCCAGTATTTTTCGAAAATAGACCTGGCAGAGGCTTATCTCCAGTTGCCTTTAGATGATGCCTCCAAACAGGCGCTGGTGATTTCTACGCCTTTTGGCCTATATCAATATCAGAGATTGCCATTCGGGGTGGCCAGTGCCCCAGCAATCTTTCAGCGTTTTTTTGGAGCAGTTGCTAGCGCCGGTCCCCTGTTGCGTGAACTACATGGATGATATTGTGGTGACGGGATCCACAGCTGCTGACCATATTGCCAACCTCCGTTCCTTGTTTTCCGTTCTGGAGGGGGCTGGCCTCCGCTGTAATTTCCAGAAATCTTCTTTCTTCCAACTGACTATCGAGTACTTGGGCTACGAGGTATCCAGGTCGGGGGTACGTCCCGTGGCCGAGCACGTGCGAGCGGTCGCAGATCTTCCCCGTCCTTCTTCCGTTCACGAACTCCAAGTATTCCTGGGCAAGATCGCCTATTATCATCGCTTCCTCCCGCAGGCAGCCACGGTGGCTTACCCCTTGCATCAACTGCTACGTAAAGGCGTCCCGTTCCGCTGGTCTCCTGCGTGCGAGCGAGCTTTTCAGTCACTGAAAAGGGCCCTCCTGGAGGCTCCATGCCTCACTGCATACACCCCGGGGGTCCCACTTGTGGTGGCAGCGGACGCCTCCCAGCATGGTGTGGGGGCGGTGCTGGCACATCGGTTTCCCGATGGGTCAGAGCACCCGTTGGCGTTTGCATCTAAAACTCTTACGGATGCGCAGCGCCGGTATTCCCAGGTGGACAAGGAGGCCCTAGCCATCGTTTTTGCTTTAAAAAATTTTTACGTTTATCTCTATGGGTCAAAGTTCACGCTTTACACGGACCACCGCCCGTTAGTGTCATTGTTCCACCCATCAGCGGCTCTTCCGGACAAGGCAGCCCATTGTCTTCAACGCTGGGCCTTGTACCTTTCTCGTTTCCATTACGAGATACAGTACCGCTCGACGTCTCATCACGCCAATGCCGACGCCCTATCGCGCCTCCCGGTAGGCCCTGATCCAGTCTTCAATGCTGAAGAGCTTTTGTGTTTTGCAGTTGACGAGTCGGCTAAAGATGTAGTCTCCGGTTTTCCTATCAATAGCTCACGGATCGCGGAGGCTACCGCGGCTGACCCGGTCCTCCGGGTCGTCCTTAAACGGGTGAGGCAAGGCTGGTCAGAGCGTCCTCCGGGCCGGGCATCAGACCCTCTCCGCAATTATTGTCTTCTCCATCGGGACCACTGGGGTGTCTCTCGCACGAAGATGCTGGCTCGCCGACATGTATATTGGCCGGGTATAGATGGGGACATCACTTGCCTCATTGCAGGATGCTCTTCGTGTGCATCCCAACAAGCGGCTCCACGCTCATCTCTCTCTCCATGGCCCACTCCGTCTGCACCTTGGGAACGACTCCATGTCGATTTTGCGGGGCCCTTCTTAGATAGCTATTGGCTTTGCGTCCTTGACGCATACTCCAACTTCCCATTTGTTGTTCGCCTGACCTCCACGTCTGCGGAAGTTACCACACGTTCCCTGTTAAAGATATTTTCTATTGAGGGTCTCCCGGCCACACTGGTGACAGATAACGGGCCACAGTTTACTTCACAACACTTTCACGATTTTTGTTCTACCCATGGGATCCAACATGTCCTGGCCCCACCTTTCCACCCGCAGTCCAATGGGGCGGCGGAGAGGTTCGTCCGCACTTTCAAGACGCAAATGCACAAGTATGTGGCACGTCTTTCAGTGGAGGAGGCCCTCCTTTGATTCCTGACATCTTATCGGTCCACTCCGGCAGGTCAGCAGAGCCCCTCAGAGCTCCTTCACGGCCGCCCTCATAGGACACTGTTATCCCTCATGCATCCAGGCCCTCCCACACCTCTTCTTCGTCCTCGGTCACGTTTTCCCCCAGGCTCGGCTGTCTGGGCTCAAGGCTACGGCCGCCATCCTCGTTGGGTCCCGGCCGTGATCGTTCGGGAGCGTGGCCGACATCTCTCTGAGGTCCGTTCTCCTACCGGGGTCCTCACCCGCCACCATGATCAGCTGCGGGTCCGCCACCCTCCTCAAACGCCTACAGTCCCTTCCTCCTCGTCCAGGTCCAGCCCCCCACTGTTGCGGGTGCCATCATGGGACAGTTCTCTCCCGACTTCCGCTTCGCGGGCATTGGCTGGGGGGCAAGGGAATTTCCCGTCACCGTCGGGGTCCGGGGCCCGCTTCCCCGCCGCAGTCCCAGCGGCCAGCTACAAGGAGTGGACAGCTCCGGTCGCCGGCAGTGGGGGTGCCTTGCAGCCTGCCGACAGAGGCCCCGAGTTTCCAATGGAGGAGCCACAGGAGGGAGGAATGGAGGACCCGCCGCCATCGCCAGTGCTGGGAGCAGCAAGACAGCGCTCGCGTGGGCGAACCCCTCATCGCTCGAAGGGGTTCCGCCCGTATGAGGTGGTTCCGGCTAGGGAGTGGATGGAGCCGCCAGACGATCGGATGGAGGTGGAAGAGTCCCAGCAGCCAGACCTCGGCACCACCGTTCAGGGGTCCGGCTCCTCACCCCAAGGGGGGAGGGATGTTATGGCCTAAGGGCCATTCATATTGCGCGCGCCGTCATTGTGTTCCGTGGCAGGCGCGGGCCCGGCCGTGGTAGTTCCCGGCCGTGACACAGGAGGGCACGGTCGGCCTAACAGCTGACGCGAGCTGCGCACCGTCTGCTGGCAGGCCCCCGTCAAACGGCCGACGTGACAGCTGTGTCATTCAACAAGTGTACGGCGAACGAGACATAGCGTGCTTGGACTAAGAGTGTTTACTTCAGTATCACTATAATCTATTCCTTCTTTCTGAGAACATCTTTTAACTACCAATCTAGCCTTAAATTTTGGCATTGTACTCTCAGGGTTTTTAATACTGAACACCCATCTTGTTCTCAGTGGCTTCTTATTTTCAGGCATGTCAACCCATTCATATGTATTATCAAAAAATTACTATAGTTCTTTTTCCTTAGCCTCTTTCCAACTTTGAGCATTGGTACTGGCCAAAGCTTCATCAGCTGTGGTGGGTTTATTGTTGAAGGTTTGAGCAACATACATTTCATAATCTGGAAAAATTTTTGGTTTTGCCATTCATGTAGAACGCCTTAAACTAACTTCTTTTATAGAAACTTCTACACCACTTAAATTGTTTTCTGTTGAATCTTCTTCTTCAGTTGAATCATCTTCATCCCTTAAAATATCTTCTGTTGAGTCTTCTTTCTCAATTTCATTCTCGGGTAGAATATCACTTTGCTCTTTGACCTTACCTTCGTTTGTTTCAGTCTCCATGTTTTCATAAATGTCACAACCTATCTTTTGTTGAATTACTGTATTATTTTGACTACTTTCCTCTGGTACCTTATGTTTAGAATCCTCTAAAAATACTACATCTCTATTGATTATTATCTTCTTATTCAGAGGATTAAAAAATCTGTATCCTTTTCAATCCTCGCAATAACCAACAAAAATGTATTTGTGAGACTTTGCATTCCATTTACCTTTTAATGGTTTTGGAATTTGAACCATGGCTTTACATCCAAATACTTTTAAGTGCCTTAAGTCAGGTTTCTTCCATGTCCATACTTCATAAGGTGTCTTATTCCTCACAGCTTTGGCATGTGATCTATTAATTAAATATACTGCAGTTGATACAGCCTCAACCCAAAAACACTTTGGTAGCTCAGCTTCACTTAACATACTTCTTGCCTTCTCTACAATGGTTCTATTGGCTCATTCTGCTACGCCATTCTGAGCAGGACTATAGTGGACTGTAGTCTGATGCCTGATATCCATTTCATTCAACTGCTTCTTCAATTGTTTGTTTACATATTCTGAACCATTATCTGATCTAATAATTTTAATTTTCTTCCCTGTCTGTCTCCCTACAATTAAAAAAAAATCATTCACTTCATCCTTAGAACTTATAAAGTAAACATGAATATATCTAGAGAAATCATCTATGAATGTTAAAAAATAAAAATTTCCTCCTAAGGATTTATTCTCCATTGGTC
The DNA here is from genome assembly GCA_026315105.1 of Locusta migratoria. NCBI lineage: Eukaryota > Metazoa > Arthropoda > Insecta > Orthoptera > Acrididae > Locusta > Locusta migratoria. The sequence continues at coordinate 411,027,511 of CM048747.1, read as the reverse complement.
CCCAGAGATCCGAATGGATGTTTTACAAACTATCTATAGACCTACTTTGACTTGAGTTAAATGGCAGTCTGGCCTGTTTCCCTTGCAGACACACCTCACACTGCACATCATTTATTCCACAATTTTCCAAACCAGTTGACATATTCTTTAATAACGCCATTCTTTTCCTATTCAAATGTCCAAGTCTCCTTTGCCACAAAAAACTTTTTGCAGCATAAACATGATGATTCACAATTCCAGGAGTATCTTGAACTGTATTTAATTTATAAATACCCTTTACATTATTTGCAGTAGCAAGAATATCGCCACAAGAGTCAATTATTTTAGCTCCATCTATATAAAAAATAACTTTGTTACCCTTATTTACTATTTCACTTATGAACAGTACATTAGTTGCAATATTCTACACATAATGTACATTACGAGCAGTAACAGTTTTCTTTTCCCTATTGACTAACAGATTAAGATAAACTTTTCCTGAAAGTTCACACTTTAACTTAGACCCATCAACTGTAGAAATTCCAACATTAGTCTCTGTAAGAACATCATAGAAAACTGATGAATCTTTAATAATGAGCACAGAGGCTCATGAATCTAGAAACCATTTTGCATTCTCTTCACTTGCTTCACTAAAGGAATAAAAAGCAGAAAGTGCCTTACCTTTCTGGGTAGTTTTCCCATCAGAGCTATTGTAATTAGTATACTTTTTTTCTTTTGTACCCAACCTTTTGTTACATTGTGATGCAAAATGTCCAGTCTTCTGGCATCTGAAACATTTTACTGGCTTCTTCTTCTTGTATTTGGAGTATAAAGCTAACTGTCTCCTCCTCTTGTGTATAAGAATCTTGCTCCATTTTTACGTCTAGCAGAATCCTTACCTTCACACTGTATGCTGTAATGGGTATTCCTGAACTTTCCAGGCCCATAATCATAGGTGAATACTTCTCTTGTAGTCCAGATAACAATAAAGTTCTGATACATTCGTCTGCAATTTCGAAACCAATACTTCACATACGATTTGAAATTCAAATTATTTTATTTACATATTCATCTACACTTTTGCACTTTTTCAGTCTTGTAGTTATCAGATCACGAAGTAATTCTACTTTTCTGGTTACACCTCCATTTTCAAATGAGTTTTTAAATTTGTCCCATACTTCCTTTGCTGATGTAGCTTTTTCTATGTGAACATAATTTACTGGGTCAATCAAAAAAATTAGTTTTGATTTTGCCTTGCGATCTTTATCACAGAAACTTGATTCCGTACAATGCAATGTACCATCGATGATGATCCATAGGTCATCTAAGTGTAGATACGCCTCAATGGCGAATTTGCATGTCGCATATATCTCGCGACCTAAAAGCTGCTCTATTTGCGGTACTTGTGCTGTAGCCATATTTTTACAGACACTTTATTTTTCATTGTGGTGTAACTTTATACAGAACTTGATACACTTCTGCACAATAAACACATAGAATTTATTACTACGCTTTATAATTATGTGATTCTTCTTACACGTCAGGGCATTACTGGGCCCATAACATGTTAGATTCTTTAATTGAAAAATAACGTGCATAATTCTTTAGGGACAGAATAAAACTTTTATTCACCCACATCAAAGTATACATTAAAGCTACGCACAAGATACCATTGATAATCAACAACCACAGAAATTATATACAAGATAAAATACAAAGAAAGTCTATACACTGAAAACAGTAATTTTATATGGATAGCAATGCAGAATATTGTGTAGAATTTTGTGCACTCCCCTCTGTGGCATTTCTAATGATTGGGCAGTTCCAGATGCACTGAGGTCTTGCACATCAATGCTCTTCTCTGCCTCTAACACTAGGGCCACATCTTCTACAGAGTTCGAAGGGACTGATTTCCTCCCTCTGCCACATTGCACTTGAAATAAACCTCTTTCTTCAAACTTCATCACCATATTCTTTAGAGCCTTCACAGTCGTCGGACTACAACCTTTTCTCATGCTCTTTAATAACCAGAATTTCCTTAAAGCTGCAACTACAGCATCACCGTTCTTGCAGAAAGGCTTCACAAGCAAAGCTCTATCCTGCATTGAGAGACACATGACATTATGCAATAGGAGGTGAGCGATACAAATACCGCTTGTTTTTGCAAATACAATGTATTGTGTGCATGTCCCATGATTTGCATAGTATGCCACTTACAGCACCATCTACTGATAAAAGTTAGGAATTTTTTTATTTTTTTTTATTTTTTATTTTTTATTTATTTATTTATTTATTTATTTATTTATTTTTTTTTTTTTTTTATTTTTTTTTTTTTTTTTTTTTTTTGTCCATGCCATTGCATTTCCCACTCTGTCCAGTATGTTCAGTTCAAATCTGCAGTCATTCTGCCCTGTGGTTCTTTTTATACAGCATTTTGAAAGTGGGACAACATGTATATAGTATACATTAAAGTGAAAGAAACTGATTTTGTGAGTGGATGACTGATTCATTCATCCATTCATTCTCATTCCTAATACAAACCATTCTATACTAAGGTGAAAGTGTTGCTTATAATAATCACATGACCAAGTAGGGAACGCAAAGCTAAAAGTAATTCTGTGAAGTAATTAAAATTTGATAGGATTCCATGACTGGGTGTTATGGTGCAACAATTTGCATGAGATGTTTGTATTCTGATCAAGGTACCAAACTGAGACAATGAAATATGTTGTTGTTGTGGTCTTCAGTCCGGAGACTGGTTTGATCCAGCTCTCCACAATACCCTATCCTGAGCAAGCCTCTTCATCTCCCCATCACGGCAACCTACATCTGTCTGAATCTGCTTACTGTATCCATCTCTTGGTCTTCCTCTGCGATTTTTACCCCACACACATCCCTCCAACGCTACATTCACAATTCCTTGATGTCTAAGAATGTGTCCTACCAATATATCCCTTCTTTTAGTCAAGGTATGCCAGAAATTTCTTTTCTCCCCAATTCTGTTCAGTACCTCCTCATTAGTTACGCGATCCACCCACCTTATCTTCAGCATTCTTCTGTAGCACCATATTTCAAAAGCCTCAATCCTCTTTGATTTGATGCAAGATGGCGTCAAAAGTTCAGTGCAGTGACACTTCGATCTCCTCAAAGAAGCAGTTATACAACTCTTCTGCTTGTAAAAAGTGCGATAAACGCGTAATAAAAGGTATTCTGTGCGTCACATGCAAATTTTGGATGCATGAAAGATGTGCTAAAGTGAACCTTAAGTTCGTAAATGACGAGTTTCCATGGTCGTGTGGCGAATGTTTATGTGATGAACGGAATGAACTGTTAAACACAATAAACTCGAAAAATGAAATCATCAAGATATTAAATAATGACGTTGAAGAACTCAAAAAGCTAATAGTTGCGTTGAAAGAAGAAAATGCGAAACTTGCAAGTGATGGAAAGACACAAAAGTGCGAAAAGAATGTATCACTGTGCGACAAAAACCAAGAAAATCCAAGTGTTTCTAATTCTGGAAATGATGCAACAGTAAACAAATCGGGTAGGCCTATGCGTGAAAAAGTGACAAGCAATACTACTTATGCGGAGACAACAAACAAAAATGTATCCCTTTGTGAAAAGAACCAAGAAAATTCAAGTGTTTCTAATTCTGGAAATGATGCAACAGTAAACAAATCGGGTAGGCCTAGGCATGGAAAAGTGACAAACAATGCTACTTATGCGGATACAACAAACCAATACAAATGGACTGTCGTGCGTCACAAAAAGAGGGACAAGCAGGAAAAGAAAGAAAAAGTGAACACTAAAAACGACTTCTTAATAATCGGTGATTCCATGATAAAAAACGTCGTGGTTCCAGACTGTGAAATCGATGTGCGTCCAGGAATAAGAACGAATCAGCTAAATAATCACTTAAAGAACATTCAACAGGCGAAGCACATCTCAAAAAACGTAACCAACAGTGAAAACTACAAAGGCGTTTTCATACACGTCGGCACAAACTCACTCCGAAGTTGCAGTGAAGAGGACTTGGTCAACGAAACGCGGAATGTTATTCGATCGGCGAAAAATATCTACCCGTATTCAAGAATTATAATAACCAGCATACTGCGTAGAAGATCGGTGAGTGACAAATATATAGACAAAATAAACTTCAACATCCGTGATCAGTGTAACAGACTAGGTGCAATATTTGTAGACTCAAACAAGTTTATTAGAGATGATTGTATAGGGCAGGATGGCTTGCATCTAAATAGGCTGGGCTCCGCAACTTTCAGCAAAATGTTTATTGACTTGTGCAAAATTATACGAAACAGGGGAAACTGGCAATCAGTGAGGGGGGTGAACTAAAACATGTATTAGACAAAGATACAACAAAGGAAGACGTGTTGAAAACAGTAAATAGGTATAATTCGTCGTTCTTAATGCACTGGAACATTCATGGCCTGCGTGCCACCTATCTACAGAATAAAATTGCAAAAATTGACGAGCTGCAAATTATTCTTTCCGAAGGTAGAAACATCAAAGTCGTTTGCTTAAACGAACATTGGATCACAGAAGACTCTATCACAGTTCTAAATAAATTAGAAAACTTTAATGTAGCTAGTAGTTTTTGTAGAAAAAACAAAACTCACGGAGGCTCCTGTATTCTTATTAACAGCTCGCTACAATATAAGGAAAGAGATGATTTTAATTTTCTTAACGAAGAACTTATATTTGAAAGTTGCTGTGTAGAGCTTGAACAACAAAATATTGTTATTATATCTATATATAGGATTCCAGGTAATGAAGTGACCAAATTATTTTTCGACAAATTCCAGTGTCTTCTACAAAAACTCACGAAAGAAATGAGGAAAAAAATTATAATTGCGGCTGATTTCAATATAGATACAGCAAGTGAAACTAGCATTTCAACGAAGTTCAATGACTTAATTCAACAATATGGGTTTAGATTAAATTTCACTGATTTCACCAGGGTAAGTGATAAATCAGCAACTTGCATAGACAACATAATAACAAATTATACATTAAATGAGAATGCCAAATTCACTTTAAACCTAGGCATCTCAGATCACTATGCTCTGCTTATGGAATTATTAAAAACAAACAAAGAAAATGGGAGGAAATGTTTCCTGAAGAGACAATTTAATCCAGACAACATTAACTTATTCTGCTGTAGATTAAATGATATAGATTGGTCATTGCAGCATGAAGGTTCATGTTCAGAAAATTTTGATAGGTTCTTGAATAGTTTTTTGCATGTTTTCAATGAAACATTTCCACCCATGGTCTGCCAAAGAAAGACAACAAGTAAGCTAAAATGGATAACTACTGGCATAAAAATATCGAGTAAAAGAAAGAGGGAACTACATGCCGAGCTGAAATCCAATAAGAGTCCTGAATTCATTGAATATGTCAAATCTTATAAAAAATTGTTTAGGAAGGTGGTAACAGCCGCAAAGGAAATGGAAAATACTAAATTCATCAGAAAGCACAAAAATAAATCTAAGGCAGTGTGGACAGTTGTCAAATCTGAACTTGGAATTAAACCGAGCAACCAAGAAATTTCTAAACTAAAAATACAAGACAAAATAATTGTAAATCCTGCTCATATATCAGAAACATTAATGAATTTTTCATAACAGTAGCAAAATCTGATGTTAATGTTCCCTCATATCAAGATAATGTACATCTATTTGGCTCTAGTCTGAACAAAAATGAGTGTCTAATTAAATTCGACACAGTAACAGTAAAAGATGTAGAAAAAACTATATTAAACCTAAAAAATAAAAATTCAGCGGGATGGGATGAAATACCTTCAAAGGTCATTAAAGCAGCTTCAAATATAATAGCATATCCTCTGTGTAAAATAATCAATCAATCATTTAAAGAAGGCTACTTTCCAGACTCCCTAAAATATGCGGAAGTAAAACCATTGTTTAAAAAAGGCTCTAAAGAAGATATGGGAAATTACCGTCCAATTTCACTCCTTCCCGTGTTTTCCAAAATATTTGAAATGATTGTTGCAGTTCAAATTCAAAATTTTTGTCACAAATTTAATATAATATCAAAACAGCAATTTGGCTTCCAAAAAGGGAAAAGTACAATCTATGCTATCAATGAATTTGTCAACAAAGTTACTTCCACCTTAGACAAATCACAAAAAGCAGCAGGAATATTCTGTGATCTGTCCAAAGCGTTTGACAGTGTGAACCACTCCCTATTATTATATAAAATGGAAAAATATGGAATTATGGGTACTGCCCTACAGTGGTGTACATCGTATCTAACAGAGAGGAAACAAAGGGTTGTCATAACATCGAGCAAAGGAAAATACTCCTCTAAGTGGAGAACTATCCCACAGGGGGTACCACAAGGCTCAATTCTAGGCCCAATCCTTTTTCTTTTCTATATTAATGACTTACCCATCAATATAAATTATCATTCAGTTCTATTTGCTGATGACACGTCAGTACTGATTGAAAACAAAACAGCAGACGAAATTCCTGATAATGTCTTAAAGATCCTAGAAAACCTAGATGTCTGGTTCCATCTAAATGGTCTAAAATTAAATATAAAAAAAACTCAGGTAATGCAGTTTAAGACAAAACAGTCTAAATTAAATGACATACAGATCAAGCACAATAGTCAGGAACTACATGAAGCAGATCATGTTAAATTCTTGGGAATGAAACTGGACAGCAATCTATCCTGGTCCTCACACATAGACTACCTAAAAAACAAATTAAACAGCCTTGCATTTGCTATGTCCATCCTAGCCAATGTAACTAGTTTAGACACAAGAAAAATAGTGTACTGTAGCTATTTTGAGTCAATTGTGAGATATGGCATCATATTTTGGGGAAATGCTAGCACTATGATAAGAATATTAATCCTGCAGAAAAAAATTATAAGAAACATGTGTGGTTCAAAGCCAAGAGAATCCTGTCGGCCATTATTAAGAAATCTAAATATACTGAGTGTTCCCTCATTGTACTTATTCGAAATAATTCTATTCATAAATAATAATCCAGAACTATTTCTTCATAATAACTTCCAGCACAGTTATGAAACGAGGAACAAAGACAGTTTCATGCTACCTACGCACAGACTAAATCTATATGCCCAGGCCCCACACTATATGGGAATGAAAATATGTAATAAATTAAAAAACACACATTTTCGAAAGGTTGAAACCGAATCAATGAAAAGAAAATTATACAGCACTCTGGTACAAAAATGCTATTATTCAATTGATGAATTCTTAAATGATGATCTGAGAATGTGAGCAGGATAAAAACATATAATTATGTACTGTGATTTTATAACTACATTGTATGTATATATTATTATTTTATACTGACGAGTCTCCTGTACACTAAATCAATGATTTAACTTGTATGTTATGAGACAATAAAAATCTGGTTCTGAATCTGAATCTCTTCCTGTCCGCACTGTTTATCGTCCATGTCTCACTCCCATACAAGGCAACACTCCATACAAATGCCTTCAGAAAGGACTTCCTTAGGCTTAAATCAATATTCGATGTTAACAAATTTCTCTTTTTCAAGAACGCTTTTCTACCCATTCCCATTCTGCATTTTATATCCTCTGTACTGCGACCATCATTTGTTATTTTACTGCCCAAGTAACAAAACTCATCTACCTCCTTTATTGCTTCGTTACCCAATCTAATTCCTTCAGCATCACCTGATTTTCTTACACTGCACTCCATTACCCTAGGTTTGCTCTTGTTAATGTTAATCTTATATGCACCTTTCAGCACACTGTCCATTCCGTTCAATTGCTCTTCCAGGTCCTTTGCTGTCTCTGACTGAATTACTATGTCATCGGCAAAAAACAAAGTATTTAATTCTTCACCCTGAACTTTAATTCCTTCTCCAAATTTCTCCTTGCTTTCCTTTATAGCTTGCTCAATGTACAAATTGAATAACATTGGAGAAAGGCTACAACCCTGTCTTACTCCCTTCCCAACCACTGCATCCCTTTCATGCCCTTCAACTCTGACAACCGCTGTCTGGTTTTTTTACAAGTTGTAAATAACCTTACACTCCCTATATTTTACTCCTGCTTGCTTCAGAACTTGAAAGCATTTATTCCAATCAACATTGTCAAAAGCCTTCTCCAAATCTACAAAAGCTAGAAATGTAGGTTTGCCTTTTCTTAATCTATCTTCTAGGATAAGCTGTAAAGTGAGTATTGCCTCCCGTGTTCCTACATTTCTCCTGAACCCAAACTGATCTTCCCCGAGGTCGGCTTCTACCAGCTTTTCCATCCTTCTGTATATATAATGAAATATACATATTGAAAAATCATAATTAACAGGACCAGCTTTACATTTTTAGTTACACAGAATCATGCATTAAAGATGGTTAAGAATGATTTTTTAATATCCTTCTTCCAAAATAACTCAACTGCTGGTTGTTAACATTGCAACACTGGAAAGGACACCAATTAAGAAAAGTTTGCTTACTCTATAAATAAAATATTGTCTTGAGAACATGATTAAATGTGAATGTAATTCGGAGGTACAAGAAGTGTAAAATCACAAAACTGAAAATCACAATTTTCTTTGTTCATTGTTAACAGCATTGTCATTAACCTGTTGTTGTTGTGGTCTTCAGTCCACAGACTGGTTTGATGCAGTTCTCCACACTTCCCTGTCTTGTGCAGGCCTCTTCATCTGAAAATACGTACTGTTTATTGCATTAATTCCTCGGTCTCCCCATACGATTTTTAGCCCACACACATCCTTCTAATGCTAAGTTGTTGATCCCTTGATGTCTCAGAATGTGTCCCACCAACCTATCCCATCTCTTAGTCAAGATATGCCAGAAATTCCTCTTCTCCCCAATTCTGTTAAGCACCTCCTCATTAGTTATGTGATCTACTCATCAATTTCCATCATTCGTCTGTACCACCACATTTTGAAAGCATCTATCATGTTTTTGTCTGAACGCCTTATCATCCATGTTTCACTCCCATTCAATGCTCTTTCCATAGGCATTCTGCATTTTATATCTTCTTTACTTCAGCCATCAGAAGTTATCTTGCTACCCAAACAAGAAAACCCATCTACTACTTTTATTGTCTCATTACCTAATCTAATTCCACCAACATTACCCAATTTTCTGACATTCATTCCATTACCCTTGTTTTACTCTTGTTAATATTCATCTTATAACTCCCTTTCAAGGCACTATCCATTCCATTCAATTGTTCTTCCAGGTCCTTTGCTGCCTCTGACAGAATTACTATGTCATCAGCCAACTGCAAAGTTTTTATTTCTTCTCCCTGAACTTTAATTCTCTCTCCAAATTCGTCCTTACATTTTTTCACAGCTTGCTCAATGTACAGACTAAACAACATTGGGGAAAGCCTACAACCCTTCCCCTGTCTTACTCCCTTCCCTTCTTACTTTCCTTCACTGTGACCCTTTTATGTCCTTCGATTCTAATAATTACGGTCTGCCTTTTGTACGAGTTGAATATAACTCTTTGCTCCCCATATTTTACCCGTGCTTTTGAAAGAGTGTATTCCAGTCAACATTGTCAAAAGCTTTTTCTAGATCCACAAATGCTAAAAACTTAGGTTTCCATTTCTAAGATAAGTCGTAATGCGAGTATTGCCTCGTATGTTGCTACATTTCTCCTAAATTAAAATTGATCTTCCCCAAGGTTGGTCTTCAAACTAATTGAGCTTGAACTAATAAAAATGCAGTATTGAAAGTAGGAAAAATAATTCTTTAATTTTAAAGTGGTTTTTCTCTTCCACTTCTATCTACTAGTGTATTAAATCTTCCTTAATACCAGTTGTATGAAATTTCATAATTGCAATAACTTATAAGTGCCATCATTTATTAGGAAATTAATTAGCTCTTTGCAATCAGAACAACAACAAAAGTTTTGTGGAGGAGTCATTTTCTTCAATTTTGATAATGTGGATATGTGCTTAATGTAGGTAACTTAAAAATGGTTTTTTGAATGAATTAGTGAAATTTTCAATAGGCCTTAATGCATGAAACAGGTGTTTATGCAACGCAATATGGTGGGAGGCAACTAAATGTGTCACAAGATAACTGACTGAAAACATACTGTTGGAGGCAACGAAACCAGTATTGCTTTTTTGATTAAGACGAGCCTCCCATAGTTTTTCACATTTCAGAACTGCAGCTTCCAATCTAAGTGCTGCTGCTGAGTAACATTTATTGGTGCCAGACATTCAAGAGAATGGTTTATCAGGCAATTCTGCAATGCAGTGTCATCCCTGCTCACCTTCGCTACAGTTATCACAGTCACTGCAGGTGCCTTAGCAGCCACTCCATACTAAGCTACATCAGTCACAGCCTTCAAAACTGCATCAGCCACACAGTCTCAGTGTGTTAAATTTGTATCCTTAGGAGTCTACAAACAATTTTTCCTGACATGCCAGTAGAGGAATGAGTTGATAGTCTACCAGAACCCATCTACAGGCTTTATATCAACCCTGTGGAAGTGGATGACTTGAGAATGGCCACTAGATATGCTTGGAACAAAAACATTTTCAGTTCTAAGGAACTTTGTACAAACAATTAAATGGATTAGCAATGATGTGCCTTCTTACTCCAATTTTAGATTAAATATTCAGGATTGCTGTGAACTTTGAGTGCATTGAACAGCAATGGTCCAATATTACGCCATTTCAGTGTTCATACACTGCTCTCTAATGTCAGAACACCCACACGAGTGCATTAGAGATGTCATAGACTTGTTGCAAAGTTGGTAACAGTTGATTCTTGTGAGTCAGAAAGTGAACCAAGACATTTATGTATATTATGAAGCATCTGTGATACCTTGAAAACACATTAAACTGCCTATATGCCAACATAATGCATCTGACAGATGGTGCATCACTGAACTGTCATAACAGGGTGGTTTCATCATGCAAATGCGAGGCATGTGGGCCATTTAGGTGTCACAGAGGCCCAATGCTAGAACCATGATGGCACCATCACATTGTGCAGGTTACCAGTTCTCATTTTTAAAGACGACTTCAAATCAGAGTAAAAAACAATGACATTTAGTGCCTCAAAAATGGTTAGATTCAGGTCTGACTGATCACAACTTGCATAGGAAACAGAAATTGAAAATTATGCCCCTCCTTTATGTTCTATCTGTTATTCCTTCTAATGTCTGCAGGAAGTACTGTACAATCCAATACCTAAGACAGTGTCACAGATGTAGCCTAAACACTGAAATCAAGCAACTATAGGATTTCCAACCATTTAAAAAGCATGGCAGTCCCATGAATTTTCAAAAGCAATTATAGCACCAAATTACTAGCCTGATGTGGAATATACAAGTTTACTGGTCCTGATTGTGAAAAGTTCTACTGGTCAATTAGGCAGAGAAACGGCAAATAGGTTGGTTGAACAATAATGCAGCAGGAGGTTGTCAGAATTATTACTTCCCATTTGTTGATCATATAGTGAGCTCAGAACCACAGCTACCAGTCACAGTTCATGTCCTTTACTTGGTAAACAATGACCAAAAACTTAATCTGTTGAACGTCCTGGGAAAAAAATCAATCATCTGGACCAAATATATCTCAACACTTCCCTTCTTTCAAAATTCATTAAAGCAACATTGTTTCCCAGTGATTCCCATACTGTTCCATTTTATACTACTCTGACTGTCTAAATACTCCAAATATAATATTTCTTCAAAGTATTCTTCTGTGCTCTTGTAATGTATTAATTTTATTTTATTAGAATTGTGACAAATCAGTTGGGTTTAGGCCTCTTAGAGGCTGTCAGGACTAGATATTTAGATTACGGCAGATAATGGAGAACTTCTATGAGTTGAACAGGGGATTGTATCTAAGTTTTACAGACCTAGAAAAGGCTTATAACCATGTTCCTAGGAAGAAACTATTGTCAGTTATACAAGATTATAGAATAGGAGGAAAACTCCTGCAGACAATTAAAGCTCTTTACGTAGATTGTCAGGCAGCAGTTAGAGTTGATGGTAATTGAGTTCATGGTTCACAGTAGTTTTAGAGGTATGACAAGGCTGTAACCTGACACCACTGTTATTCATACAATCTTTGGATCATATGTTGAAAACAATATACTGGCAGGTTGAAATTAAAATAGGTGAAAACAAAATAAGCAGTCTTGCATATGCAGATGACTCAGCTGTGATGGCAGATTGACATGTTGTAACCTAATATTTCAGAGCTACAACAGAGGTGTAATGGTTGTGGTATGAAGATCAGCATCTCCATAATGAAAGTAATGTCTGTGGAAAAGATATTTAAACAAATTAAGTGTCAATTAGGAGGAACTAATTTAGAACAGCTTAACAGTTTCAACTATGTAGGATGTATTTTCTGCAAAGCTAATGGACTGAGTGCTTAGTTACGATCTACTCTCTTCAGTAAGAAGTAAGCAATACAAAGTAAGCAATGCACCACTCTACCTATCAACAAACTTTGTTGTATGGGAGTGAAAGCTGGATGGATACACATTACTTTATTAATAAGGAAGAGTTTACAGATATGAAAGAAGCAAAGATGATCACAGGTAGTAACAGAGGGAAACAATGGCAGGAGGGTATCCATAATGAGGAAATCAAGGAAACACTGGGAATGAACACCTTAGATGAAGCAGTTAGAGCAAACAGGCTGAGATGGTGGAGTCGTGTCACATGCATGGGAGAAGCAAGATTACCTAAGAGACTCATGGGTTAAGCAATAGGAGGTAAGAGAAGTTGAGGTAGAGCAAGGATAAAGTACTCAGATTCACCCAAGAACAATTTGAAGTAACAGGCTTAACATCAGATGAGGCACAGGCGATCATGGAGAAATTTTGACGGGGGCTATGCTCCAGACTGAATGCTGAAAGGAATAATCAGTCTCTAATGATGATGATGTAGATAATTTAGTTAAATTGTTGCATAGGCTCTTTTTTTACAAGTTTAGACTGAACATTTTTGTCATTTTGTCCCCATTTATACATGGACTGATCTGATTAAGGCAGATGGCACATGGGGAATAGAAGATGCACAGATAATGGTCTCAACAATGTCCACCAACAGGGAGTGTAGTGACAAAGAAGCCAGAGTGCCATCCATGTAGATCCTTTAAAAGGGAATGTTTAGAGCCAAAAGGCTCCATGTTAAATCAACATGTGAAGCAAACATATGTCATACTATGTAAACTTACTCACGCAGAATGTAGTAAGCATCATTCTTTTGCCTTTCTTCCAAAAGGAAGGTATGTGTTGTTCCAACAGGATACTTCTCGAGCACATGCCATGCATGAAACTGAACAGTCTCTCTCACTAGCCGAATATTAGGACTTGTCTCCAACCAAGCACTTGTGGGATACTATGGAATCAGAACTGACACATGTGACTCTTGCAGAACTACATCAATAGCTCCAAGCAAGCACAGAAAATGTATCTCGAAACAGTATTCGTCACCTGCATGACTGAATGGATGCCATAGTCAGCACCTGCATTGCCGCCCATGAAGACAACACAGTGTACTAGTACGGATCGACACCTGGTACCTCATACCACTGGTACTGTTGTTGTTGTTGTTGAGGTCTTCAGTCTGGAAGACTAGCCTGACCATTCCTATTCATCTCCTCATAAGAATGGCAATCCACATCCATTTGAATCTACTTACTGTATTTGTCTCTTAGTCTCCCTCTCTATGTGATTTTTATCCCACACACTTCCTTACAAGGCTAATTTGAAGATACCTTGATATCCCAGAATCTGTCCTACCAATTGATCTCGTCTTTCAGTCAAGGTATGCTAGTAATTTAATTTATCCACAATTATGTTCACTACCTTCTCATTATTTTCATGATCTATCCATCAAATCTTCAGCATTTGTTTGTAGCACCACATTTCAAAAGCTTCAATCCTTCACGTCTGAATTATTTAGTGATTCACTCCTGTACAAAGCAATATGCTATGAACATTGTGCAATATTCAAACTAGCTGCCCAACTGGCCAGCATTAGAAACTGAGGTGCTGTTACGCATAGGCTACTACGCCAACACCATCTGAGCGGCCAGGTGTGGAAATGGCCGGAGCACGCGAGGCCGCCGGACACTCTGTGTAATGCATTCACATGAGACACTTGACAAATAAACATTATCACTATTGTATGTGTTACAAATTGTTAAATGAGTTCCTGTGGGTTAATAAATGCTTTGTGAAGTTACAGCACTTAAATGGTGACGAGTCAAGGATTTACTGCACTACCACTTCAAGATATACCAGAAGAAATGGCTACAGTAGAAACAATCCTACTAAGCCTTGTGGAACTACAAAAGCTGCTCGCAAACACCATCATCAAACACCAGAAGGCTACCACCGAACACCAGAGGTCATCACCAATGCTTTGCAGCAATTTCACACAGCACCTACCAACACTCATCAACTGGCGTTGATGATTCCTCCTTTCCCACTGTACGAGGAAACTGCAGAAGACTGGACTGACTATGAAACACTTCATGGCTTTCGGTGTTGCAGATCCACAAACCTGTAAGTCTCTTTTTTTCTTTTAGATCTCTCCCAAGTTATATCAACTTCTATCTCAGTAGGCTCCTTTAAAAGGAACCTCATCTTTGTTGTTCGATGAAATGTGTTCTCTACTGTCTGTTTACAACAAGAAACAGTCTCACTTGTAGCTTTCTATCAATGTAAAAAGCAACCTCGCCAGTCTTACAGAGCTTGGGCTGTGGAACTACAAGGGCTTAGTAGGTAATGTCAGTTCATTACTGAGATTCATAAAGAATCATATGAAAATTCCATAGTTAGGGACGCTATTCTATGGTCTGTTCCTGACAGGGAGGTTTGTCAGTGGGCTCTCCAACTTGACAACCCTATGTTAGAAGAAGTTTTGTCCATTGCTCAAACTTTTGATGCTGCAGAGGCACAATTAGACATCTGGGGCGACATTGGGGTAGTGCAGTCAGCTAAGGCACCTGTTGATGCATCTGTAAGCAGCACAGACAAGGAAGTGGCTGTTGTACACACTCATACACAGTGTAAGACAAACAGGCAACAGAACAACATAAAGGCCAAACAAGGATCTTCTTCTTTGCCTTCATGCCCACAATTTTTCTCCCATCATTCACGGAACGACTGTCCCAATGTTGGGCTACTTGTCATAAAGGCAAAAAAAGAAGCATATATCTTCTGTTTGCAGATCGCTAAAAGTTCAGAAGATATATGAAGACAAAATTGATGACGATTCAGTGCTATTTGTCAATTCTACGATTTCCAATCCTAACAAATTGTAAAATGTTCAGTAAGGATGTTAAAAAACAAGTTGACACAGGATCTGCTGCCATTATGATTACCTCTCAAACATACCTTCAGCTAGGGTCCTCCACCCCCCCCCCCCCCCTCCCCACTGTCTTCTGTTTCACGATGTTTACTTATTTACAACCGTCAACAGATTTCGTTACTAGATCAGATGGAAGTCGACGTCTCTTACAAGTGTGTCATCCAAAATATGACTGTCTTTGTGATTGATCAGATGTGCACCAAGAATTTATTCGGTTATGACGCATTTCGCCTTGTTGGCTTTTCGGTAGATGACACAGTCAACATCATCTCCGATGATATTCCTTACTCACAGTTAGAGTTCTTGTCTGATGAATTTTCTCCACTCTTTTCGGCTGGATTGGGTCATGCCGGTAATTTTAAGGTGCACATTATGTTGAAGCAAACGGCCCAGCTGAAATTCTTTCGATGTGGCACTTCCCAGCGGCTTTGCGGGATGCAGTGAAGCAAGAATGGGATAGAATGAAACTTTCATTCTGCAGTGGAGTGTGCACTGATACAAAACTTCCTGGCAGATTAAAATTGTGTGCCAGAACTGGGACTCAAAAGGCAAAGGTCGCAGGTTCGAGTCCTGGTTCCAGCACACAATTTTAATCTGCCAGGAAGTTACAAAACTGGGATAGATTGAAAGTCTCTGGAATCCTGCTTCTGATAACCTCCAGTAAGCGGTCGTCCACAAACCTAATAGCAGTCTCCGCCTTTGTGGCAATTTCAAAGCCTCAGTTAACGCTCACTGCCTCATTGACACTTACCCCATGTCACACCATGAAGAATTGTTTTCCAAGTTGGCTGGGGACCAGTTCTTCTCAAAAATTGACCCTTCGGAAGCTTATCATCAGTTACTTTTTGATGAACCCTCCTGTCAGTTCCTTGTATTGAACACACCTTTTGGATTATATCATTATCAATGGCTGCCATTTGGGGTCACAAGTGTGCCTGCAATTTTTCAACGTTTTCCGGGACACCTTCTTGTCACTGTTCCAGGATGCAACAACTATTTTGTAGTCACAGGGGCCACTACGGATGAACACCTTTGCAGTTTACATATGCTTTTCTCAGTTCTTCAATACACAGGCCTTAAGTGCAACTTCCAAAAATATCAATTCTTTCAACCTTCCATCATATACCTGGGGTTTCAACTTTCCAGAGAAGGCATTTGCCCTCTTAACGAGCATGTAGCTGCTATCGATGATCTTCCTTGCCACACCAAAGTAAAAGAACTTCAGGCCTTCTCGGAAAAACTGTGTATTATCACAAATTTCTTCCATCCAGTCGTAGAAATTGCACATCCATTAGTTTGTCTTGTTCGCAAGAATGTGCCTTTTCATTGGTCTGCCGACTGTGATACTTCTTTTCAATGTCTCAAATCTTATCTTCAGAAGGCACCTTGTCTTTATACATATTGTCCTGGTCAATTACTCATCATGGCTGCTGATGTCTCCCAGCATGGGATAGGCATTGTTCTGGCACACAAATATCCGGATGGGTCTGAACGTCCCATTGCATATGTATGCATTGAAGTCGCTGAACGCCTCTCAGCAATGTTATTCTCAAATAGCTTTGAAAAAGTTTGGCATGTTTCTCTATGGATCCAAATTTCATCTCATCACAGATCACAAGCCTTTGGTCTCTCTTTTTCATCCTGCATCTTCTCTACCAGACAAGGTGGCCCACAGAGTTCAACTTTGGGCTTTGTTTCTATCCCACTTTCGCTATGAAATTCACTTCCATCCTATGGCTCCGCATGCCAATGCTGACGCCTTAGACCATCTGCCTATGGGTCCTGACCTCACTTTTCATTGGGATGAACTTCTTTGTTTTCATTTGGATGAGGCAGAACAAGACGTAGTTGAAGGTTTTCCAATTACAGGGGATCGTCTCACTGAGGCCACATCAGCAGATCCTGTTTTGCGCCATGTTATCAGCTTTATCATTAATTGCTGGATGGATGCCCTTCTGGAAAAACTTCTGATCCCATCCACAATTACTTATCTCTGCGTCTTTGCCTTACGTCATGTAATGTCGTTCTGCTTGCCACTGCCGACACTTCGCCACACATGGCCGTCCCATCATCTCTACGATCAGCAGTACTCAGACTTCTTCACCAGGGCACTAGGTCTCGCATGAAGATGCTGGCCTGGCATCATGTCTACGGCCCAGCATTGATGCGGACATTGCACACCAGGTTGCTGCCTGCAAAACCTGCGCCTCTCAGGTGCCGCACCAAAGGCTTCTCCATCACATTGGCCTACCCCTATACAGCCATGGGAATGCATACATATTGATTTTACGGGCCCTTTTCTGGTCACTTTCTGGCTCCTGCTAATTAATGCTTACTCTAACTTTCCCTTTGTTGTCCACTGTGCATCTCCTTCCACAGCGTTAATCATGGTGGCACTCACCAAAATCTTTTCTCTTGAAGGCTTACCTAACACCCTTGTCTTGGATAACGGACCATAATTCACTTCTACTGACTTTTCTTAATTTTGTACCCAGCACGGCATCATTCACATCGCTGCTACCCCATTCTATCCTCAATCAAATGGGGAAGTCGAACACCTTGTTTGCACTTTCAAAACCCAAATGAAAAAGCTTCTATTTACACCTCCATAGATGATGCACTAACTTCCTTGCATCTTATCGTTTCATGCCTATGAGCAACCATAGTCCAGCAGAACTTCTGCACAACCGCCAGCTGCACACACTTCTACACTTTCTCTGTCTGCCTTTTCACCAACAGGCGACCCCCAGGAAAAAATTTTCATTGGGTGCTCCTGTTTGGGTGCAGGGGTATGGCACACATCCAAAGTGGATACAAGACCATATCACTGGCCCAAAAGGATGGTGCCTATACAATGTTCGGACGTCAGCAAGGAAGGTGACATATCACATAGACCATTTTTGTTTGAGGATCACACCAGCAGTCGCTCCACAAGCAACACCTCACAACTAACAGCAAATGAGGACATCAAAATGGAAGTCGACTCCGAACTTTCCAGATATTTCCAGAACAAATGGAATATACACCGGCCATTCCACAGAGGGAAAACCAGGAGCTTGCCATCCGCAAAGAGGACTGCACTCAAGATTCACATTCCAGAAGACAGCCCACACAACAACACCTATGAATGTCATGATGTCTCCAATCAACGGCTCGCATTTCACACCACACCAGAAAGGTTATTTTTGTCCTTATGCTCAAGTGCTGCCAAGCGACTTCTCCAAGGACACAGATGACACGGTGGACACAGGTGCGGTACACAACACCAGAAAAGTGAGTGTCAAAAATAAAAGTGGGAGAAGTGCTACATATACTGCGCAATATTCGAACTAGCTACCGAGCTGGCCAGTGATAGAAACTGAGGTGCTGTTATGTATAGGCTATTATGCCAATGCCATCTGAGCAACCAGGCATGGAGACGGCCGGAGCACGTGCGGCCGGCGGATACTCTGTGTAATGCGCTCACACAGGACACTTGACAAACAAACATTATCACTATTGTATGTGTTACAAATTGTTAAATGAGTTACTTTGTGTCAATAAATGCTATGTGAAGTTACAACACAATACTCCACACAAATGATTTCAGAAAACACTTCCCTACATTTAAATTAATATTCAATTTTAACAAATTTCTCTTTTCCAGAAAAGCTTTTCTTCCCATTGCTATTCTGGCTTTTATATAACAGTGATCATTGCATGTTACTTCACAAATCATCTACCACCTTTATTGATTTGTTGCTTAATCTAATTCCTTCAGCATCACTCAATTTATTTAGACTGCATTCAATTATGTTTGTTTTGCTCTTGTTAATTTTCCTTTTAAATGCTCCTTTCAAGACACTGTCCATTCAGTTCAACTGCTCTTCCAGGTGCTTCAGTGTCACTGACAGACTTACAATGCTTTTATTTCTTCTCCCTGAATTTCAATGCCTTCTCCAAATTTCTCCCTGCTTTCCTTCACAGCTTGCTATAGGTACAGATTGAATCACATTTGGGAAAAGCTAGAACCCTGTCTTACAGCCTTCCCAACTAATGCTTCTCTTTCATGCCCTAATAACTGCTGTCTGGTTTCTGTACAGTTGTAAATAACCTTCTGTTCCCTCTATTTTACTCCTGCTGACTTCACAATTTGAAAGACAGTATTCCAGTCAATTGTAAAAAGATTTCTGCAAATCTACAAAAGCTAGAAATGTAAGTTTGCCTATCCTCTCTCCCCAGACATGTTTTACGGCCCACTTTAGATTTGTCTTATGTTTTTTCAAACATTTTGGACTCTACTATTGTGGTAATATCTATGCACCCAACACATAATATTCTTTCTGGCCGTATTTTAACAAACAACCAAAATTATGATTTTTGAGTTTAGCTTTGACAAACATACTCTGTTTTGAACTTTTACCTCTTTGAACTATCATTTTAATATCTCTCCCACATTTTCATTATATTTTTCCGTTAAAATATTATCACCTGTCTTGCTTTGGTAGTTCAAAGTTTATTTTCTTTGCCTATACTGGTTACGAATGACTATAGCCTAGAACGAATGTAGAGTACATTTGGCGTTCAGACGAGTGACTATAGCCTGGATGGAACACAGCATACATTTGGCATCGTAAATCAGTCACATGACATCCCTCGCCTCAAAATCTCTTTTGGATATGCCATCTTGCTTTCTCTACTTGATTATTTTATTATTATAACTCAAGCGTTGTCATTTCAAAGCAATGGTGCACTGAAAATTATCAAAAACACGTCGTTCTTAGGACAATTAATTATAATATAATGTTGGTTGGTTAGTTAACACCTGCCATCAATAGTTCAAGAATCATGGATTACACTTGCAAAATGTTGAGTCTATGGGACTTAACTACGGGGTCATCAGTCCCTAAACTTACAAACTACTTACAAACTAGCTAATACTAAGGACGGCACAAATATCCATGCCCGAGGGGGGATTTGAACCCCCGACCGTAGTGGCTGCGCAGACCGCGACTGGAGCGCCTCAATCCCCTCGGCCACCGCGGCCGGCTTACACTTGCAGCTGTTTGCCATAGCGTAATAGGCGAGGAATTAGTTTGTGATGTACGAACATGTTACACAATAGTTCGGAACTTGCTAGAAGAGAAGGCCCGTGCACTGCCGTGCCACGCCACATTACACAGAGTAAGTCGCGGTCGTGTAGCTCACTGGGTGGCTGCTGTGAGGCAGTGGGCTGTGCCCCATCGGACAGCCAGTAAGCTACGTGATCGTGAGCTAGTCTGCGTGACGTGATGTGGCAAGGCAGTCCACAGGCTCTCTCTTCAGATGGTGTTGATTCAACACCGATAAAAAAATGACTAAAATTGTCAACGAACAACCCAGAACAAATATGAACAAACGACCACAAAGCATTGATTTCACTGAAGGGGGAATTTTTCCTCTATAACCACCACCGTCAATTTTTTTGTCCCACTTTATTTTTCCTCTTGCTTCCTAAAAGGTTTTTGCACAGTCTTATTAACTGAACAAACTATATATATATAGGAATTTTTCCTCTATAACCACCACCGTCAATTTTTTTGTCCCACTTTATTTTTCCTCTTGCTTCCTAAAAGGTTTTTGCACAGTCTTATTAACTGAACAAACTGTATTCTGCATGATTCCAAGTTGTTCAAAGGTAACAGGACTTTCTCTGAAAAGTGTATTTGTTCTGTTTCGAGAACATGCCATGAAATACATAGCAACAAATTGTAAATGTAGACTTCTTTAACACATGCACATAAACTGGGGAGATACTGTTACAATGACTGTTGTAAATGATGTACTGATAGTACTAACTTTGTGTATATATATATAAAATGTGTGGGTGTGTGTGCATTTATTTACCCTCCATCTTTTCCCCCAAGGTAAGTCTTTCCTGTCCCGGGATTGGAATGGCTCCTTACCCCCTTCCTTAAAACCCTCATCATTTCCTTTTCCCTCTCCTCCCTTCTGCCTGATGAAGCAGCTAGGCTGCGAAAGCTAGCATTTGTGTGTGTGTGTGTGTGTGTGTGTGTGTGTGTGTGTATTTGTTGCTATTACTGCCTGTGCCCCTTCGCCTGGTAAGTGTACTTCATCTATTTTTTACGTGTATGTGTGTGTGTGTGTGTGTGTGTGTGTGTGTGTGTGTGTGTGTGTGTATATATATATATATATATATATATCCTTCCCTTTTTCTCCCCTTTTTTCCTCTTTTTCCTGAAGAAGCTGCCAGTGGTGGCGAAAGCTTGTATGTGTGTTTATGTGTGATTTTATTTGTTTCTCTCGACGAGCCGGTCCTTTTGGTAAGTCATCTCTTATATATATATATATATATATATATATATATATATATATATATATATATATATTGAGCACTAGAGTTATGTGGAATTCAGTATTACCACACTTATTCCGTATGTGATTTTAGCTGTAAAAGAAAATGTAATCACGGTCTGAAATAGAATATTTGTTCTTTACTTTAGCGAAGAATAGTGTAACTTGAACGAAGTCATGTCAGAACTACAGGAAAGGTAATACTATCTATGTTAAAAGCGTCCATAGCAACCATGTCGTACATTTTAGTAGATGCATTGATTCTAATTAATGACTTTCAATATATTCCATAAATAGAGAATAAATGCTTAGAAAAAAAAATAAACAAGGTAATTTGTTGCAATGTTCACACTTCCATTCTGTTTGTTTAAGGAACTACACTTTCCACAGAAATCTGGGACTTCCTTTACAGTATATATGAAACTACCTGTATCAGCACTCTGTGCAGAATGTTCATTATTGCAGTATCAAAAAATCAAATTTTCAAATGTTTGTAGCACTTATGGGACTTAACTACGGGGTCATCAGTCCCTAAGCTTACAAACTACTTATGAACTACCTTATACTAAGGATGGCACAAATATCCATGCCCGAGGGGGGATTCGAACCCCCGACCGTAGTGGCCGTGCAGACCGTGACTGGAGCATCTCAGTCTCCTCGGCCACCGCAGCCGGCTATTACAGTATCCTCCCAGTTTACTTGCATATGCTTTAGAAGACTATTGTTTAATTCATTGTTACATATTTAATGGCATGTTCACGAAATAGAACAAATACGCATTTTAGATGGAGTATTCTTACATGCACAACTCTAAACATTGAAGAACATAACTCTAATTAATAAGAGTGTCTGAAACTCTTTTAGGAAAAAAATAAATAAATAAAAAAATAAAAAATAAAATTGGTAGTGGTGGGTTCCGAAGCAGTGACCTTCAGCATCACAGCCCAATGCATTGCCCATTACACTACAGCTAACAATTAGAAATTACGTTCTTAAATCTCGTAGTATTGATGGCCATTGTTAGACTAGTGGCGGCGGCCCCCCGCAGGATGCCTACCTACGCAGGCGCGAAGAACATCGCGCGCTACCTTAACATAGCACTGCTAACTTATCGAAGATATATATCAAGATAATTTGATGTATCACGGCAAGTATAATATGCAGAGCAGGGAAGTCGTGACTCCCCCCATTACTGGGACCCCCCACGATTTCTCCATTTGTTGTTGTAAGTGAATCAGTTACTGGGATGACTTGGGATGGGTCACTACCCGTGACCCAAGAGGTTTCTTTTTTGCTGTGTGTCCTTATTAAAATAAAACTGTACATCATGAGTTCTTTTAACTAAAAATACTTCTTTATTTCAATGACGATAATAATACAATACATCTCCAATAACTCTAATCTTACTACAATTCAACATTCCTTTAATCCAAATAGCGACGCCTTCCTGTTCGTTAACTCTACAATGATTACGAGTTCTAACAACAAATGGCATGTTACAAGAGTAATACGATTTACCCATATCCTTATTATAGCAGAGTAAGTGGCACAGGTGTTTCTGCAAGGACCTAGTGTGTTTTGCGGTGGTGTTTTCCAGTTTACAGTTAGTAGATCTGACACTAATCCGAGTCATGGTAATGGTTGGATTACAGCTGCAATTGTTCGTGGTAACGGTGATACTTTAAAGGCGCAAGGTGGACTTGAGAGTTTTAATAATAGAGATGTGATTGCTTATCGGACATTTCAAGTGTTTGAAGTGTATAATAAGGATATGGGTAAATCTGCGAGCAACTGCGCGCTCCACAGCGAGAAGCTTTAGACCGCTCGGCTACTTCACCGTGGTTCTAGATTATCATTTATCATATGAAGAACAATGTGTTTTTGTTCATTCTTCATTGCGCCATTGCTCTGAAATGACAATGTGAAAGTTACAATAAGAAAATCAACACAAGATGGCATATGCCAGAAAGAGTTCTGGGCGAGGAATGTCATGTGACATCTACAAACGGCTGGTTTTCGTTAATTCAATGGAGGGTGTCAAATCTCTGTTATTTTTGCAAATATCTCTCAAATGATACAAGATATGGAAAAAATATAAGGGAACAAAGTTGTAGAGTATTTCCTTCTCTACAAATTCGGTTATTCAATTTTCGTGTCAGATGAATAGTTTATTGGCAATTACAATTACATTACAAATGTTTTTTTTTTTTTTTTTTTTTTTTTTTTTTTTTTTTTTTTTTTTTTTTTTTTTGTATTACTAACGTATTTCTTGTCCGAAATATTTCAAAAAGCGAGGTTCTGGTCTCTGCTAGCCAACAATTATGCCTGTAAAATTTGGTGCCGATCGGTTGAACGGTTCGACCCAAAAAGTGGGAACAGGTTACAGACAGACAGACATCATGAAATCGCCGTAATTTTTGCAGATATCTCTGCAATGATGCAAGATATGAAAAAAAAAAAATAATAGAGCAAAGTTGTAGAGAATTTTCCCCTCTACCAATTAGGTTACTCAATTTTTGTGTCAGACGAACAGTTTGTTTGCAATTACAATTATATTACAAATGGCTTTTTTTATATTACTACCATATTTTTTTCCCAAAAAATTTGAAAAAGGGAGGTTCTGGTCTCTGGCGGCCTACAATTATGTCTGTAAAATTTGGTACAGATTGGTTGAATGGTTCATCTTAAAAACAGGCAACACATTACGAACAGACAGACAGACAGACATCCCAAAATCTCCGTTATTTTTGCAAATATCTCTGAAACAATATGAGACATGGAAAAAAAAAAAAAAAAAACATAACAGAGCAATGTTGTAGAGAATATTCTCCTCTATAAAATCAGTTATTCAATTTTCGTGTCAGATGAATAGTTAAGCCGTTATTTTCATTTAAATTTTGAGCTGTCAAAAGACGATCCATAAAGGCCCACTTTTAGTGTTAATACCATAACCTAAAGTGGGTCACAATTCTGACTACAGCTCTGGTATTGCCTCAAGTGTGTCTACATTTGTCCAAAATCCAAACTGATGTTTCCTGGGGTCAACTTCAACTAGTTTTTCAATACTTCTGTAAATAATTTATGTTAGACTTTTGCAATCATGAATTGTTAAACTGATTTTCCACATCTGTTTGCATCTGCTTTCTTTGGAATTAGGATTATTACATTTTTCTTGAAGTCAGAGAATATATCATCTGCCTCATGATTTTGCACATCAGGTACAATAGTTTTGCCATGGCTGCCTCTCCCAGAGACTTAAGCAGGTCTGAAGAAATATCATCTACTATAGGGGTCTTGTTTCACTCTGTGAGATTCTACTCTCTCTGTGTTTTCATTGTTATTGTTGTGGTCTTCAGTCCAGAGATTAGTGTGATGCTGCTTTCCACTAGCCGCCAAAACTCACAGACATACTGTTATTATTGTGGTGTTCAGTTCGGAGACTGGTCTGATGCAGCCGTCCACCCTACTCTATCCTGAGCAGGCCTCTTCATCTCTTAGAAAGAACAGCAAACCTACATCCATCTGCTTACTGTATTCATCTATTTGTCTCCCTTTGCAATTTTTACCCCACACACTTACTTCCAATGGAGGGTTCATGATTCCTTGATGTCTAAGAATGTCCTACCAACTGATCCTTTCTTTTAGTCAAAGTATGCCAGAAATTCCTTTACTTCTCAGTTCTGTTCAGTACCTCCTTATTAGTTACATGATCTAACTATCTTAATCTTCAGAATTCTCCTGTAGCTCCACATTTCAAAAGCCTCTATCGTTTCCCTGTCTGAACTATTTATCACCCATGTTTCACTCCTGTACAAGGCAAAACTCCACACAAATGCCTTCAGAAAAGACTTCCTTACACTTCAATTAATATTCAATATAACAAACTTCTCTTATTCAAAAACACTTATCTTTCCATTGCCATTCACATTTTATAACATCTGTACTCTAACCGTCAGATGTTATCTTACTAGCCAAATAACAGAACTCATTTACCACCTTGCCTGTGTTGTTACCTAATCTAATTCCTTCAGTGTCACCTGATTTTCTTAGACTGAATTCCATTACCCTTGTTTTTATCTTGTCAATGTTCATCTTATATGCTCCTTTCAATACACTGTCCATTTCATTCAATTACTCTTCCAGGCCCTTTGCTGTCTCTGACAGAAATACAATGTCATCATTATTAGAACTACTCCTGTAATATACACAAATGATTTTTTATTTATAATTCTGCACTCTGGCTGGTTTTTGAATAAGTTGTAAATAAGCTTCTATTCCCTATTTTTACCACTGCTGACTTCAAAATTTGAAAGAGTGTATATCGGCAAACATTGTCAAAAGCTTTCTCAAAACCTATGAAAGCTGGAAATGTAGGTTTGCCTGTGATTAATCCATCTTTTAAGATAATTCATAAGGCGAGAATTGCCTTTCCTATTCCTACACATCTCCTAAATCCATATTGATCTTCTCTGGGGTCAGCTTCTACTAGATTTTGCAGTCTTTTGTAAATAATGTGTGTTAAAATTTTGCAACTATGACTTATTAAACTGATGGTTCTGTAATTTTCACACCTGTCTGCACATGCTTTCTTTGGAATGAGGATTATTACATTTTTCTTAAAGTCTTAGTGTATTTCGCCTGTCTCGTACGTCTTAGACATCAGGTGAAATAGTTTTGTCATGGCTGGCTCTCCCAAAGACTTCAGTAGCTCTCAGGGAATATCATCTATTGCAGGGACCTTGTTTCAATCTAGGTATTTCAGTGCTCTGTCAAATTCTTCTCTCAGTATAGTATCTTCTGTTTCATCTTCATCAACTTCCACTTCCCTTCCTACAATATTGTCTCAATTTCATTTCCTTTGTAGAGGTTTTCCATCTGAGTTCTCGATATTCATGCAGCTGCTTTATTTGTTTCCAAATGTCTCTTTTATTGTTCTGTAGGCGGTATCTATCTTTCCCTTAGTTATACATTCTTCAATAGACTTGCATTTGTTCTCTAGCCACTCCTGCTTAGCCATTTCGCATTTTCTGTCAATCCCATTTTTAGTGATCTGTACACCATTTTACCTGTTTCAGTTATTGTATTTTTATATTTTTTCCTTTCATCAGCTAAATTCGATATTTCCTGTGATATTGAAGAATTTTAACTAGGTTTTTCGATTGCTAACTATATCATACTCTGCAGCCTTCACCTTTCATCTTTCAAAGCTACCCATTTGTTTTCAACCGTTTCCATTTATTGTTGCCTAAAACTCCCTCTGAAACTCTCAAGAACCTCAGGTTCCTTCAATTTATGGAAGCTCAAACTACTTATTTTCCTAGCTTTCTGCGACTTCAATTTCAGTCTACAGTTCATAACCTATTAAATAGGCTCAAAGTCTATATCTGCCCTGGATATGTCTTACAGTTCAAAATCTGGTCCAGAATTGTATGTTTTACCACCATAAAATCTATTGGGTACCTTTCAGTGTCTCTTGCTCTCTACCACATATACAAACATATTTCATGATTCTTAAACCAAGTGTTTGTTATGATTAAATTATGTTCTGTGAAAAATTCTACCTGGTGGCTTCCTCTTTCATTCCTTCTCCCCAACCCATATTCACCAACTAATTTTCCTGCCCCTGTACTCACCTAGCTAGAAATTCTATTCACCTTTCCACTGAACTTCACTAATGCCCACTGTATCTAACTTCAATCTATCCTGTTCCCTTTTCAAATTTTCTAACCTCTCTACCTGATTAAGGGATCTAAGAGTCCACACTTAATACATAGAATGCCAGTGTTGATTTTCTGATGATGACATCCTCCTGAGTTGTCCCTGTCTGGAGATCCATGGGGGAATATTTTACCTCAGGAATATTTCACCCAGAAGGATGACATCATGAAACAGGGTGTTACAAAAAGGTAAGGCCAAACTTTTAAGAAACATTCCTCACACACAAAGAAAGAAAATATGTTATGTGGACATGTGTCCGGAAACGCTTAATTTCCATGTTAGAGCTCATTTTAGAATTTCTCTTTAAATGTAAACTGAAATATTTCGTGTAGACAATTGTCAAAATACCCAGTTGTTTCATTAGTATGTACTGTACTTCCTCGATTCATGTCATCAACACAGATTTTCTGTAAACGTTTGGGCAGGAATTGTTGGTGATGTCTTGATTGGGCCTCGTGTTCTTACACCTACGCTCACTGGAGCATGTTATCATGATTTCATAGGGATACTCTACCTGTGCTGCTAGAACATGTTCCTTTACAAGTACGACACAATATGTGGTTCATGCACGATGGAGCTCCTGCACATTTCAGTTGACATGTTCATTCGCTTCTCAACAACAGATTCGGTGACCGATGGACCAATTCCATGGCCTCCACACTCTCCTGACCTCAACCCTCTTGACTTTCATTTATGAGGACATTTGAAATATCTTGTCTATGCAACCCCAGTGCCAAATGTAGAGAGTCTTCGTGCTCGTATTGTGAATGGCTGTGATACAATACGCCATTCTCCGGGGTTGCATCAGTGTATCAGGGATTCCATGCGATGGAGGGTGGATGCATGTATCCTTGCTAAAGGAGGACAATTTGAAGATTTCCTGTAACAAAGTGTTTGAAGGCACACTGGTACGTACTGTTGCTGTGCGTTTCCATTCCATGATTAATGTGATTTGAAGAGAAGTAATAAAATGAGCTCTAACGTGGAAATTAAGCATTTCTGGACACATGTCCACATAACTTATTTTCTTTCTTTGTGTGTGAGGAATGTTTCCTGAAAGTTTGGCTGTACCTTTTTGTAACATCCTGTATATGCATATAGTAGAGCTGCATGTTATTAGTAAAAGTGACAGCTGTACTTTCACCTTTCTTTGAGCTGATTCCAGTACCTGCCTGGCAAAGCAATGTTAGCTGATGTTACAACGCCAGCTCAGTGAATCATCCAGACTGCACCCCTGTTACTACTGACCCACTCATTTGAGGAAAAATAATAATAATAAACCCTGACATTTTTTTCATTTTATAGCTGGTGTCGCATAGGAAGGCACTTCTGCGCACAGAAGTGGAGCGATGGGAAAAGCGTGCAGGGGAGGGGCTATGGCCGAGCACTAACAGTGGAGCCTGTGGAAGAAACATTGCACAACTCATGGCTGGCGACGCACCTACAGAATGAATATTATTGGCTGCTAGTGCGGTAATGTAGGGGGATGTGCAGAATGGCCGCCTTCCTTCGTGACATAGGCTATAGTGTGAAATATTAGCTCATCAATAAATTTACTTTTTCATATTTCCTAACATTCTTCATGAAATGATGATGTCTGGCTTGCACATACACTTCATTGTCATATCTTACACTGAAATAGTGTAACAGGTTGTAGCTTACTGACTGTTATGATTTATGTTTATACTACTGCAAATGAAATGTAACTAAAACTACAAAGATATAATAAGGACAGTTTACAACTAACTGCAAAGACAAAACGAAGAGTTGCAACACACACATAAAAAAGGCACACACACATACAAAACTTGCTATTGCCCATAGCCTTCATCAGAATAAAGAACATTCACACAATAACACAGGCACATTTCACAGCCACACAACCGTCATCTTATGCAGCTGCCATAATCCGAATCACACTCTGCAGTGATTGAGTAGTAAAGCAGATCAGAGAGGAGGGGGAGGGGGTGTTAGGTTGTGGTATAGATGGGTTGCAGTATGACCTTATAGAGCATGTATGTTTAGGTGTGTGGAATAAGAAGCAGCTTTGTAACCACACCGATTGTTGCTGAAGTTAACTTCTCCTGATTGCAATTATTCACCTATACACATTATTTCCCTCTCCCTCCCATAGTTTTAAAAACTTATTTGTTATGTATTTAAACAACGAACAAATCCAGAAACCCATCTGTTTTCAACCAACATGTCTGCGCGTGTATTTTCACATGAACTCATCAGTTACATTCCTCCAAAACCGGTCTTCCCTTTCATCTTGGTACAGGATTTATGTAATGTTATGTGATTGTATGTAATTTCCTGTGAGCTTCAAGCACCAGTACAGGTCCTAGTTCTGAATTTCAATGCACAAATTTGCATACTGGCATGTCAATTTGCATATTGTATGCAATTTTCGTGATTTCATGTGCTTGTGCCTAGCTTTGTGTTCTTGAGCCTTTATTTTGCGTGCTTGGGCATAATTTTGTGTACTTGGGTGTGTTTTTATGTGCTTGTGTGTGTGTGAATTTGCAGACTTATACATATTTTCGTGTGCCTGGTGCATGTTTTGCATATTGAGGCACCTCCTGTCAGACCTTAGGCTCCTCATAATTTTCTAACACCATATCCCCCAATCATTTTCCATTTACCTTACACCATCCCTGCTCCAATGTACCCTGGCTCCATCTATCTGCCCACAAAGGGATCCATTTCCTTGGCCAAAACCCATCCCACACACTATTCCTAAAATGCTGTCTAAACCATGGACTCCGTGACAATGGTCTAACCATAAAAATTCCATTCTCTGGATGCCACCCATCCTTTTACAGTGACTTGCACATTTTCAGATTCCAACAATCCTTGACCCTCACAAGCCTCTCCATGCCTCATAAATCCCTCTCCCGTCCCTCCACAAGAAACTGTTATTGTGTAACCCACACCTTATAAATCCCATCTCTCAGATCAACCCTTTGCTCTCCAGCAGTTGGAGAAGCACTCCAAACACCACCTCCACAAGTTGTCCAGATTGTTGACAACATATTACCACCTTAGAGCACCAACATCTAATCTTTATCCTCCTCATGAACCCCTCATAGCACACAGACTTTGCTAAGCTGACCTCCTGAACTTACTTCATCCCTCCAAACTTCTAACACTCCATAAAATCCAATGTCAAAACAACCCTAGATCACCGTGCTTCACCTATCCACAAGAAACCTCAACCTCACAGAAGTTTATGTTCTATCCAAAGGTCTTACCTTCAACACTACACCCCAATTCAATCATGTTGGCCTCATCAAAGACCTCCTCTACTTTTCCAGATCCCTAAAATGGAGACACTACTTTGCCACTTAATCCAAACATTGAACCCTGCATTTCCCAGTTCACATCACCATCCAACTAAGATCCCCCTACACTCCCACCTAACTACCCCATGATTACCCTTTAAGAATTCCTCACCTCCAACTTGGTCCCACCCTCTTTTCCCAAGTCTGTTCCTAAGAACTCAAACATTTCGGCAGAAGAAAGGAGAGCCATCCAAACATCCAAACAAAGCCTGACATAATCATCCTCCCTTCAGACAAATTTTCCATTACTGTAGTTATGAATCACAGTGATACATGACAAAAGGACTCTGCCAACTCTCTGACTCTTCCACCTACGAGGTGTCACGAAATGACCCCATCCCATAAGCCCAACAAAATCTCCAATCCCTGTTGAAATCATATGGCCCCTCCCAGAAGCTCTCTCCGGAATACATCTCCTTCCTCACTCCAACAGCACCCTGCATATCCACCTTTTACATGCTTTCAAAATCCACAAACCAAATAATCCTGGATGCCCATGGCCTTGCTGCTCTCTGACACTACCTCTCCAGGCATCCTTCGGAATTCAAGCCGGATACCTCATTTGTCATTACCCTCACCAACTTTATCCTAAATAACATCTACTTTTCCTTTGAGGGCAAAGTTTACCATCAAATCCGTGCCACAGTCATGGGCGCCCATATGGTACCCTCCATCACCTGCTTCCCCACTCCTTCCTAAGCTGTATCTCATTCCACTCATCTAATACATACATGCTCGAAAAGGTCGTGCTGTATCCATCCACACCAATGTGACACTACCTTCCTATCCCCCTCTCCCATTCTCTATTCCATCACCACAGAGTGTGATTCAGAGTGGGGCAGCTGGAGATGACAGTTGTGTGCCTGTGAAGTGTGCCTGTGTGATTGCATGAACGTTCTTTATTCTGAAGAAAGCCAAGGCTGATAGCTTAAGTGTTGTATGTCTTTGTCTTTTTTATGTGCCTGTTGCTTCATTATGTCTTTGCAATGAGTTTTAAATGGTCGTCATTATATTATTGAATTCCAACCTGGAGTTTCCATTATTAGATTAAAACTACAAAGAGTTTTGCAAAAGTTACCAACACTGATATCTGCCATTTTACAAAAATAAATAAATGTTATTCAACAGTTTCACTGCCATGCTCGTGAGCCAATGGAATTCATGTGAGTTTAGCTTATAGTGTTAAAGACTGAAGAAGATTAAAAGCAAATTACTAGCTATCAGTCCATGTTCAACACAATCTAAATATAGATGATTTTTTCCCTCAGCAATGACTACTTATAGTGGAGAATCATCTCCTTACAGTAGCATATACCTTATGTGATATAAATGATTACTTCTTAGTCATTTGCTATGACATTGCAAAAAGAGAGATGCTTAACCATACAATTTTCCTGATTTTTCTTCTGATGTGGAAACCTCGGGTTTTTTTCAATGCCTGTAATGTGAATCGCCAAATATTAAATATTTTAGCACACTGCAGTCACTATATAGTTTTATTTCTCACTGGTTGACCCATCCTTATCATATTTGTTTCATTCCATTTCTTCTTGTCTTACTGCGGGTTATATTGCATGAATTCATACCTGCAGAGGGTTACACATGTTTTAAATTAAATTTATCCAGCCTAAATCACAACCACCAATGAACTGGCATGGAGGTTTTCCATTAGAATAAACTGACCTTTGAAACTTTCAAACAGTACCACATTATTATTATTTGAAGACCTGGAGGGAATAACGATGAATGTCACATTTTAATAAAAACAAGATATTTGAATTTTAAAGTTTGACTAGCTGAAAACCCAGCATTGCCCGGGTATTTATTTATTCCTGTAATTTTTTGGGTGTATATTCATTTGTATAAGGGCTGTATGTAAAATCTCTTGGGAATACAAGTAGTAGTAAAGAAGTAATACATTAAAGCTTGGTGCGTGATGAGGCGGTTTTCCATGAACGTTATTGTTTATGTGCTCATATCACGTGAACTACATTTCGTACTGTCATACAATTTAGAAGGTACACTCAAGTAAATGCATGTATACTGTCTATATAATTTCCTGCAGCTACAGTTTGTAGTGAATTATAAATTGTAACGGCGTCCGAATGCCGTAGTTTTAGTCCATGAACAGCACAACATTACTACTTATGTTCTCATATCTCATGAATTGTGTGTCATACTGTGGTGCAATTTAGATCGTACATTCAACTATATGTGTGTATACTGTCTGTAAAATTTCCTGCGGCTACAATTTGTATTGCGCAAATTATAAATTGAAACGTCATACCGAATGCCGTAGTTTATTCCATACACAGCGGAAAAGTAGTAAGCGAGAAACTTTTTTCCTTTCATCATTTTGCTATGGGTGTCAGCGAGAAAAAGTTTAAAAAAGGTTTGAAATTATGTTTAAAGTTTGTTGCAAGTCGTTAAGTACTCTTATTCTCATATGCGTATTTATAAAGTCTCGCCGCATTATGTGGCAGTTTTCTGTGCTTCCTATTGTTTACGACATTATATGTCCTGAACCATGTGTCGTATGTGGTTCGTGCTCGTACATCAATTGTTATCTCATGTAAGGAATATGTGTACCAAATTTGGTTGAAATCGGTCCAGTAGTTTAGGAGAAATTGAGCAGCATTGTTGCTAAATGCAGCGGTTTTAGACACATTTCATTGTTTATGACGTCATATCTCGTGAACTATATATTTTATGTGATTCTTACACTTACGGCAACTGTCCTAGTGGATTGAAGCTTATGTGTACAAAATTTCATAATGATTGGAACAAAACTGTAGATTTGTATGCAACACGTACAAATGTACGGACACTCTGCTTTATATATTAGAAGATATGCTTTATTACCTATGCGTGACATAACAGGAAGACAATATTTGCTGTAAGTAAAACTCAGGGTCTTAGCAGTATAGTGAATGAGTGTCAAGAATGTATGATCAATAACAATGGAGAAAATACAAAAATGAGATTACAATGACAAAACAAAAGCTGGAAGAATTATGAATGTATTCCACGTTGTTCACATGTAACTTTCATTTTACACCACTGAAAGCATAAGTCTTTATAATAGAAGTAGCGTAATTGAACACTGATGCATAAAACTACAGTTTAAGTAGTGCATTACCCCATAGTTAAGTCCCATAAGTTCTACAAACATTTGAACATTAAGTAGTGCATTCACTCATAGTGCTGAATTTTTTTATAAAAAGTATTTTGATTCCTCTGTTGTCAGAAGTGTGGAGAGTTCCTGAAAACCAATATCCAGAAAGTTTGTAGAGTTTTTGTTGCATTATTATTATTTGTAGTACTAGTACTAATAATAGTAGTTACTACAAGTCTATAAAATATGCAGCAGACATATCTGCAAATCTTTCCATTTTAGAAGTGGAATGGGCAAGTTTATCCAGTAGGCTGGACCAGGTAGCAAAAACTCTTGTTCTGGGAGACTTGAGCTCTTCTATTGGACCTCTGTGATTACCACTGTACTCCATAAACTGTTGTAGCTTCTAGACTTCAGTGACATAATACGTGGCTGATTATTCTCTACTTTTACTTCCTTGAGCAGCCTGGAAGGTACAGGTAATCTCCTTTTGTACAATCCCTGAGATAAAAAGAATGATGTCCACTCTAGAAATAACAATTTATCGCATTCCACAACTTGAAATGGACATGTTTTCAAGCTACTGTGACACATGACATCAAAACAGTCCTTCAGTACCTCCATGTGGGCAGTTTGTGACATTAGCCCCATATTCTTGTCACACTCGAGATATGAATGGCCTCTTTCTGGAAATGTCATTGTAACCCTTTCAAGGCATTTGTACGATCATTATTTTCTTTCATCATTTTCTTGATTTGCAGCTCTTATTTTTCCGTGTTTGCAATGAAAATTACTGGGTATGAGGTCCGCCTGATATGCAAAACACTGTTTTTATTAAGCACCCAAACTAGTTTCAGCTCCTCTGTGTCAATATCAGTAGGCTTTCAATTTATTTCATGCTGTGAAAACAAATTACATTTATTTTACTATTGTGCTAGTTGTAAATTTAGGCCTAAAAAAGTTGTCAGTCTTATTTTGGTTTTTACCTAATTTTACATTTTGTGGTCATGTGGGCCCCTTTTTACATACTTATGAAGTGGTAGTGTTGTCATCTGCAACCAAAATTATCTCTTTTAACAACTTGTGAGGTTTTTAAACCAGAGCACTAAAAAGTCACAGTTCCCGCGGCACATTTGCGGACCACCTAAGAGCTCACAACCATTACCCAACCAAAATAGAAACAGACCTGAAGATATTAAAATCAAGCCACAACCTACCACATACCTACCACATACAAAAAGCAATAGCAGAAGGAAAATCAGTCATGAACGAATACACCACTCTATGCAAAAATACATTATTTCACCCATTAAATGGATTGTACAGAAAGGATTACACAGGCAGCTAAAACACACACACACACACACAGAGAGAGAGACAAAACAAACATTATTCAAATCTACTGCCATTCCACTGGAGAACAGCTGAAAGTCAACTGACACATGTGCAATTTAACAAAGTAAACACAGACGAATTTTTAAAGTGGAAAGTGGTTGTGATAAAATATAAAAAAAAGTCCGCAAAATATGTGTATTGCATGTGTGATATGTAAAACAGTGCGGAAGAAGAAGTATATGACAAAAGAAACCATAAGTAATAGATAGTAAACAGACGATAGAAATATCCCCACATGTCAAAATTACGTTTTCGCACCATAATTAGCGGTTTAAACACCTCACAAGTTGTTAAAAGAGATAATTTTGGTTGCAGATGACAACACTACCACTTCATAAGTATGTAAAAAGGGGCCCACATGACCACAAAATGTAAAATAAGGTAAAAACCAAAATAAGACTGACGACTTTTTTAGGCCTAAATTTACAACTAGCACAATAGTAAAATAAATGTAATTTGTTTTCACAGCATGAAATAAATTGAAAGCCCACTGATGATGGCACAGAGGTGCTGAAACTAGTTTGGGTGCTTAATAAAAACAGTGTTTTGCATATTAGGTGGACCTCATACCCAGTAATTATTTTCTTTACGTCCAATAATCTACCAAGATTTTCCCTCTTCTTTGCATTCTGCGTTGGTTGTGGTCTTCTATCTTCATCCATTTTTTGCAGCGGTCTTCACATGTTGTAAATACAGACAACAGTAAGACAACAGTAACACAACCTCACTAACAGTGATCAAATCAACAGAGTTTTCCTTGCACTCAATAATGAAACAAAGAAGAAACACCAGCCACTCATACAAACTCATAGGCTAAAAGATTATATTCTACGGAAGCAAAGCGGAATGGACCTTCATCATTTTTTCATACAACCTGTGGACTCTCAGCATTTTTCCATACTTCCATGTATTTTTATTTGCGGTTTATACGGACCCATAGCATATTTAGCACCAATGGATACATCAACAGAAACTACAAAGAGAACTCTACAACATGGCACCATAATCCCAAAATCACAAACAATGGACATTCATCGTTATTCCCCCCAGGTCTTCATTTGTTGTTGTTGTTGTTTTTATCATTTGTCTAAAACATTAGACGTTAGTAATGGAAAGTCAAAGTTTTAATTAACAATATAGTAATAAGGACAGTTTAACTCACCACAAAGACAAGACGATGAGTTGCGACAGGTGCATAAAAAAGACACACACATACAACACTTCAGCTATCAGCCATGGCCATCTTTAGAAAATAGAACATTCACACAATCATACAGGTACACAACACAGTCACACAACCGACAGCCCCAGCTGTTGCACTTCGAGGTGCAGCAGCCGGAGCTGATGGTATGTGTCTGTGTTGTGTACCTGTGTGATTGTGTGAATGTTCTATTTTGTGAAGAAGGCCATGGCTGATAGTCATGCATGACACCATAGAGTGTGGGCACCCAGACAAGGCTGAGGCTAGGGACTGCAATACCTGGGTCTGATTCTCCAATGCTGCTGTGAAGAGATGATTCTGGGATTCCAAAGACAGACATTGGTTGTACAATGCTGCATCAAGAACCTCAACAAGCTAAGTAAGAACTTCATCTAATGACCCTGCTGACATCATGAAGCAAACATTGAAAAACCAATGTTGAAAAGGGAAAACATGGTGTAAGATCACTCTTGGTGCCAATGAGTGTTGAATACTCAATGACATACAAATAAATATCTGGACCTAAAGGGGAATTCATCAGCCATGCACAAACACATAGTAGTTTACTTCTGTAAGTGTGCATAGCAATGAGACACAGCCACTCCGCACTATGGCAGAAATAGAATTCACATAGGGCACACTATGGGCATTAGATATGAGCATGCAGCTGATTTTGGCTTCCGTAAGCACAGACATGGCGATATGAAAAACACATGTGCACACGCAAAACAACACTTAGCAATAATCAACACACCTTCAAGTTTAAATTGATGAACTTCTTTGTGGTTCACTACTCCTACTCTTCTCTTTAAACAAACACCTATGTTATATTATTGATCTACATCTATAGCTCAGCTACAACCATCATAAAATGTGTGGTGGAGGGTATTTTGTACTAATACTAGACATTTACCATTATGGTCCACTTCCAAATGAAGCAAGGAAAAAAAAAATGACTGCATGTATTCCTCCATCGGAGCCATAATTTATCTTTTCTTATCTATGTGGTCTTTTTGTGAAATGTACATTGAAAGTGGTAGAACTGTTTTGTAGTCAGCTTCAAATGCCATTCTTCTAAATTTCCTCAATAGTGTTCTTCAAAATAACATAGTCTTTCCTTGAGGAATTCCTGTTTGAGTTCCCAAATCATCTCTGTAATCCTCACATGTTGATCAGATCTACCAGTAACAAAAGTAGCAGCATGCCTCTGAATTGTTTCTATGTTTTCCTTTAAACTGATCATGTGGGGATATAAAACACTTGAACAGTACACAAAAATGTGTCACACTAGTATTGTATATGTGGTCTCCTTTACATATTACGCTAATTTAAATTGAACAGACAGCCATTCTCATAAAATCTGTTTAAATTTTATTTTGTTTTAATTAAAACCTCCCGTATAATCTCATATATTGACATATTCCATGATCTTGTAGATTGGGTCCGCAGTTTGTTTTTATGGAACTATGGAACTAGGTGGTACCATGCTATGTATCCTCCACTTTGTGCTTCACAGTAGTCTGCGGGGTCTGCATGCAGAAGTAAATGGTTGTTTTGTACAAAGGTTATCAATCATTGTTGTACTATATGCTTCAAACTTTGTTGGAAACTATCCTTGTTTGTAAGTCTCCAGGTTAATGTACTGACTACTGTGAAAATAATAATGAGAAAATCTAGAGCATTGAATATTAAACAACATACTGAGCTGGCAATAATTTTAGCTTATACCTTTTAGCTGAGTTATTTCTGGAAAGAGATTATTTATCTTATTTTGTTGTCTGAACATCTCATCACAAACTTCAAGAGTGCTTTCCGTTATTACGTTAACATGCTGTAGAATACAATTTCATGTACTAAACTCGGAGAAATAATGTTAAAGGTGATACTTGTTCCATGCACAGCTTCACAGAAGTGAAACATCAAGTGGCTATACACTTTCATCAACTGGAATGACTGCTATGTACATACCAGAAAACCCCTTAGTAACTCTACCAGGAGATTTAATTAATGGCAATACTTTACCAGTCACTGAAGCACTATCTAAAAAAATCATTACTTTATTTAAATGCTACATCATTATACCTACCTACACACACACACACACACACACACACACACACACACACATTGTGTTTACTACTAATTAAGCTACGATCTAATAGAAACATTTAATTACCTCTTTGGTCTCTTCATCATTTTCATTTACCAGTATATGAGAATGGTACAGCTGATATGGTATGAAATCTAGCTCTAACATTAAACAGTTTTGAGCAACACTCTCTAGATTGAATTCTGAGTTGGGTTCCCATTCAGAGTAAATATTTAGGTATGTTTCAGTATTGTTTTCATTGCTAGCCTAAAATGCAGAAATTAAAACCATATTACAATTAAGTGTGACAATTAAACAATAAACTATCTTATGAGAAGGCGTTAATGGTTTTACATGAAGTACAAAACACACAATGTTATACCTTTATGATTGTTATTCCTATAACAAAATCATCACCTGATGTGCTCTTGTTGAATGAGTCTATCGATATGATTTCTGCTCCACCTGAAATAAGAGCATGAGTTACATACAGTTCATACCAATTTCATTACATTACAGTTAGTTACCAGCTGAAACCTGGCATTGCACAGGTACTTATTTATTCCAGTCTTAATTTAATCCAGTCTCTCCTTCCACTTTTGCTCTCTGTCCACATTCGCTTTCATTATTTTTCTGTCTGTCTCCTCCTCTCCATATCTTTTTATTTCCACTCTCTCTGTTCATCTCCTCCTGCCGCTCATTAAACTCATCTCCACCTTCCATTTTCTCTCCCAGTCAGTTCCTAATCCCTTTGCTGAACTCATCCTCCACCTCCTCAGTCCACTGTGTAATACATATGTGAAAATTATATAACTCTGTTAACTTTAATGGTGATTAGTGAAGTGGTGTCTACGTTTATTGTAAGAAATCCTCCACCATGCAACATATGAAGTCTTGGGTAGACAGTGATGTTTCTCTTATTTTGAGGATTGAGTGTGCAAAATTTTGGAAGTTTGGGATAAAACCAAAGATTTCGTAGAATTCATAGGTAAAGTACCCTCTGCTATGCACCATAAAAAATTTTTAGGTCAACAGTGATCACTGATTACTTTACTACCATTTATTGCCATAGCTATGTCATTTGCCAGTCAAGACT
Source organism: Locusta migratoria (assembly GCA_026315105.1). Lineage (NCBI taxonomy): Eukaryota > Metazoa > Arthropoda > Insecta > Orthoptera > Acrididae > Locusta > Locusta migratoria. The sequence continues at coordinate 410,987,867 of CM048747.1, read as the reverse complement.
GGACAGACTTTGTCAGTGTTATAAGGTTAAGTTATACAAACATACAATAATAAATCAAATACATGATTAGGACAGAGAAAAGTTCACAGACACAAATAATATGTAATGACTTAAGAGTAGTAATTTTTAGCAAGAAGATTTTCTCTTGAGTCACCTAAAAGTGCATTGTTCAGACCGTCCAGTTTGCTGTTTCACTTTCGAAGAATTCACTCACACTGTATAGATATTGTGACATCTTTCTTTTAAATTTCTCCAACTCCAAGGACCGTAGCTCATTGTTTAGGTGGTTGAACATTTTAATAGCGACAGCTAGAAAACTGTCTCAAGTTTTGGAGAGTCGACAGCTTGGAATATCTATCTTATCTTTCTTTCATGTATCATAATTGTGGAAATCACTCCTGTTCGAGAATGTTTCCTGATTTTCCTTTACGTACACCAGGCATGAGAATACATACTGACTGAAGATAATCATCACTTCTAGTTGTTTGAAGATTGGCTTGCATTGTTCATGTATTTTGCTGGATGATATTATTCTTATTGCTTTCTTTTGGAGTAAAAATATTTTCTTACAACCTGCAGAGTGACCCCATAGTAAGAGGCCACAGTTGATATGGCTATGGAACAGTGAATAATACACCATTAACATATACTGCTTGGTGATCACATGTTTCAGTTTCCTCAGGAGGTATATGACTCTTGACAGTTTGTCATATACATGTGAGGTGTGTTCTTGCCAAGTCAATCTGTCATCAATCATAAACCCCAGTAGTTTCACAGCCCCTATCTCATTTGGGTCTTCTTTGTCACTGAGGCTATACATTATTTTTTGTGTTTTTTTCTGCATTGATTTTCATTTTGTTTATAGTAAACCATTGCTTTGTGATTTCAAACAGAACATCTGCTTCTTCTACAGCCTTGGTTCCATTGACTTCTTTTGACAGTAGGGTTGTGTCATCAGCAAATTGCAAATATTGTCCAAGTGAGCTTATATCATTTACAAATGTAAGGAACATGAGGGGGGGGGGGGCATTGCCGAACCCTGTAACACGCCATACTTCAACTTCCATTCTTGTGATAGAGCTCCACAAACTGAGACAATCTGCCTTCTCTTTTCCAAGTAAGATTTTAGTGTTGACAGAACAGTGCCTCCAATTCCATATCTGCTGAGATTGTCTAAAAGTATTGTATGAGGAATACAATCGAAGGCCTTACTGAGATCACACAGTGTCAGTACCACACATTCTCTTTCTTCAAAGCAGTGCTTGATTTTATTAACCATATCCATTGCTGCCGTTGTTGATCTGCATTTCCAGAAGCCATGCTGTGCCTCTGAGAACAGTTCATTTGTTTCAAAGTATTCTAGGAGTTGGTCTTTCATTCCATTACCTTGGTAAAGACTGGAATGATTGCGATTGACCTATAGTTTCCAACATTGCCTGGGTCACCCTTTTTGTAAACTGGCACTGTCCTTGCAATTTTCAGAAAGTCAGGAAATACACCTACATAGAGACACTTATTAACTACCACTGTTAATGGTCTGTCAATTTCACACACAATTTTCTTGAGGATATTAATGGACATTTCGTATATATCCTGACTATCTGATGGCTTAAAGCAGGGGTGGACAACCTTTACAGCAGGCAGGTCAAATGTTTGAGAGTGGATACCCCGCGGGCTGCATTACTGATTTTGGTTTTGTAGACCAAAATAGCAACAAATATTAATTTATTTTTGAAGAATATAAAACAAATATGATTAAAGAACATTTATTGTACAAATTATTATACATTTTAAAAAAATACAGTTTACTGGGCTGTCCGGCTTTGTTTCACTGAAGTGAGCAATTGTTAACGTCATGTTTTGTTGCTACAAGAAAGAGTTTTTCAATAATCCGTGTTCTCATATATGATTTTATCTAATTCATCCGACTAAAAAGCTGTTTACTCTCACGTACATGTTTCCAAATAATGAAATCATTTTATAGCATGTTTGTAAAACGCTGGATATTTCTCGTCTTAATATGTTTCATAGAACGTTTCCTAATAAGACCTGATGAGATTTCTCTTTAAATTGTGCACCAAACTGCATTGAATTTCTCACTGTTCCATCTGTACATGTACCAGTAATGAACTCATGTCTACAGATAGTGGCATAGCAAATACAGAAAAAATCAGACAATGTTTCTTGAATGTTGAAATCAGGTTTTGAATTCGTATTTCAAGTCAGACATTAAAGAAGCATATTTAATAATCGTGTTTGTGTGGCGTCCAATGCTTTGACAGTGTAGGAAAATGTATGAAGTATTTTGCTCCTAACTGTTGTTCCCAAAGGCCAAGTTTCATTTGGAATGCGGAAATAAGATAATGCATGACCTTAATTAGCTGAACACCAAGTTAAAGACGATGTAAATCTCGTGACTTGATGGTATCAAGTGGGTACAATGCCGTTAATTGTTCTGTTTTATTAATATGGGCATCAACATCACTGAAATAAATTGGCACTTGGGTGGTATCCGGAATATCTGTGTACTCATCCAAAGCTGGTAAATGAAACATAAAGTTAGAAGCATGATTTTTTAAAAATATCTTCAATTTATCTTCCAAGGTCGACACATGTCTAGTAATAGTTTAATGAGACAGGCTGATTTTTGAGAAATCCTGGTCCCCCCCCCCCCTCCTTCCTGTGTGAGTGGACGCACCGTTTCGATGATGGTCTCAAAGCATTCCTTTAACATTTCGCTATCTGAATATGGGTTTGATTATTTTTATTTATTTATTTTTTTTTTTTTTTTTTTTTTTTTTTTTTTTTTTTTTTTTTTGGCATAGCTACTGCATAACTCTTTTTCACACAGTATATTGTCTCTTAATTCACCATTATAAGTAACTGCTGTTGAGTACAAAGTTTCCTTTTTAAGTCGTTTGTTTTATCTTATTGATATTGTCCTTGTACTTGTCAAATACAACTGTATGTATAGTCTCAAAATACAGTTTGATGTTACACTCTTTTGGAGCCGAGATAGATTGCTTACTTATTAGACATATTGACTTTGTCTTACATTCCACAAAAAAGATAGTTTACTGTCCACCTGTCTTGAAAAGTTCTCAACTAAAAACTGATGGTAACATACAAGATTCCACCTGACGCTTGTTCTTGTCACATTGAAGATTTATCAAAAACACATCATATTTGGTAAAATTTCAGCAGCTTTTCTACATGCATAAGGTAACGTAACGATTTTCTTACAATTGCTTAACAACACAGTTAGTTATTTACTGCTTTAGTTTCCATGACAGGAATTTCAATACTCTATATTTTTTTTATAACCAGTGGGAGGAGATTACATGTTTTCAGCCTAAATGGCGATACTACAGAGGTACACTGCTCGCCGAATTATCAGTGCTTAATTTAAGTACGGTATTATACAATTCTCTGAAGAATTTTTTATACTATTATTAAACTACTTTAGGAGACCCGTATTTTAGTTCTGAATGATATATATCATAAATATAAAAATTGCTGATGCTTCAATTTACCTGGCTACCTTGCTTCAAATTTTATTATGATTATGATTCTTACTGAAAAGCATTCTATGTTTCAAGTCTATAACATTATTAGTTGCTGTATATAATGCAGAAAGACACCTGGATAAACTTGCATTAGGAGGGTCACATATGTACATTTGTAATACGGAATCCTTCAAATTCATCAGTAAAACCGCATTATTACAATTAAACATTTATATATTCTGTACTACTGAAATTGAAAGATAGTACTGAGGCAAAAACCCTTGCTAATATCGACAGGTGTAGGTAGCTACCTGCTGTAACTGGATACATAAAATGCATACAAGTCTACTAAAAATGAAGACAAGCATCACAGATCATTTGTAAAAAGATTTTAATTGAAAGACTACTCTGTTTCAAGTACAACTGCCACTAATCGTGCCCTTATTACCATTCACTCAATTTGATTTATTTTCTTATTCACATGTAAATTTACTTATTAAACAAAATAAGAGAAATAAAAAGTATTGAAAATGTAAATTCGTCAGTGTATGAGATACTAACCACTCTTCAGTGACTGGAGATGATTCAAAAAAATTATTTTCGAACATTCAATACTAAGCAGTAGCTGAAGCCAATGTAGTTCAAAGAATGCAAAATTAATCTGAATAGTACTCTGTTGCGTGGTTCAGTGAATTCTTACCTTCCGTCAGATCGAAGAGAAGCTGTAGACGCCGTTGTGTATTTGGCGTGCTACAAGCTGGGGCTGATGTGGCAGGGTGCATGCTATTTCACTCCAACCTGCAGTCACCACAATCAAGCGCTATGGATTCCTAAGCACGAGTGCCTTCTTCCCTCTCCTCCTCACCTGCCCGCCCTCCAGGACACTATGCTGCCCTTCTTTCCGGTGGTCCTTCTCGCCGCACTCACAACACAGCATAGCCGGCAACAGCAGCATCTCCGGCACCGCAACTCTCAACTCACAGCCATAAGCTGGAACTGGCCACCACGGAATTCACATCGATCGAACAGTCACGCAGCGTCCAACATTCCACAAGCTGCCTCTACTGGCCCCTTACTTCTCGCATCGACCACCACAACAGCCACATTTTTTTTTTTTTTTTCAAACAGGTATATACACGAAAATTTAATGATAATTGAATCAATGAAATAATATATACCTATTGTAATTCAATATGATATGAAAGACGCTTAATGGAACGCTATTTTGCCGCACGCGGCCCGCGAGTTGGCCACCCCTGTTGTAATTCCTTCCAGTTTATTATAGTGCACCTGTTCTCATTTCTTACAGCAGCTGCAAGGTCAATGTTTAAATCTGGGATTGCACTTATAGTGTTTTCCACAATTTCAATAAAATAATTATTAAAGTCAATCTGGACTGCACAAGTGTAGGGGGGAGGTGATTTTCTTCCTGTTTTCATTGATCAGGTCCCAGGCTGCTTTGCATGGATTGTGGGCTCCTGCTATGAATCTATCATTGCTTTTCTTCTTGGCTTCTTCTACATCCTTTTTGCTTGTAAATACTTCTTGTAGAAAAATTCCTTTTCCTTGGGATCAGTTGCTGTCTTGTAGTGATCATTAAGTAGCAGTACAATGCATTTTTTTCCCTTCAGTTCACTAGTATACCATGTTTTTACTTTCACCATTTTTTGGCTCTTATGTGACTTGCTTACAGGGTATTTTTTTTTTTTATCTTCTCCGGTTAGCTGCAGTCAAATTTGGCTTTGATTGTCTGAAAAAACTCTTCGAATATAATAATGGAAAGTCCAGGTTGGAATTAATAATATAGTAAGGACAGTTTACAACTCACCGCAAAGACGTGGTGACGAGCTGCGACAGGCACATACAAAAGACACACACATACAACACTTTCAGCTATCGGCCATGGCCTTCTTCAGAAAACAGACCATTCACACAATGACACAGGCACACAACACAGTCACACAACCATCACCTCCAGCTGCCGCACTTTGAATCCGATTCGAATTCGAAGGTGATGGTTGTATGACTGTGTGATTGCGTGAATGTTCTATTTTCTGAAGAAAGCCATGGCTGATAGATGAAAGTGTTGTATGTGTGTGTCTTTTGTATGTGCCTGTCGTAGCTCATCGCCAAAACTCTTCGAATGCATCAGATGCTGCTATTTCTTGTAGTCTAAGCTGCCAATCTATATTAGATACTGCTGTTTGAAAGTTACATAGTGTTTCTTTGCTTATGAACCTTTTTGTGAATACATAGTTAGTATGCCAGGTAGCAGCTTGTTGATTGCTACCTTATTTTGTACAGAGATCCATAACTAATGCTCTGTGACCAGAGATCATTGGATCAAACACATTCATTTTATAGTGCCAAGTATATAGGTTTGTGATCACAGTATCTAGACTGGCATCACCTCTGGTTGGCAGATAATTTCCTACAAATAGTCCGTAACTGGTTATTATGTTCATAAATTCTTTCTCCTTAGTGCTATTTTCACCAAAGTGTATATTGAAATCTCCACACAGAGCTATTTTTGAATTCAAGTGCATTAAGTAGCACAGACATGATTCCATTCTATTGAGAAAATTTTCAACGTGCCCTTTGGTGAGTGGTATACTGAGCCAACAATTATGTTTAAGTCCATTAGCTGCAGGGCAGTCAACTCTAGATCTATGTCTACTGAGAAGCTTTTTAAGTCAATTTCCTTAATACTTAATCTACCTTTGGCATATATAGACACTCCACCACCAGCAACAGTTGTGCTGTTAACCAGTGTTCACATAGACACAGTATAACTGGCTTCACTTCTTCTATGAAGGATGACAATACATCAAGTTTAGTCCTAAGACATTGAACATTGATACTGCATAAAACTATGGGAGTGGAATTCGCAGCAGTGAGTAAACTCTTTACTGTTGGTTTCTGTTGACAGTTTATCACAGATGAGCCTATTTCACGGAGATGCTGTCCTTTCGTCACTTCTCCTCCATCTGTACTGTTACTGAGTGCCTATTATTATCTAATACACACATCAGAAAAAGTATTGCATTACCACAATTCCACAGATTCATGACCATCTACATAAAAATGGAATAGAGACGTACAAAAACAACATTTCAGTTCTCTTTCTTGTTCATGAAAACAGAAATTGACAATATAATTGCATAGGCTTATGTAGCCAGAGTCAGTTGACATAAATTTTTTTTAGGTGTTGTGCCACGCCATAAAATGAGATGGCTATTAGTCTAGTAACCAACATTTCGGCCAATGTTATAGTGGCCTTCTTCTGGGTATACTGATATGAGATGGTTTTTATGTGTCACTATATTTTGTCATTACTGTTAACTGTTACATTACGTCATAATTTTAAAATCATCGATATTATTGGTGATTTTTTGGCGGAAGAGTGGAAACTTTATTATGATAAGACATTGAGGTGGAAGGAGAGGGGATCAGCCATTGTCTATTGCTTCTTGCATAGCAAGCCATGATTGACAGTTGTCAGTGAATGAGATGAGGGCTTTTGTTTCTCTCCAGTTGGCTATGGGCAACACAACAGTAATTGCAAGCTGGTGACGCTCACATGATGTGATGGCTGGTAGCCAAGAGGGGGGGCAAGCCTGAGTTCATCTTCTCTGTTCATGTTGTTAGGAGTTTTAAAATTTTGATGTCTTTCCTTACCTTGCATGTATCCATCCTTGATTGCTTAGTGTATTCTGGCATTGTTAAATTTGATCTTTTTGCTGCACTCTTGCTGGTTTTCAGCTACTGCAGATTTATTTTGTTGGCCTAAACGAATATACCGTTCATGTTCATGTATGCACGTTGCCACTACCCTCCCTGACTCACCAATGTATACTTCCTCCACGTGTATTCTACCTTGCTTACTCCAGCAGCATGTAGTGCCTCTATCTTGTCCTTTGTGGAATCAAGAACATCCTGGATCTTGTGGCTACTATAGAAGTTGTGTTGTTAGTGCAGCCTATTTGGCTGTGATGGTTGGCAGCCAGAATGGGGCAAGCGTGAGTCCATCTTCTCTGTTCATGTTGTTAGGATTTTTAAAATTTTGATGGCTTACCTAATATTGTGTTTAACCATCATAGTTGCTTAGCTAGTATTCTGGCATAATTAAATTTTATCTTTTTTCTGCAATCTTGCTGGTGTTTGGCTACTGCAGATTTAGTGTGTTGGCCTAATCAAATGCACTGTTCATGTTTGCATATGCGCATTGCCACGCATTGCCACTGCCTTGCCTGTCTTATCTATTTTATTTCCCCATACTCACATTCCACCTTGGCATGTACTGCCTTTATCTTGTCCTTTGTGGAGCATAGCACATCCTGAATCTTGCAGCTACTATAGAAGACAGGTTGGACACCAACCCAGCGAAGATGTTTAGCAATCCAATCTGTGACTTTTTGTTTTACATATGGTAAGCACAATGCTGGCTGCTTTTTATCGATTTCCTGCCTTTTGCAGATTCTTTTATTTGTTTCCATGGCGGTATGGATCACTTTGTTCTTGTAGCCATTGCCCAGCAATGTTGTTTGAAGTTTTTTGAGTGCAGATATTTTGTTGTCTTCATCACTTGGACATTATGTGTGAATTAACAGTGAGCAGATGTCAGAGGTCTTCTGTGCTGGGTGGTGGGTGGATTGGACATGCAGATACCTGTCAGCATATGTAAGCTTCTGATATATCCTGTGCCCAAGTGTGCCATGCCTTGCCCTGGAAACTTCCACACCTAGGGACGGAATAGAACCATCCTTTTTGATTTCTAATGTAAATTGGACCATTTATGCAGTTTGTACAGATGGTCATGAAATCTGTGTACTTCAGTCCATATGAAGAGATGTCAGGACCAGGACTCATACCTAATTTCCTGCAGCTTAAATCATACATCAACACAAACAGAGCAAGAGCCATCTACAGAAGAGCCAGTAAATCACTTCTAGAGGAGCACATTCAGCAGATACGAAGAGAACTTGACTCCCACAATACATCTGCTACTATCAGCTTTACCGTCACTGAATGACTGGGATAACATACAAGCATGCACTACAAATGAAATTGTTACATCAGAAGAGGAAATTTGAGCGGCTGGAGAAAACGACATGTAACACTAAGATTCGACTAGATGCATCTCAAATAGTGATAAATTTTTCATCCCACTCTACCAGCAATGCAGCTACAGAAGTAATGTACTTAGCAAAGGTCTAAACTCTGCAATTACACCTCAGCGGATCCCCACAGAATAAATCATCAAGTCCGTGGAAGCAGCACTCTGTTACACAACTACAATAGAAGCAGAAAAAATTCATCAGGAAACCATTCCAATATTATCACATACCAAGCACGAAGCACAAACTCAGACACGAGGAAAGGGTAGCTATCACAAAACTAGAGAAGAACAATGAAATAGTGATATTACAGGCAGATAAAGAGAATACCATGGTCATCTTGGACGCAGCAGAATGAGGTTGAGATGAAAGAATTATTGAATGATCCCGCCTACAACAAACTGAAGATTGACCCCACGGCAAAAATAATTAGAAAGACACAGAGGCAATTAATGACTCAAGAATTGATGCTGACACAGCCAAGAGTCTCATTCCTAGGGTTCCAGTTCGTCCTAGAATTTTTTTATGAAGTGCCAAGTTACACAAGTATGGCCACCCTTTATAACCAATTGTGGATGGAATTAACTCACCTACATACAATTTGGCAAAGTTTCTAGGCTCCAAACTAAGACCTCTAGTCGGCAAAACTGACTCATATATGAAGTATTCGATACACTTTACAAAACCCATGGACATCATGGTTAGCTAGGACGTACTCATTGTTCTCCAATGTGCCAGTAGATGAAACTTTTCACTTCCTACAAGAGCATCTCCCACCAGATGTATGCAACCTGGTTCAGTTGTGTTTATCTTTGACTTACTTCAAGTGGCAAGAAAGATATTAGGAGCAAACTGATGGCATAGCAACAGGGTCTCCCTTATCCCCATTAGCAGCCAACATATTCATGGAGGCCTATGAAAGCAACGGCACTTTGTTCCCCTCCTTTATGCCCACAATGCTGGTTCAGATATGTGGATGACACTTTTGCAATATGACCACATGGTGAGATGGAGCTACACAGATTTCATAACCATCTGAACAAATTGCACAAGATGACCCAGTTCACATTAGAAATTGAGAAGAATGTTGCTATTCCACTACTAGATGTAGAAGTTTACAGAACAAGGCATGGCACACTTGAGCACAGATCAGAAGCCTACATACTGACAGATATCTGCACACCCAATCCAACCACCACCCAGTACAAAAGACAACCTGTCACTGGCATTTCGCGCACAGCACCTAAGTGATGAAGACAACAAAACAACTGAGCTCAAAAAAGTATGAACAACATTTCTGGCCAATGGCTGCTACTACTACAAGTATCCACACTGCTATGTAAACAAATAAAAGAAACCACGAAAGGCAGGAAATCGATGAAAATCAGCCAGCAATGTGCTTACTGTATGTAAAAAAGTCACAGATATTGGACTGCTAAATGTCTTTGCTGGGAAAGGCATGGCACACTTGGGCACTGGGTATATCAGAAGCTTACACATGCTGATAAGTATTTACACATCCAATCCAACCACCACCCAGCACAGAAGAACTCTGACAGCTGCTCACTGTCAATTCATGCGCAGTGTCCAAGTGATGAAGACAACAAAATAACTGCCCTCAAAAAGCTACAAACAACATTTCTGGGAAATGTCTACAAGCACAAAGTGATCCACACTGCCATGGAAACAAATGGGTTGGTGCCCAGCCTGTCTTCTACAGTAGCCGCAAGATACACGATGTGCTATGCTTCACAGAGGACAAGATCAAGGCACTACATGCTGCTGGAGTATACAAGGTGGAATGTGAGTATGGGGAAATGAAATAGATAAGACAGGGAGGGCAGTGGCAATGCGCATATGCGAACATGAACAGTACATTTGATTAGGCCAAAGCAATAAATCTGCAGTAGCCAAACACCAGCAAGATTGCAGCAAAAAGAAAAATTAATGATGCCAGAATATGAGCTAAGCAACCATGATGGTTAAACACAAGACTACGTAAGCCATCAAAATTTTAGAAATCCTAACGACATGAACAGAGAAGATGAACTCAAGCTTGCCCCCTTGTGGCTGCCAAATATCATATTGAAATAGGCCGCACTTACAACACAATATGCGAGCATCACCACCAAGCAATTGCTGCCACATGGCCATGGCCAGCAGAAGAGAAACAGAATCCCTCATCTCTTGCTGACAACCAACAATCATGGCTTGCTACCCAAGACGCTATAGACAACTGCTGATCCCCCACTCCTTCCACCTCAGTACCCTATCATAATAAAAGTTTCCACTCTTGCACCAAAAATCACCAATAACATCAATGATTTACAAATTAAGACATAATGTAACAGTTAACAATAATGACAAAATATAGTGGTGCATGACAACAAATTCACATCAGTATACCCAGAAGAAGGCCATTATAATGTTGGCTGAAACGTCTGTTATTTAAGTACAAGGGCATTTCGAAAAGTAAAGATACAATGGCTTGCATTCCTTAAATAGAACATTTATTTAGAAAACATCAGATACATCTTATTAACTGGATTATTTGTTATTTTCTGACATAATCACCCCCATTATCCAAACATTTGTTATGTCAGTGCACAAGCTTTTGTATCCCACAGTCATAGGAGGTTGTTGCCTGTTGTCGGAACCACATTTCAACTTCATCTTTGATGTCTTCAAGTCGTGGAATGATTTTCCACCAAGATATGACTTCAGGTAACGGAAGACATGGAAGTCGGTGGGTGCAAGGTCTGGGTTGTGTGGCGGATGGTCCATTATGTACCATTTGAATTGTTTGAGTAGTGCTTTGGTTACGAGCGCTATGTGAGGGCGAGTGTTGTCATGAAGCAAACGGACTCCATTTGTCAGCATTCCCTTGTGTTTGTTTTGAATTGCCCTTCAAAGAAGACAATGGCAATATGCAGCAGGATTAATTGCCGTTCCAGGAGGCATAAATTGCAACAGAAGAATGCCTTGTGTGTCCCAAAAAACAGAAGCCATAATTATCTTCACTGAAATCGACGTTTTGCATTTCTTGGCTTTTGGCAAATTTGAATGGCGCCATTGCATTGATTGTTGCTTGGATTCAGGTGTATGGTGATAAACCCAAGTCTCATCACCTGTCACAATGTGATCAAGGAACTCATCACCTGATTCAGCTTAGTGTGTGAGGAAGTCGAGTGCAAAGCCCAACCTTTTCTTTTTGTGTTCTTCCGTTAACATTTTTGGAACCCAGCATGCACACAATTTCCTGTTCCCTAACTTGACAGTCACATCATCATAAACAGTTGTCATTGACGCGTCTGGTATGATCTGATGCAATTCTTTCAATTTGAGACGTCTATTCACACGAATAGCTTCCTCTGTTCTCCAAAGAAGGGCATCAGAGATCACAGATGGCCGACCTGTTCTTTGTTCGTCATGAACATCGGTCCTATCTTCAGAGAAATAACGACACCATTTTGTTACATTTTGTCAATTCATAATGTTCCCATAAACAGAAACAATTTCTTTGTGAATATCCATTGGTCGCTGACCTTTCACACGAAGAAAATGTATGATGGAGCGCACTTCGCATTTGACGGGATTCTGAATCGGTGCAGCCATTTTAAACATGACCTACTTCAACCAGAAGCAATGTTCAACTGCTAAACGACTGCGAGGAGAAAGCTAACAGTTCAAGGTTATCACCAGTGTTGCCAACTTGCTCGCCAAAACTCTTCTGTTCCTCTGACGTACGGTGTATCTTTACTTTCCAAAATACCCTCGTAATAGCCATCTTCCATTATGACATGGTAGAACACCCAGAAAATTTTTATGTCAACAGAAATTGACAAGTTCCATGACAATAACCTAGACATTCAACGTGTGTTCCAGATTGCAGCACTCTTCACATTCTCTTGCACTGATGCATGCCTATACTTGTCTTGGCATAGCCTACTGTCCACTAAATCATGAAGGGACTGTTGGCCCAGATTATCCTGCTCGATGGGAATCCAGTTTGGATCTCTCAGAGTAGTTGGTAGGTTGCCTGTCCATAAAACAGGCCTTTTTCAATGTATCCCACGGATGTTCGATAGGGTTCATGTCTCGAGAACATACTGTCCATTCTAATCTTACAATGTTGATGAAGGAACACATTCACAACACATGCATGATGAGCCTGAGAATTGTCATCCATTAAGACAAATCCCTTTCTGAAACGCTGCTGACATGGTACAAGTATACAATAGAGGATGACGTCCTTGTACCGTACAGCCCTTTGATTGCTTTTACGACCACCAGTGGCATACAATGGCCCCACATAATGCCACCCCAAAACGTCAAGGAACCACCACCTTGCTGCACTCGCTGAATGGTCTTTCTAAGACATTCTGACTGACCAGGTTGCCTCAAAAAATTCTCAGACAATGGTCTGGTTGAAGGCAGACGCGAGTCTCGTTTGTAAACAGAACTTGATGCCAATTGTGACAAGTCCATTCAGCGTGCTTTTGGGCCCATTGAACTTCACTGCATGGTGTCTAGGTGTCAAAGCTGGATCTCACCGTGGATGTCGGGAGTGAAGTTGCACGTCTTGCAGCCTATTATATATAGTTTAAGTTAAAACATGACGATCTGTGGCTACACAAAAATCATTGTTCAGCATGGTGGCATTCCCCTCAGGTTTCCTCTGAGCTGACATCCGCAACTAGCAATCATCGGCTGCTGTGGTAGCCTTTGAGTGGCCACTGCGAGGCAAGCCATTGACAGTTCCTATATCTCTGTATCTCCTCCACAGCCAAACAACATTGTTTTGGTTCACTCCAAGACATGTGGAAACTTCCCATGATAAGAATCCCCCCTGACAGAAAGTGACAGTGCAGATACAATCAAATTTCAGAATTGACCTTCTAAGAATGCAGAAATTCTGTCAACACAAGCTGGTGTACTTCCTTCCTCGTGTTGTGACTAAAACTGATCTGTCATCTAACCCCTCCGTCACATTGGTACTGCTCATGCATGGTTGTTTACATCTTTGTTCAGGTTGAGTGACATCTATGGAAAATCTAAGGAACTATGTTCTTGATGCTATACACTCAACATCAGTTTTCAGGAGGCCATGGAACTGAGGTGAAGCAACATGCTTTTAGATGTGTTTATGTGGAAGATACCAGGAGACATTGGTAAGTACCAGATTGTTGTTATAATGGTAAGACGTAGATTTCAGAACCAGGTTTTGAAATCGAGCAAGGTGGTGCAGTGGTAAGACACTGAACACACATTTGGGAGGGCGGAAGTTCAAATTCATCTCCGGCCATCTAGAGTTAGGTTTTCTGGCAAATGCCACGATGGTTCCCTTGAAAGGGCACAGCCGATTTCCTTGCCATATTCATTTCCAATACTATGAGCATGAGCTCTCTCTAATGAACATGCTGTCGACGTGACGTGAAACAAGAGCTTCCTTCCTTCCGCGTTTTAAACTGTAAAGACATATCTGGGGCAGGAGTAGACTCTGATGATATCTTATTGGTTATGGATTTTAGATTGCAACTGAAGGAAGTACAGAAAGGCAGGGAAAATTTAATTGATGAAAGGAGAAATTATAAAAAGGTAGTATATGTAGCAGGTAAAATGGAGTGCAGACAATTTAAAAAATGAGATTGACATGAAGTACTAATTGGCTAAATAGGAGTGGCTAGAGGGCAAATGTAAGTCTTTAGAAAAATGTATAACTAGGGGAACGATTGGATCCTGCCTACAGGAAAATAAAAAGAGTCATTTGGAGACAAGGAAAAAAGCTGTATGAATATCAAGATCTCAGTTCTGAACAAAGAAGGGAAAGGTGGAATGAATATTTATAGGGGCTCTACAAGGGAAACAAATTTTGAGACAATACTGTAAAATGGGAATAGGAAGTAGACAAAGATGAGATACGAGATACTATACGGAGAGAAGAATTTGACAGAGCACTGAAAGGCCTTAGTTGAAACTGGTCCCTGGAGTAGACAACATTCACTAAGAGCTACTGAAGTCTCTGGGAGAGCCATAAATTACAAAACTATACCACCTGTGGTTCAAGGTGTATGAGACAGACAATGTACCCACAAACTTATAAAAAAAAGGATAGAAATAATCTCAATTCCAAAGAGAGCAAGTGTGAAAATTATAGAACTATCTGGTGGCATTGGAGTGGTCGGACCTGGTGGTTGTGTGTGTATAGCTGTCTGAATGATTGTGTGAATGTATGTGTTTCTTTTTCTGACGAAAGCCATGGCAGAAAATTTAAGTTGTGTGTATGTGATTATCAATTTTCGTGCCTGTCAGCAGCTAAGCGAGACTCTTTACGGTGAGTTGTTACCTATCCTCCATTACTGACATTTTGAACTGTCTGTTTAATAAGTCTTATTCTCAAATTCTAACATAATAATGGAAAAACTGGTAGAAGTCAACCTCTGCAAACTGAATTACTTTGTGGCTACTGTCATTTGTGTATTAATGGAAGCTATGCTTTCCTAACGCTGGGAGGTATTGATCTTCTTTAACAATCTGTGTATTAAAGGTCTCCAATATTTATTTTTGTATCTTAAACAGGGCATCTGTCAAAAGTTCTCTCAAGTGTCTCAAAGAAGGTGTCTTTATCCTGGTCATCTGATACTTCTGCAGATGCATGTACATTGATCAACGAGTAGTTTGAGAATCGAGCATTCAATCTCATATGTAAGATTCTACGTGTTATACTAATAAATCCACTCACTAGAAGGTTAAATTTTTGTCTTTCCGCAAACCTTGTACCAAATTCATGTTGGCACTCCTAACCATGGTAGAAAATTATTCAGCTTCCCATATAAGGCACTCTGTGTCCAGTCCATCACTTTTCCTGTAGGGCAACTATGCCTGCTTCGGTGTTACCTACTTGATCTGGCAGTGACCTCAGTGCCCCTACCCAGAATAGTGATTGTATATTCCAGGTTCCAATTAACACTTTTTTTTTTATTTTCATTTGCCTTTAACAGTGCCAAATCGTCCATAAAACAGTCCTTCTTCTTTACTTTGAGGTTCCTGTACAAGGATTTTTTTACAGGAAGGGGTTGTTAGTCACTTGCCTAAACCCCAACTTAGAGGGCCAGAATTTGTATGAGGTTTTCCCCTTTAGGGAAGCTGGCTTCACTACACCTATAGAGCTCTCCCCGCCCTACGTTGTTGGACACACTTGTCTGGGTCCTTTGTAAAGACCAGTCCAGTTTGTGTGGCCCTGCCCATAGGTACGCTACCACTGACACAGCTCTTGGCTTCATCGGGCACACAAGCCCTCCCACCCGGCACTGAAGATGCCTACTGAAAGGTGGTGTCCCCTGGGATGGATACTGTGTCAAACACCTTACGAAAATTGATAAGTATGCGTCCGCCTGTTGCCCTTCATCCATAGCAAACAAGATGTCATAAAAGAAAAGGGCAATCTGTGACTTATGTTAGAAGATAGTTTAAGGAAAGACAAACCTACATTTTTAGTTTTTGTAGATCTGGAGAAATATTTTGACATTGTTGACTGGAATACACTCTTTAAAATTGTGAAGTCAGCAAGGGTAAAATATAGGGAAAGGTTATATAGAGCTTGTGCAGAAATCAGACAGCCGTTATAAGAGCTGAATGGTATGAAAGGAAGCACTGGTTGGGAAGGGTTTAAGCAGTGGTTGTAGTCTTTCCCCAATGTTATTAAATCAGCACTCTGAGCAAGCTGTGAAGGAAAACATGGAGAAAATTTACAATCGAAAATCCAATTGTAATGTCAACAATAAAGGATAGATAACAACTCAACATTCTCTGAGATGCTGAAAGACACATAAAATAGACACTCACATTCACACAACTTAAATTATCAGCAAAAAGAAACACACGCATTCCCACAACCACTCAGACATAACTATCCACAACAACAACCATCTCCAGCTGTTCTACTGTTACAAGCACCTTGGCAGTGAGTGAGGAGGAGAGTGGAGAGAGAAGGATGCAGGGTAAGCATGGTGATGGAAAGTTCCATATTGCACGATGGATTGTAAAGGCTCTGATAGACGGAATGTGAGATGCAGCATTGAATACATTGAACGGAAGGTATGAGAGAGGATAAAATGGAATTGTAGAAGAGGAGGGATTTGAAACAAATAAAAATAATAAGGAATAAATAACAAGTAAAAATTAAAAATTAATTAGGCAAAATATGATAATGGTAAGTCCAGGTTAGAATTAATAATATAGTAAGGACAATTTACAATTCACGGCAAAGACTTAGCGATTAGCTGCGACAGGCACATACAAAAGACACACACATACAACACTTTCAGCTATCGGCCATGGCCTTCTTCAGAAAATAGAACATTCACGCAATCACACAGGCACACAACACAATCATACAACCATCACCTCCGGCTGCCGCACTTCGAATCCGATTCTAAGTGCGGCAGCCGGAGGTGATGGTTGTATGAGTGTGTTGTGTGCCTGTGTGATTGCATGAGGGTTCTATTTTCTGAAGAAGGCCATGGCCAATAGTTGAAAGTGTTGTATGTGTGTGTCTTTTGTATGTGCCTGTCACAGCTCATCGCCACGTCTTTGCCATGAGTTGTAAATTGTCCTTGCTAATTAATTAAGGGTTATTTTAAGGGAGTGACACAAGGTTGGAAGGGAAACATGAATTGGTGGGATACAGGATAATGATTCGGGAAGGATGTTAGGCACAGGGTGTAGGGATTACAAGTTATCTTAGGGTGAGGCCAGGGTGGCTATGGATCAGTACAATGTGTTGAAGGGTCAGACCCCATCTGTGCAGTTCAGAAGAGCTGGCAGTGAAGAGGAAGATCCAGATGGCCTGGGTAGTAAAGCAGCCTTTGAAATCAAGAGTGTTGTGTTTAGCTGATGCTGTGCCAAAGGGTAGTCCATCTTGCTTTTTGCCATAGTTTGAAGGTGGCAATTCATCCTGATGGGCAGCTGGTTTGTTGTCATGCCAATGTAAAATACTGTGCAATGTTTGGAGGCACAGATGGTAAATTACATGGCCAGTTCCAAATGTGCGGCAAATATGATTAGGTCAATGTGCCGCCGCCGCCAGCAGACCAACCTCTGATGGGATAGGATAAGCCTGTGACAAGATTGGAATAAGAAGTGTTGGATGGGTGGATTGTGCAGGTTTTGCATTGGGGTCTTTCACAGGGACATGATTCCTGTCATAAGTCGTCGTTATTGGGAGTGGCATAGGAATGGACTAGGATGTTGCGGAGGTTGGGTGGGCAATAGAACACCACTTTAGGAGGGTCTAGGCTAAAATCACTCAAACTAGAGAGGAGAGACTCACAAGTAAATTTTTATGAAACTCGTAGAATATGCTTAAAGAATCTTGTATTTCATAATTGAACACTTTCAATGACGAGATCACCTGATCTCCGACAGCGCCAACTGTCATAGCGGACAATACGAATTTATTATTTACTATATACGTCCCCTTTTTTGGTAAACATTTTCACATGCCCAATGTCCATCATGTCATCTTCACATCGAAATGTTTGGGTAGGTGCATGTCCATAAGGTTTGTAATGTCCAGATTTGTACTTTCTTGTCATTATGGGTGAATCCGGTGTTTTCGGTACATCATCTTTTTTGACACTTTCGGGTAAGTTCACTTCGTAGTCAATCTCCATTTTTTCGTCGTCGTTATCCGAGGGTATCGTAGTCATCCTAGGACAGAGCTGGTCCACATGTCTTGCGACGTCACCGCCGGCTGTGATACGGTTCCCTCTTTGAGCAGTGATACATCCTTTTATCCACTTTGGATTGCGCCCATAGCCTCATGCCCAAACAGAGGTGCCCTTTCTATATCGCCCTGATTTGTGTTGACTGTTCCTTTGAGGGTAATAGGAGATGCAGTAATGTCCAGGGTTGTCTGCCATGCAGCATTTCCGCATGGCTCTGTTTTCCCGTTGGTGTGAATGTGTATGATGCTAAAAGGCTTAGGAGTGATTCCTCCGTGGAGGATGATGCTAGATTTTTTTTCATTTGCGTTTTAAATGTTCGCACCAGCCTTTCCACCTCTCCATTTGATAGGGGGTGAAAAGGCGGTGCAGTGACATGGGAGGTGCCTCTGCGTCTGCAGAATTGTGCAAAATCAAAAGAGGTAAACTGTGTACCATTATCGGACACGATGGTTTTTTGGAGACCTTCAAGCACAAAGATTTTGTCGAGGGCCGAAAGGGTGAAGGCCGTAGCAGGCGCCGAACATTTAAAGAAAAATGGAAAATTTGAGAACACGTCAAGGACCAGGAGCCAATAGGAATGAAGGAAAGGGCCAGCAATTCTTTCCAAAGGCGAGAACAAAGATTTGGGTGCCAGAGCATTTGTGGCGCACGGGTTGCAGGCAGCCACCAAGCGCACAATGTCAGCATCTATTTCTAGCCAGTACACATGACGGCGGACCAGATTTTTTGTTCTGGAAGTACCCCAGTGGCCTTGATGTAGCAGATTCAGGACATCAGTGCGAAGAGCCAAAAGAACCAATGACTCTTGGTGTGACATAATCGGTGGCCAGCAGGACCACCCCACGAAGTGTGTACAGACGCAGACGAAGATGATAGTAGTTTCGGAGAGGATCCAATGCTTTTCCTGACAGTCTTTCTGGCCATCCATGCTCGATGTGGTGGACAACCTGAAGGAGGACAGGATCAGCAGCTGTGGCTTCCGCGATGCGATGTCCGTCGATCAGAAATCCGTCCACTGCCGCCTGAGCAGCTTCATCCACGTGGAAACAGAGCAATTCCTCGGCATCAAAAATGGGACCAGGACCCATAGGAAGACAGGAGGGAGCATCCGCATTCGCATGCTGTGTCATGGGCCAAAAATGAATCTCGTAATTGAATCTAGACAGGAATAAAGCCAAACGTTGCAATCTGTGTGTTGCTTTGACAGGAAGAGATACCGACTGATGAAAAAATGAGACCAATGGCTTGTGGTCTGTGATAAGGTGGAACCTAGTGACATATAGAAAGACGCTAAACTTTTTTAAAGCATAAACGATGGATAAAGCTTCCTTTTCAATCTGAGAGTACTTTGCTTGTGAAGCATTGAGAGTCTTCGATATATAAGCAATTGGTCGCTCTGTGCCGTCTGGAAGTTTATGAGAGATTACAGCCCCAATGCCATGTTGTGACGCATCAGCCGCAAGTATTAAAGGCAGCCCTGGACTGAACATTGCTAAGCAAGGTGATTTTTGTAAATGAGATTTGAGTGTTTGAAAAGCCTTTTCGCATGCATCAGACGAAACAAAAGGCACATTCTTCTTCAAAAGACAATTTAAAGGATGTAAAATTTCCGCTACAGACGGTATGAACTTGTGATAATAGGCCATTATACCTAGGAAGGCTTGTAAGTCCTTCACGGACCTAGGTCGAGGAAGAGACTCAATTGCAGCAATGTGATCCTTTAAAGGTCTGATACCCTCACATGAGAGACGAAAGCCCAAGTATGCAATGGAGGGTTGAAAAAATTTGGACTTGTGAAAGTTACATTTTAACCCCGCTTGTTGCAAAACAGTAAACACTTGTCAAAGGTTGCTGAGCTGTTCATCTGTCGATGCCCCTGTGAGCACAATATCATCCTGATAGTTAATGCATCCCAGTACCGGCGCAAGAAGTTGTTCCAAAAATCTTTGAAAAAAAAGCTGGTGCGCTGCAAACGCCCCCGGCAAACTTTGGTATTGATAAAGACAAAAGGGCGTATTTAGTACAAGAAATTGATGAGATCGCTCCTCAAGAGGCAATTGATGGTATGCTTCAGACAAATCAATTTTTGAAAAAAATTGTATGCCTGCTAATTTGGCAAAGAGTTTCTTCGACCAGGGCATGGGATACGTGTCAACAATACTTTGGGAATTTATGGCATTTTTAAAGTCGCCACAAATGAAAAGGGATCCGTTAGGCTTGAGAACTACTACCAAAGGAGAAGCCCATTCACTCGAAGTGATAGGAAGAAGAACACCCGCAGTTGTAAGGTGATCGAGTTCTTGTTTAACAGAATCACGAAATGCAACTGGAAGAGGGCGTGCGCAAAAAAATTGTGGGCGAGAACCTGCTTTAAGCGATATGCGGACTGTGAAGGCAACAGCACGACCTAAGCCTGTGGAGAAAAGATCAGAGAATTCGGCAGATAAAGCCTCTATTTTGTCAAACGGAACAATGTCTGAGACCATATTTACAGTGTCATCTACAGAAAATCCAAAAGCGCAAAATGCATCGTAGCCAAACAAGTCTGTTGTAGCTGCTTTGTCTACAACGAAAAGAGTGAGTGTGCGTGTCACATGTTTATATGTGACCGGTACTTCGAATTGGCCTTTGAGAGCCAGTTGTTGATGGGTATAAGTTTGCAAGTAGCGCAAAACAGGTGATAAGGGGGGGGGGGGGGCGCCCCTAGCTTAACTTAAGTGTGAGAAGTAATAATAGTCACGGCGGAGCCGGTGTCAACTTGCATTTGAATATCCTTTCCTAGGACAGTAACAGAGACAAAAAGTTTATTGTTTGAGCAATAAGTGGAGTTGATAAACATGACTGAAACAGTGTCAGATTGCATGTCATTGATTGCTTGAACTTGTTTTGAATGACATACGGATGAGATGTGACCACGTTTTTTGCACTTGTGGCATTGAGACCATCTTTGAGGACAGTCGTCACGCGAGTGCTGCATGAAACATTTTGGACAAGAGGGCAGAGCATTTGGTGATGGTTTTCTCTGAAAAACCATCTTGCTTTTGTTTTATTTCTGCAGAGAGGGGCGGTATATATCAGCAAGGTCATCACTTGCTTCACTGTGAGCGGCGGCAGCAACGGCCCTATCTAACGCAACCTCTCCTACGTCACCCCACGAATCCAGCTGAGTGCCCGCGGCGTGAGTAATTTCAAATGATTCTGCGATTGACAACACCTCTGCCAGGGTAGGGTCATTTAATTGAAGGGTTTTTTGTCCAAGCTTACGAAGATACGAGCTTATGGAATAGGTGCACAGATTTGTGACTGGCTGGAAGACTTCCTAAGTAATAGAACGCAGTACGTTGTTCTCGACGGCGAGTGTTCATCAGAGACGAGTGTATCGTCAGGCGTGCCCCAGGGGAGTGTGATAGGACCGCTATTATTTTCTATCTATATAAATAATCTGATGGACAGAGTAAGTTGTAATGTGCAGCTGTTTGCTGATGATGCTGTGGTGTACGGTAGGGTGTCATCTGTAACTGACTGTAATAGCATACAGGATGACTTAGACAAAATTTCTAGTTGGTGCGAAGAATGGCAGCTAGCTCTCAATGTAGAAAAATATAAGGTGATGCACATGAGTAGAAAAAACAATCCTATAATGTTCAATACAGCATTAGTAGTGAGCATCTTGAAGCTGTTGCGTCGTTCAAATATCTACGCGTAACATTGCAGAGCGATATGAAATGGAACGAGCATGTAAGGACAGTTGTGAGTAAGGCGGACAGCTGACTTCAGTTTATTGGGAGAATATTGGGAAGATGTACTTCACCTGTAAAAGGCGACTGCGTATAAAACGATTCTACGACCACGTCTTGAGTACTGCTCAAGTGTTTGGGACCCGCAGCAGATCAGTTTAAAGGAAGACATAGAGGCGATTCAGAGGCGAGCAGCTAGATTTGATACTGGTAGGTTCGACCAATACGCGAGTGTCACGGAAATGCTCTGGCAACTCAATTGGGGATCGCTGGAAAACGTACATATACAAAGTAATGTTTATGAGTGTGACATCTGTTCAGCTGCAGGGTACAGTACTGGCAACACCAAGTCGTGTAGATCAGTATTCAGGGAGCACTATTCGTGTATCATTGTCTGATGATCACCAAAGGTAACCAGAGTAACCTCACAGTAAGGGGGGGGGGGGGTGCATTTACACAACACAAGAAATAGTCATCATATCAACACATCCCCACATAAGGCTAAAGAAAACCCAAAACTGTCATAACTACATAGGAATTAAGCTATTTAATAAAATGCCTATAGCATTGATGGAAATGCTATATAGCAGTTAGGGGGAAAAATTGTCTAACTCCGAATATAACACTTTGGAATACAAATTCGACTCTTGCACGTAACTTGACTGAGTTTGTTGGTTTGTGATAGTCAGTGACACGAGAGACTACATTGTCAGAAGTGAGAGGCGTCTAGTGCGTCAATTTATAAACTAGGCTAGCCTACGTACTCTATGAAACTGAAATGTTGAAATTATACCCGTAAAGAAAACTACTTCATTTGGATAAGAATTAGAGGACACGCTGTGGGCGAATGAAAACATAAATACACTTACTTGGTATGTAAGTGAATACGACTTCTCTCACTGCAGGTATCAGAACACCGTCAGAGCACGTGTACTCAAATGAAAATATTTTTCTTCGTAATGAAGCTGCCAATATTTTGTTATTCCCATTGCACATGCACAATTTCGAAAGAGAGTATATGTTTCCTTGTGAAGGGAGTAGAAAGTAGTGAGCATCGATAATATCCTCCATGTCGGAGTCATCGATGCACAATATGACATTTGTTCAAAACGTAAACATCCGAATTATAGATGTAAACAAACAGGACAGACAACCAAAATAAAAAGTAGCAGAAACAGTCTTTGAACCAGAGTTAAATACTACTTGTCTCCTAGCTGTTAAGAGGGCGAAAAACGTATATTTTCATTTTTTAAGACATCTAATGATTGTAATTTGAAGTAAAAAGGGTACTGCTTCAATTCTGAAATGGTTGTTTATTTTGTGATATGGAAACCATCATCCCTTTCTTCCTTCGTCGAGTTGACATTTGACAAGGAAGAATAACATTGCTATATTCTTTGCATTGGTCCAAGAGAAGTCGACACTCGAAAGAAGTTCGCGTTGATGTTTGGTCTAATGAGGCTGTGTTGTTAAACGCTAATTGTACGTTATTTAAAGTTGTGATACAAGGGAAAGACAAATTATGCCATACTACTTTTGAGTGTGTTGTCACGGTTATTTAATTGGTTGGTAAGTTGAGGAATCGGTACTGAACTTTCATGCTGTTTTCATAAGTCCGTTGTGTAAATTCGTGGAGCTGAAATACTAAGTACATGTCAGTAATGGAGCTAATGTGCCAAATATTCTAAAACATTTGTGAATTATGATGGTTGTTTACTCCTGATAGGTTACTGAATAATATTGACTTTCGGAAAAGGAAAATTAAATCTCTGTGTAAGGCGAGTTTTCTACTAATACAATTTGGAACAACTCTCGGGTTACAATTGTGAATCCAAATACACACATTCAGTATTCGTGGTATTTAGAAAATATGCAGTACTGTAACAGTTTTTGCAGAACCCCGAGTTTTTCTGTGGACCAATAACACCTTCATGTATATTTTCCCTTCCTTGCTGTGATAGAATTGTGTAAGAGTGCTTAGCAGTGCGAAAAGCAGTTGTACTGTATAGCACTCTGTTAGTAAATACAATGCATTTTCAACATGGCGAATAATAGTAGAAGAAAAAAACATTTATTTTGAGACAATTAGAAATGATGTGATTTAATCAAATTGTGTTGCACTGTATGATATATCCGGGTGACTGAAAAGACAAAACACACACACACACACACACACACACACACACACACAGAAATATGATAGTGGTTTCTTCTTGTGTTGCTTCATAGCATTGCCAGCAGTTATTTTTATGCTGTATAAGGGGCATAAGGTAAATGAACTAATAGTTCATGATAAGACAGTTAAAGGTATTAGTATATATTGGTAACTGTATATTGTGATCCTTTAATCACAGTTGTAGGGCCTATCATATACACTGATTTCAATTTTTTAGTTGATTTTATACATCCGCCTGGACATATTATCGAAGCAGAAGGAGGCAGTGGAGATAGATCTGTGTTAAGGTACTAGGCAAGGTAGTATAACAAACAAATGCTTAGTAAATTTGCTGGTGTTTTAGTCCCAGTAAAATTGTGGAAATAGCAAAGTGAAGATCCTGACTTCTTGCAAGTTTGATATGTTTTATCGGTTGCAATTAGTTTGTGTAGACTTACCTACTGCAAAATTACCTGGATTCAAAGGTGTGCTTGGAACCGTGTTAACTAGTTTCTGAATGTGTTTTTAATTTTAGTCAGTTAGGATCTAGTTTAGTCACTAAATATAATTACTCCTTTTGTTACCCCACAAATGTAACTCTGCTAATCTCCTTAAGTTGGATAGGAGAAGTATGACATCAAAAGGCCTACGCCTGTAGCCCCGTAATGTAACTTCTCTTAAAGTGTATATTTTGAATTGTCCTATGAATCACAAAATACCACAAAGATTGGTGTTGTTGGTGGTCTCTCATAATTTCGTGGTTGTAGTCTCAATACGGCTCTTCATTGCAAGTGAAATGGGCCTTGGACATAAAAGTGGAAGAATATTTATTTTGCACTCCTACTGGAAGTCATCTGGTTAGCCTTAGTGTAAGTACCTTTTGTGACCTGAATTGTTAATTGCATTGAAATATCAATTTTTCTGTCTTCCCAAATTGATGAATGTGTAGTGAGAAGCACGTTTGCAATTTGTATGGTACCGGTAATTGGCATAACGCTGTGAGCATGCATTTGGTTATGTTTTGTATCCCATTGTGATCACTTTCGAGAAATACGATAAGTTGACATTTCAGTATTGAAACTACTTTGAAGTCTTGTAGTGTTATTTATTAGTGTTGTACTACAGGGTAGAGTACAGTAATATTTTTGCACGATTATGGAACAAGATAAAACATAAAGTGAATAAGATTTAAACGTTCAAAAATGATCGTAGTTTGTTCATTTTAAATGACTAAATAATGGACAGTGTGTGGTAGATTAGGCTAAACTGCAGAGTCTGTTGCCCACGCACTGCAAATGTTGGCAACACCACAGCAGTCAAACATAGAGTTGTTATATGTTTTATTTTGTGATCTGTACGGAACACTGATCATTTTAAGTAAAAGTTGGGTTAGGGTAGGTTAAACAAGGTTTTTTTTTAGTATGTGAGGGCGTGTAGTGCCCGAATCTCCGGTTCAAAAACGATCTATTTACAGTTGCCACAGTTGCCAACATATGCTTCCATGCTAAAATCACGGGCAACCGACTCTGTAGTTTTACCGGAAGATTATAGTCTTGTGTCATTATTATGAACCATACAAACGTTACACAGTATGACTTAGGGGAAAAAATTAAACAAAAAAATAAATTACCTAACCAGATTACAAAATATAACTAGTAGTTTACATTTGTTTCATGACTCAATGCTGATAGTGATTCATGGTTGGGAAAGCACCATTTAATCTTTAATCCTTTAAAGTAAAACTGTAAAAAAAGACACCTTTTTTTATTACCAAACATGTATGTTGTTAACAGATACAACAAAAGGTGATGGAAAGCTAACATGGTGGAATAGCTGATTTTTAGTGGTCTATAGCTAATAGTGTAGTTTTAGTTTCAAAATTTAATTTTAATTTAACATTCTTTTCCATGACTAATTTTTCTATTTTCACATTCACTGACTTCACCAACTTGCTACCAAAATGTTGCCTCCCAACCAAAACTCTGTCTGGGTCATTTGTAGAATGCAATTCCACCTGTCGGTTTTGACTTGTGACATAGGTTAGGCTTCTTGTGTTATGTCATCATTGCTCATTAATTTTGAGTTGTTTGTGTTCACATGTGGTGGCATGTTCTTGTGGTGGAAGTTGAATGATTTGTGGTCATATTTGGTTGTATTGTTTTCAGTGGTTGTTTGTCTTAAAGTTGTTTTTTGTTGTGTGTGTGCGTTACTATGCATGTTAGTAGTGTTATCTTTCCAGTTTAATTTGTCTTCGGAAAGCTATAGAAGAGAGAGAACTATATGTTCATGTATTTTATTGTTTTGTTTTCGTTAGGATGTATATGATAAATAACTTTAATAGTTTCTCACTGTGTGACGTGTTGGGGGTATACTGTTGGCCACAATAAAATTTCTTCAGCTGCTTGGTGTTATATCTGATGTTGGCAAACAATGAAGCTATTAAATGTTGTGGGATGGAGACTGGGGAGTTTGTGTGTGTGTGTGATTCATTTTTTGTAATTTTTTCTAAATGTTGACTTTTTGTAGTGTAGTTTCTATTTGATTTGGTAGTAGTTGAAGATCAATATAAGCAGGATTTTCAGCGGCATGTGTAGGTTGTCTCGATCAGCGGCATGGGTAGCATCGCAGTGCGTCCATAGCAGTGTTAGGTTGGCAACGTGGTACATTTTGTGTAGCCTATGGCGTGTACGATAATTCAATTACTGACTGTACAAGAGTACATCCACAAATATTATTTTTAGAAATATGTCATGATTTTAAAGGATGTGGTTAGGCAGGAACAGAAGAGTACAGCTTCCATCATTGTCAGTGAATGTTATGATTTTTACGAATATGTCATGATATTAAAGGAAGTGATTAAACAGGAATCGAAGAGTACAGATTAAATTGTTGCAAGTGTTTTACCAAATTATGAACATTCAAAAAAATATTGTAATTCGTACAATTTGAAACACACACACACACACACACACACACACACACACACACACACACACACACACACATATTTCGATTTACGTAACAACAAAGTGTTACAAAAGACAGTGCATGTGAAGCAACATAGTTTTGTAGTGTGGTATCTTCTACATTCGAATGCTGTGATTCATTTCGAAAATAAAATCATTCAAACATGATGTAAACACATTCATTTTCACATCTTGTAAACATTGTGTGCCACCATTCATCCCAGCATCCACAGCGACTGTTGCCAATACTGTCGCTTCACGTCACATAAATACATTAAGCCATGCCACTGATCAAGACTTTTACCAACTACTTTACTGCTTGTAGGTGGTGTTGTGTGGTGTGATTATCACTTTTGCTAAAGCAAACGAATCTGAAAAGTGAGACACTGTTTAGGGTGAGCTGTGTAGTGTAGCCGGAAGTCGGGATTATCTTGGGTGGCAGGTGTTTGGTTGTGAGTTGGCAACGCCAACAAATGTGAAGAGTGAAAAACTGGTTGTGGTGCCAGGCTGATCTGTAGTACAGTCTGAAGCCTAGATTTGGTTTGGTGGCAACAGTTCGATTGCGAGTCGGTGAAGCCAACAGATGTGAGAATACAAAAGTAGTTCTAGTGAAGAATATTGTTAGAATCAAACTTGATACTGTTTCTTTGTTTATTCTTTAACAACGATCATGTGGTTTCGAATAAACTCTAGTCTCTGATACCACTTTGACCAATGACATCACATATGACGTCATACATAATTGAGAGGTACTACGAACACATGTTTACCACAACATGGTATCGGTAGGTAGATTTCACCTAAATAGGTAAAATCTACTTAATGATACCACATCTTCAAAATACATTTAATAATTATATAATTTTAAAGGAACTTGCACTCTAAGTTGTACGGCCTGAAATGATATATTATGTTAAACATACAACTGTAAATAGATTGATTGTTTCATAACCAGAGATTCAGGCGCTACGCACCCTCTGTACTAAAAGAAAAGTTCTAGTTTAACCTATACCTAACCTTCTTAGGGCTGCACTACAGATAACTTTTTTTAGGCTAAAGTCTTGCTCAGCAGCATGAGAGGCGTCTCGGTGCATCCTTAGCAGCATTAGGTTGGCAATGTATGATCTGTACAAAACAGTACTGAAGTGAGTTTTAACCTTCCTTTTACGAGGCCAATTACTTTTACTGACTGGACAGGAGTACATCGAAAAATATTATTTTTACAAATATATCATGATTTTCAAGGTTGTGGTTAGGCAGGAACCTAAGAGTACAGTTTAAATTGTTGCAAGTGAACAAGCGAATGTTATGATTAAAGGATGTGGTTAGGCAGGAACCTAAGAGTACAGCTGCAATTGATGTGAGTGAATGTTTGATTGTTACGAACATGTCGTGATTGTAACGGATGTGGTTAGGCAGGAATCAAAGAGTACAGATTAAATTGTTGCTTCCGTTCTACCAAATTATGACATTTGAAAAATCATAGTAATTCGTATCATTTTAGAGATAGGCATATGCATTTCGATTTACGTAACAACTAAGTGTTAAGTCTGAACAGAAAGACATTGCATGTGGAAAAGCGTAGTATTATAGTGTGCAATGTTCTACATTTCAATGCTGTGATTTGAAAATAAAATCACAGAAATGTGATATTGACACATTCATTTTCACATCTTGTAAACATTATGTGCCACCATTCATCCCAGTATCCATAGCGACTGTTGCCAACACTAGCGCACTATGTCACGAAAGTACATTAGGCCATGTTGCTGGACGAGACTTTTACCTTTTTTTAAACTGCAAGTTAGGGTGTGTACAAAAATATGAGACATGTAAACAGGTATTGAAACCACACGCAGGACTGAATGACGTAAAACATGACAACATTGGTCAAAGCAGTATCAGAGACTAGATTTGACCCGTACTTTCTTACCCCGTCAATCTTCTGGTATGCTTCCAATCAACATGCCATGACAGTTCAGGCTCAGTTCTCCACCTACATGATCACATATCGATTGGAAAGATGTGAAAAGAGAGAGGTAGGAAGAAAAGAGAAAATTAGAACTCTCAAGATTGTGTAGATTCGGGTGGAAAGGGTTAATTGAGCTGTACTTTCATTGAACTATTTGATTCTGTGTACAGTTAATTGGTCGTTTTCAGTTTCTATTTTGTGTATTTCATATATTTTTTAATTATGTTTTGTTTTCGGTTGCCTTTTTTGTTTTTTCCTTGCTTAGAATATCTCCGCCCAAAACCGCCACATTCCCGCATCTGTCCCATTAGTGTCATTTAAATTGTTTTATGTTAATTTCTGTCTATTTGCATAACTGTAGACTGGGATACCACCCGTCTGCTTTGATCCATGATGTCAGAAAAGCAGTATACGGGATATCTTAATACTTCTATATTGTAGATACAAATAATGGTAATTTGGTAGAATCCGTGTATATCGAAGGAAACTGCATTGTTATCGATATATATTGAATGTCTGATATAGTGTTTCTTAACCGGAGATCCGGGCTCTATGCGCCCTCACATACTAAAAAAAACTTCTTGTTTAGCCTATGCCTAACCTAACTTTGACTTATAAAAAAAATGATCTGTAGCGTAGCCCTAAGAAGGTTAGGTATAGGTTAAACAAGAAGTTTTTTAAGTACTTGTGGGCGCATAGCACCCGAATCTCCGGTTCAGAAACACTATATCGAACATTACATATATATCGATGGCATCGCCATTTCCTTCGATGTCCACGGATTCTACCAAATTACCCAAATAATCTGTAGTTATTATAGATAACAGAATGTACCATCGATCACAGGTCTTAGTCGAAAAATTCGCGCCTTCAAAAAATCTCTCGGTTAACCTACACCTAACCATCAGAGAGAAGCGACAGATAACTTTTTAATCACAAAATATTAATTTGTTTTGTTTGTAAACAAACTATCGTCTGTAACTCAACCACCATATAGTCACTCACGCCTTCTACAAACACCCACGCACCTCAAAACTACCGCGCTGTGTGACATCTTGGGTCAAAGCTGACGAGCGGTATCCCTGTCTACAGATGAGCCCTGCATGTTTATGTTCAAATGTTTGTTAAGCTTATGGGACTTAACTACGGGGCCATCAGTCCCTAAACTGACAAACTACTTATGAACTACTTACGAACTAGGACGGCACAAATATCCATGCCCGAGGGGGGATTCGAACCCCCGACCGCATGTTTATGTATGTGTTTGTCAGTGTTTTTATGATTGTTGTGTCACCAAATTGGCTACGACCATATATATCATGTTGATGACATCATGGGTCCAAGCAGACTGTGGAATAATAATAATAATAATAATAATAATAATAATAATAATAATGCTCTCTGTTGTGAGTTATGCTACAGATTAACTTGACGCCCCCCCCCCCCCCCCCCCCCCACACACACACACAATACCTTAAAGGATTCAACAATATTTTGCCTTTCTGTGGCTCATCTGGCATCTCTTTGGTGGGTTAAATTGTACGAAATTCTCGCCGGGCTCCAGTGGTTATGTTGGCACCAATGGTTAATGGCAGCAACTCAGATGACCAATAAATGTTTTTTCGTGACGGCTTGAATTAAACTGAAAATTATTTTTTTCTGGATGGGCAAGGGTATAGGCAAGAACCTGTGAACTACAGAGCAGGCACAGTATTAATTTTGCTGCGATTGAAACGAGCCGCCATAACATTTACTCTGTAGCTCGTGAAAAATATTAATGCAATTCTACACTTCATTACTCATCTATTGCCAACATAAGCAATGGAGCCCGGGGAGAAGCGTAGTAAGGTTTTACCCTTTGGTGAGTAGTGGCGTATCATTTTCATAATAGATTCCCAGCAATTCAGTGTTTGAGACAAAATTCTTGTGTTTTCTAACTGAATTTTATGCCCGTTTGTTAGGCAATGTTCTGCCACAGCTGATTTACCAAATTCTCTTTGTTTTATGTGTCGCACATGCTCTGTGCAACACTCAGCAACAGATTGAATGCTTTGACCAATGTAAACACTATAAACACTGGGAACACGCAAATCTATGCTGTCCTTAATAGGGCGTAACATGTTTCTGATCTTGGGTCACAACACTGGTCTCAAGCTGTGTTTCTTCAGCACGAGTCCTATGTTGCAGGTCGTTGCTGCACAGAATTGAAGGAAAGCCGCCGACTTGGCCTTGTCCATTGATTCACAGGGTCTGTTACATTGATAAGAATGGAAAGCTTTGGCAATTTCACCCTTGCTGTAATCATTTGCTTTGAAAAAATGCTTCAAATGTTGGAATTCAGACTACAAATGGTCGTCATCAAAAATAACCTTCACCCTGTGCACTAGCATGTTCAGAACAACTCATTTATGTACAGGGTGCTGGAAACTTTTGCCATTCAGGTAACAATCAGTATGTTTAGACTTTCTGTACTCTGAATATCCAAGCTGGCCTTTTTATGTCCTCCCCAGCCTATCTTTCAGGAAAGGATCTTTTCAGGACATGTGAGATGTGTGGACAGCTAAACCAGCTATGCAGATTAGTAGTACAAGTTTTATTTACTGAAATTTTCACAATACTCAACTTAGTCTGTCTCTTCTTGCGGCAGTGTCTTCTTGTACGATGCTGGCTACACTGTTGATAGTCACTGCCTAGAATGAAACTTTCACTCTGCAGCTGAGAGTGCGCTGGTATGAAACTTCATGGCAGATTAAAATTGTATGCCGGAACCGGGACTCGAACCTGGGACCTTTGCCTTTCGCGGGCAAAAAGTAGGAGGCGAGGTACTGGCGGAAGTAAAGTTGTGAGGCGGCATCGTGAGTCTTGTCGGGATAGTACAGTCGGTAGTGCGCTTGCCCGCGAAAGGCAAAGGTCCCAGGTCCGAGTCCCGGTTCCGGCACACAATTTTAATCTGCCAGGAAGTTTCAGTCACTGTCTAGTTCAGAGTCAAGTGCAGAAGATGCCCTTCCAGACGCATGCTGGCCTAGGTATAGATGCTTGTACGTGGCGCGCTTCTCTGTTACACCCTCCAGGAGGCATGTTATTGCCTGCCAGTCATCCCTTGCCTTGTTCATGGTCGTTCTCGTGCGTCTGGCATGTGGCGCTGACTTTATGCCACAACAAGCCTCCTTTCCGCTCAACTAAAACTTCAGAGAACAGGAGCTTGCCATCCTTCTCCATCTGGATGGTGAATTTTATGTTTGGATGGACACCATTCATATGTTTGACCTGTTGCAGTGTTTTCTTGCCATGAGGCCATATGACAAATGTATCATCAACATAGCATAGGAAGCATGCTGGATGCAACCTCGCTGAATTAAGAGCTTGCTCTTCGAAATGCCCCATGTAGAAGTTCACCGCAGCTGGAAATAGGGGATCCCATTACTGTGCCATCCGTCATCTCTCTCACAAAAGAGGGCTCGCTTAGGCCGTCCTCCAGATAAAGCACTTCCTGAAAAGTGTCAGGCAATAAGTAACAGAGCACTTGGTGCTAACCAAAATGTATTTTTAATTATTAAACGGAAAGACGGTTCATTCGAAAAGGTTTCACCATTCTACATCCAAAAGGGTATTGAGGGCATAGCAGGTGAATTGAAATCCGTAAAAGGGTTGCGTAACGGAACTTTGTTGGTTGAGACAGTTACCTCCCAACAGGCCGTTAATCTTCAAAACGCCAAGCAACTTGGGGAAAACGCTGTCGAAACTGAACTCCACAATACATTAACCTATAGTAAGGGCCTGGTTACATTTCGCGAACTTGTTGACATTCCTCTTTAGGAACTGAAAGCTGAATGGGCCTCTGAAGGTATTGTGGATATTCAGAATATTATGAGGAGGGTGGATGGTGTATTGGTCAAGTCAGAGTGCTTCATTGTGACACTCCTAAGCTGCCAGACCATGTTAAAGCAGGTTTTCTTCATTTAACTGTACGGCCTTATTACCGCAACCCAATGCGCTGCTTCAAATGCCAGCGCTTTGGGCACACTACCTTGGGGTGTAATGGACAGCAGACCTGCGGAAAGTGTGGTGAGGTCGCTCATGAAGGGGACGACTGCTTGCCGCCAATTAAATGTGTCAACTGTTCTGGGGACCACCCTGTATAGAGTAGATCCTGTACTGTGTACCTTGAAGAACGTAAGATACAGGAGATAAAGACATCAAAGTGCATCTCGTATGGTGAGGCGAAAAAGATGTACAAGGCCATGCAAATGCCATCGTTCACCACCTCTTTCGCAGCGATTCTTCGAACACCATCTCTGAAAACTGATGCGTCTATGCAAACTGCAGTCACTAGTGTCGGCACTAACACCTGCTCCTGCCAGTGCACGTGCAATGCATCAGATGTTTCAGTATCTATAGTCCCTTCCAAAATGGTGGACCAAGGTACGGCTACTGACATTAGCGAGCCCCTTCCAGCCTCAAAGCCAGAACTGATTCCCAAGATAACTGGCGCTACCACTACAGAGGTGGAAGCGCCCAAGAAGCAAGCAAAGATCAAGAAGGATAAGGAAAAGGCTGAGATGAAGTTTGAAAGCAAAGAAACAGACCAGGTCGACGTCATTATGCTTGACGTGCCAACCAAATTTGCTTCAGAACCCACAGAGTTTGATGTTCTCCTGGGGCAGTCAACGGGCCCCAAGACTGACTTCCCACAGGGACAACCATCTCGCCCCAAGGGTGATCCTCCACCCGCTACGGGCTCCCAGTCCCGTCAGAAAGAGAGGGTGAAAATTAAACCACCTTGATAGATGGTTCCCATATTACAATGGAACTTGCAAGGATTTAGGACACATGTGGAGGAACTATGGTTATTATCTCAGGCACGGCCACTCTGTATCTGTCTTCAGGATACTAATTTCAACCCTTCGGATACCCCTGAGATATGCGGATTTGTTCTCCACAGAAAGGACGGTATTAGTGGAGAGAGAGCTAGAGGGGGAGTGGCTGTTTTCATCAACACAGCCTACCACTCTGAACCCATCTATCTCAACACTAACCTACAAGCAGTTGCAGTGTCAGTGTATATGCGCCATCGATTGACTATATGCTCCCTGTATTTGCCACCACATGATGCACTTAGTGAAAAGGCTCTGGAAGACCTTCTTACGCAGCTCCCCCACCCATTCATCCTCTGCGGGGATTTTAACGCACATAATGTGCTTTGGGGCTCTGTCGCCACCTGCCCCAGGGGTAGAGCAGTTGAGAGGCTTCTCTTGTCTTCAAGTGCCAACTTCCTAAATACAGGTCGGAGCACACACTCGTTCTCTGCCATTGACCTGTCGCTTTGCTCTCCAGCCCTTACACACTCTACTCAGTGGGAAGTGGACGACGACCTGCATGGTAGTGATCACTTCCTCTTTTGGATTCACCTTCCAGAGGGAGTAGACTCCGAAAGACAGCAGCCTCGATGGATTCTTCGCAGGGCAGACTGGATACTTTACACTCAACTTTCTGTTTTTGAACCCCACAACAACGTCCAGGAATGGGTGGATCATATTACCGCTAAGATCTACTACGCTGTCACTGTATCCATTCCGCGATCTCGTCTCGATTGTGGGTGAGTGGTGTATGGGTCTGCATGCCCTTCCTATTTAAAGATGTTGGACACGGTACCCCATGCCGGGATTTGGCTGGCCACTGAGGCATTTAGGATGAGCCCCATACCTAGCCTTTGTGCTGAGGCTGCGGAGCCGCCTCTTCACATAAGGTGACAGTTACTTATGGTGTGCGAGGCATATAAAACGCTATCCACAGCTTTTACACTGGCATACCTCACTGTTGCTAGGCCTCCGATGGAAAGGCTGTTTCATGCTCGACAAAGAGCGACAAGACCATATGGGATTTTCACAAAGGCTTTCCTTTTAGAAATGGGAGTGAGTGATTTTAATGTTTTACATAGAGGTTGGGGCAGGGTGCCACCTTGGACTCTCCAGAGACCAAAGGTTATTTTAAACTGGCGGGTTTTCGGAAGGACCAAACTTCAGATTTTACTTATCAGTCGTTGTTTTCAACTGTTTTAGATAGGCATCACGACTTTGCAGTTGTGTACACTGATGGATCCAAGCATGGGGACTCCGTCAGATGTTCGGTTGTGTTCCCCGACCGTGTCACCAAGATTCATCTTCCCGAGTATTACTCTGTTTACTTTGCAGAGCTCCATGCGATCTGGAAGGCACTAGAGCAGGTACGTCGTGCTCGGGGCAGACAATTTTTTCTCCGCTCGGATTCTCTGAGCGCACTGCAGTCGTTGGAAGAGCTATATCCGTCTGAGACCTTGCTGCAGCATATACATGACGAACTGTCCTTCCTTCATTGTCACGGGAGAGAGGTGGTATTTTGCTGGGTGCCGGGACACGTAGGCATTCGGGGTAATGAATGTACAGATTGGGCTGCTAAAGAGGCGTACAGCGCCCCTGATGTGACACAGTGCCCTGTTCCCTTGCGGGATATTCTCAGTGACTCACAATTAGCTGCGCTACCTGAAGCCCACTGTCCGTCCGTGGCATTCCTCCTGCCGATCTCTTAGGCAGGATGACGTTGCCATTACACACCTCCTTATTGGGCACTGTCCACTGACGCATAGTTTCCTCCTTTGATGCGAGGAGCCCCCGATGTGTGATACCTGTGGCGTGCAGCTTACTGTCCGCCACATTTTAATTGATTGTGATTTATATCGTACACAAAGGGTTGCGGCAAATCTTGGTGCCAATTTGCCCTCTATTTTAGGTAATACGAAGCGTGTGTGCGAAAAGTTTTAAAATTTTGTGATTTGTCCCAACTCTGGCCTAAACTTTTAGGCTGGAGGTTTTAGTATGTTGCAGCGTGGCTGGTTCATCATTTTATATCGCTGTGGTCCGCCGCTCGTGTTCCTCAGCTTAGTAATTTAAACTCTTTCTCCAGCTTTGGTATACGGGTATTTTTCACCAACTTCTAATCTACTGTTCACCTATGTATTTCACTTCAGCTGCATGTGTTACTTGCTGGATCGCTGTTCTTTGTCTCCTTACTGTTCACACTTGTTGGTTCTTATATTCTTTAATTTGATAGGGCGCTGAAGACCTATATGTCGAGCTCCCAAAAACCCCCTATCATCATCATCAATTTCCTCCTCACAGCTTCCCAACAGCCATCCGAGTCTTTGTCTGTGATCCGTCAGCATTCAAAAAAGTTCAATAAGAGCCTCTCCCTCACCTTCTAAACAGCTCCAGATGCGTACCATGCCACAGGGGCATTTCACAAATAGCTGTCATGAGGCATCCACAAGCTGGATCCTGACATAGTAATGGAACTAATGGACCAAGATTTTCCAGACATAGGCGGTAGCACCTTGGAGTATACAAACAGAGGGAGTCAGCAGTCAGTTGAATGACTGCTCTTCTTTTGGCCCATCTCAGTGATATCAGTTCTCTGATAGAACTTTGTGGCATACAGTCCAATAGGACTGATTGCAGCTTCTCATGTGAACTTATTCACCAATGATTTTCTGCCTCCAGGAAACGAAATTAAACCCACACTTCAACTCTATCCTCTTTGACCTTCCGCCCACAGCAGCATGGGGGCTTCAAGCTGCTCACACGAGACAATATCTACAGTTGCACTATTCCACAAATACACAGCACCAAGCTGTTTCTATTAGCCTGTCTCTCCCTGGTTTAAGCTCTTCTCTGTGCAACGTTTATACACCTTCGTTGTCCACTGTCACCAGGTCAGACCTTTTGCACCTCATCGATCAGCTTCCATCTCCATTTCTGCTGGTTGGCGACTTCAGTGTTCACCATCCCCTTTAAAGCTCTCCACATTCCTGTCAGAGAGGTGCTCTTTTGGTGGATATCTTTAACCACCTTACTCTCATTTATCTGAAAACTGGTGAATCAACATTACATTGCGTTCAGACTCCACATGCTCTATCCCACATGGATCTCGCATTCTGTGCCCTCCAGCTTTCCGGACATTTAGAGTGGTTAGCTCTCTTCAATACATACTCGAACGATCACTTCCCATGTGTCATCAGTCTGCTAATGCCTCATCAACTAGCATGTCCGTGAAAATGGCAGTTTGCCAAAGCAGACGGGCACCTTTATTCCTCATTGGTGACTTTCCAAGAACATTATTTTTCTTCTATAGATGAGCAGGTGGACTAATTGCTGTAATCCTCACTGCCACAGAATGTTCTATTTCTCGTATCGCTGTATTGCCACGACGTACCTGTCTCCTGGTGGACTGAAGCCTGTTGTGATGCTCGGATCTCGGAGATGCACCCTCCACGTCTTTCAACACCATCCCACTTTGGAGAACTCTCTGCAGTGCAAAAGGCTGCGTGTTCAGTGCCACTGGTTCTTTGGAGAGTGTAAACAGGCTTGTTGGATTGCATTTAGTAGCTCATTTAACAATTCTATAACCTCTTCGGTTGTTTGAGGCAACCTCCAATGACTTTCCGGAGCTTCAGCTTACTCACTGATTCTCAGTCTGACTGGTGAATGAAGTCATTGTGAACCCTGTAGACACCTATAACTTCTGGCTGCCATTTTGCTCAGAGTTCCAGTTCCACACACTACCCTCCCACTTTCCTCTCTCGTAAATGGGCAGTAGAAGCGAGGGCGATATCTTTCTCCTCCCAAAATGGTGAAAAGTTACAATCCAAAGATTCATCATGCACACTTCATCTCGACCCTCCTCTTCGGGCCCAGATGGCATCTATGTACAAATGTTAAGACACCTTTCTCCTGAGGTTCTGAGTTTTCTTCTTCAAACTTAAAAACCACATATGGACTGATAGTACATCCCCTACTTGCTGGCATGAAGCCACGTCATTCCCATACCTAAGCCTGGAAGAAGACAAACATCTTCCTTTCAGCTACCGTCCAATTTGTGTCACCAGTAATGTTTGAAAAGTGATGGAACAACTGATTAACAGTCGGTTGGTATGGTTGCTTGAATCTCGGATTCTTCTAACTAATGGCCAATGTGGTTTTCGCAGGCACCGTTCCATTGTTGACCGTGTTATGAACATTTTTTTTGCAAAAGAGCCAAACTGTGGCTGTGTTTTTATTATTATTATTATTATTATTATTATTATTATTATTATTATTATTTGGAGAAAGCATACAATACCTGCTGGAGAACAGGTATCCTCCAAACATTACATGCTTAGGAATTCAGAGGTCAGGTACCCCTTTTTTATTCAGTGCTTTTTACAAGATGTCATTTTTAAAGTACTAGTGGGCTCGGTTCTGTCAAATACTTCCTCCCAAGAGAATGCTGCATCTCAGCTTAGGTTAGATTAGATTAGATCAGGGATCTCCAAAATAGGGCTTTCATCCAGCCTGCACACAAGTTTCAAGTAGCCCACAATTCTCGCCCGTTTTTTCAATAAAACATGAGGTGTGGAATACTTCATCACAGAGAAAAGCAATAAAGCCATGTGTTTACTCTACAATGAACTTACAGCTGTGCTCAAGAATTATAATATCAGTTGTCATTATGAAACAAAGCGTGATGGACAGTTTGATGGAAGGAAGGATTCTTAGTGTTTAACATCCCGTCACACAGTTTGATTCATTCAAAGACAATGTATGAGAGCACAAATTCGAAGTGTTAAGTCGTACACTGTGCTTGCAGCAAAACATTTCTCGGAAACGTGTTCATGAAAGTGAATTCACTATGAAAGGAAGCTTAAGAATAACCCACGAAATTGCCAAACGTAGTGAGGCATTCACCAGTGGTGACTATTTAAAGAACTGCATGGTGATTACAGCTGAAGAAATGTTGCCTGTCCAAAGGGAACAATCTAAAGCTGTTTCTCTTTCAGAAAATACTGTGGCATTTCGAATTGAAGACATTGCTTCAGATTTAACAAAACAGTTGCAAGAAAGGGCATCTAAGTTTGCTTGGTGTTATATAGCTTTGAAAGAATCTACTGATATTAGTGTACTGCTAAAGTTCCATTGATCTTGTATTAGCCCTAACTTTGACGTACTGAAGAACTAGCAGAGCTGATTTCCCCACATGACACAACAACAGCTGATGATATTTAAAGAGGTACAGTTAACTTTAGCCACAAAGTACAACCATTTTCTTTCTCGACTGAATAAATGCAGACTGTGAAGCCAATGGCATTTCCAAACAATTGACACTGCGCAGTATTCTTCATCAGGAAGAACTTTGTACATAATCCATGGATATGTCGTGTATGATGACACATTTGATTTCTGTTTGTGAATTTATTCGAAGTCATGGACTCACACAGCTTCAAATGTTTCCTAAAATAGATTGAATCTTTGTCCAGTGATATCCCATACAACATGGCAGTAAGCCTAAAGTGTTTAACATGTGATACATTTTGTCAACTTTTTTTCTTGAGGAGAGCAAAACATTTCTAAACGAAAATTAACCCCTTCGAAATTCTATCGGACGAAGGATGGCTATGGAAATTAGCTTTCTTGCCTGATGTTGCTCACCATTTACATGAACTGAACAAAAAATTCAAGAGGAGGATAATATTTATTTGTGTTTTCTCATGGACATTAAAGCTTTACAACAGAGGCTCATACTTTATAAAAGTAAAATCAACCAGGCGATTTTCTCTCATTTCACTAATTGTCAATCATTGAAGAGTGAACATCGTTCACATTTTTTGCACTCTTTTGCATTGGAATTCCTTGGTGATGTCAAGAAAGAGTTCCAGCTTTTCCGATTTATCAGCACAGTAGAAGGAAATACGAATTTTTCAGAACCCTCCTCGTGGGAAGTGGAAGGTGGTCCTACAGTGTTACAAATGGAAAAGAATGATCTCGAGGCAAATTTTGCAATGAAGGACAAATTTAAGGAAGGTAGTTTTGGTGGAGCGCGCCACCACAAGTTGTGTTTCGTCCATTTGCGGCATATGAAATACTCGCTAAGGCCGAGTCCGTCACACAATGGCGCCGCTTCCGAGGGCATGCAGGTGTGCGAGGTGTTGCCTCAGTTATGATATAGCTCTCACCTGAGCCTCATGTGTAGACGTTCGTGGTGTCTGTGACTTACATTTGTATTATACTACTCACTTTCTATACATTGTAGTGCTGTCATCTAGTAGAAAAAAAATTATACTGTTACAACAGTATAATTGACGATGAGTTTCATGCTTACGCATGTTTCTATTTTCGGTTGTGATGGATCTGGTGTTGCTTCAGTTACTGCAAAAGCAGCAGCAGTTAGATCAACAGCAGCAACAGCTTGTCTTGCTTATGGAGTTGATTACATCTTCTTGTACTGCTGCGGCCCCTTTGCCACTGCCCCAGGCCTACCCCCGCCCTGCCCCAGGCCTACCCCCGCCCTGCCCCAGGCCTACCCCCGCCCTGCCCCAGGCCTACCCCCGCCCTGCCCCAGGCCTACCCCCGCCCTGCCCCAGGCCTACCCCCGCCCTGCCCCAGGCCTACCCCCCGCCCTGCCCCAGGCCTACCCCCGCCCTGCCCAAGGCCTACCCCCCCCCCTGCCCAAGGCCTACCCCCCCCCCTGCCCCAGGCCTACCCCCCCCCTGCCCCAGGCCTACCCCCCCCCTGCCCCAGCCCTACCCCCCCCTGCCCCAGGCCTACCCCCCCTGCCCCAGCTTGTCTTGCTTATGGAGTTGATTATATCTTCTTGTACCGCTGCGGCCTCTTTGCTGCTGCCCCAGGCCTACACCCCCCTGCCCCAGGCCTACACCCCCCTGCCCCAGGCCTACACCCCCCCTGCCCCAGGCTTACACCCCCCTGCCCCAGGCTTACTCCCTTCTGCCCCAGGCCTACTCTCCCCCTCCCTTCTGCCCCAGGCCTACTCTCCCCCTCCCTTCTGCCCCAGGCCTGCCCTCCCCCTCCCTTCTGCCCCAGGCCTGCCCTCCCCCTCCCTTCTGCCCCAGGCCTGCCCTCCCCTCCCTTCTGCCCCAGGCCTGCCCTCCCCCTCCCTTCTGCCCCAGGCCTGCCCTCCCCCTCCCTTCTGCCCCAGGCCTGCCCTCCCCCTCCCTTCTGCCCCAGGCCTGCCCTCCCCCTCCCTTCTGCCCCAGGCCTGCCCTCCCCCTCCCTTCTGCCCCAGGCCTGCCCTCCCCCTCCCTTCTGCCCCAGGCCTGCCCTCCCCCCCCTCCTGCCCCAGGCCTGCCCTCCCCCCCCTCCTGCCCCAGGCCTGCCCTCCCCCCCTCCTGCCCCAGGCCTACCGCCCCCCCCCCCCCCAGCTTTTCCGGTTTTCCAAGAGTCTAAGGAAGACTGGGACTCCTATGTGCAGCGTCTACAGCAGCATTTTGTGGCTTTTAAGGTAACGGATCCTGACTTAGAAAAGTCTTTCTTCTTGTCATTGATCAAGCCCTATACTTTTCATTTACTGAGTTATCTTTTTCCCGTATGTCGGAATTGCTTAGTTCTTATTATCAGCAACAAACGCACATGGTGCTTTCCCGTCTGGATTTTCATCAGAGCAAAAAGTGTCTGCCGTTTGGTGTTGAGTGCGCCTGCAATATTTCAGCATTTCTTGCAACTGTTGTTGGACAACGTTCCATGCTGTGCAAACTATCTGGTCGATATCATTGCCACTGTTTCCTCCCGCACCTGCGTCTCTTGTTCTCGAAATTGCACACAACAGGCCTCAAGTGCAATCTTCAAAAATCACAGTTCTTTCAACCTGAAATTAAGTATTTGGGACATCTGGTGTCACGCGATGGCGTCCGCCCTCAGTCGGAATTAGTTATGGCGATTGATCATCTTCCTCACCCTACCAATTTGCAAGAACGCCAATCAGTTTTGGGCAAAGTCAGTTACTATTTCAAATTTTTCCTAACTTGGCGGAGGTCATTCATGCATTGAACACACTGCGAAGGAAAGGTGTTATGTTTGTATGGTCTGCTGCTTGTGAGGCAGCATGCGCCCACATCAAATCGTTGTTGAAGTCTTCACCTTGCCTCGGCACATTTACACCAGGCCGACAGCTAGTCCTAGCTACAGATGCTTCTCAGCACGAGATAGGAGCAATGTTGGCCCTTAAACTGGATTACGGTTCCGAGCAGCACATTGCCTAGGCGTCTAAGACGTTGTCAGATGCCCAGTGTAATTATTCTCAGATTGAGAAATAGCTTTGCTGATTGTTAACACTGTTCAAATGTTTCATGTGTTCCTCTATGGCATTAAATTCCACCTTATCACGAATCAAAAACCGCTGGTGGCACTGTTGGTCGGCGTTCTCATCTTCCGGACTGGACATTGCAACGTCTCCAGCATTGGGCTCTATTCTTGAGTGCCTATCATTACAAAATTCATTATGGGCCCTCATCACACCATGCCAATGCTGATGCCTTGTCCTTTCTGCCCATGGGGCCCTGACCTTCCTTTGACAAAGACTAAGTGGTGATTTTTTTCAGATTGATGATCATTTGCATGATGCTGTTGAGAGACTTCAGATTACGGCGAATCATGTTGTGCAAGTCACTCGTCGGGACCCTATGCTCCGTGAGGTGATCAAGCATGTCTCGGCTGGGTGGCCTGAGCGATTGTCCACCAAAGAGGCTGGCCCTCTGCGTACCTATTTTCATCTTCCACACCGGCTGTCAGTCATCGATGGTGTCCTCATTAGTACTGATTCCGACGAGCCTCGTGTTCTCATTCCGTCTGACTTACGGACTCTTGTTAGCTCTGTTACATGGGGGTCACTGGGGTATAACACGTATGAAGGTGCTAGCACTCCATTGTCTATTGACCATGGATCCTTGCTGCCATTGAGCAGTTAGTTCATACACGCACTCAGTGTGCTCACCAGCAAGCTGTCCCCCGGTGCTCTTTTTCCCAGTGGCCTACTCTGGATCACCCTTGGGACCGCATTCATGTGGACTTGGCTGGCCCTTTCTGTCAGTCAATGTGGTTTGTGGTGGTAGATAACCTGTCAAATTATCCATATTTTGTGTGTATGTGTTCCACTACAGCGGAAGATGTGGTAAGAGCCCTGGTACAGATTTTTCTATTGAAGGCCTTCCCCGGACGCTTGTCTCTGATAATGGCTTTCAATTCACGTCATCTTATTTTCAACACTTCTGCACTAGTAATGGTATTTCCCACCTCACTTCTGTTCCGTTCCACCCCTAGTCCAATGGGGAGGCAGAGTGTATGGTGCGTACTTTTAAATTATAACTTTTTAAGTGACTGGAAAAGTCATCTGCCGAGGCAGTGCTCCCCTTATTTCTTAGTACTTATCGGACAATACCAATTAATGGTCGGAGCATGGCGGAGGTCCTCCACAGCCGCCAGCCCCGGACGCTGTTGCACCTGCTGTGCCTGGAGCCCCGACCTGAGGTTTCCACAAACCCTCGGTGTTATGCACCAGGTACCCCTGTCTGGGCACGCACTTTTGGCCGCTGCCCAGGGTGGACACAAGGGGTAGTACGGCGTTCCCATGGTCGACAGATGTGCATGGTAGACACAGATGGGGTGACGATCTGCAATCTCAACCAACCATTTCTTGGGCCTTCTTCTTGATAAAAAAAAAAAAAAAAACTGACTTGGCTGCCTCATATTCGGCAGCTGAAGATAAGCTGCATTCAGAAGCTTAATGCCCTCCATTTCCTAGCTCACTCATCCTGGGGTGAAGATCGACCAACACTAATCCATATCTAACAGGTTCTGAGTCAGTCCCTGTTAGATTATGGGTGCCAGGTTTATGGCTCTGCAGCTCCTTTTGCCCTGAAATCGTTTGACCCTGTTCACCCTTGTGGCATCCGCTTAGTTAAGGGTGCCTTCTGGACAAGTCCTGTTAAGTCTCCTTGCTGAAGTGGGAATTACCCCTCCTCAGACTAGGCACAATCACCTTTTGGTGTCCTATGCCATTGCCATTTGTCCATTCCCTGGTCATCCCACATATCACATTCTCTTTGAGGGCGACTGTTTTAAAAGCCCTGATACTTTCCCTTGGTCTGTATGTGTTGTGCTATATAACTCCTCCTCCTCCCCCCCCCCCCTCCCGTGCTTGGATGGTGCCTTGGCTACAATTTCGATTGGATCTCTATCTCAAAAGCTTCAGTCTCCCCCATAATCTTCCAGCATTTTATTGCACACAGTACTTGCAGAATTTCAGGGTGACACAATTTTCTACACTGATGGATCTAAATTTGGGGATATGCATTTACATCTCCCATTGGTGTGGAATGCCAATCTCTGCCTGAATCGTTGCATGTGTTTATGGCAGAACAGACTGCTATTAGTAGGGTACTTCATTTTATCAAACAGGTAGCACTGGACCGTGTTTTAATCTGTTCCACTTAATGAGCAGCATGTAGGCCATAGACTGATGCTACTCCTCACATCTTTTGGTTATTGGTATCTACAATCTCCTTGCTGACTTTCATCTCGGTACCAAGTCATATGGATATTCTAGGAAATGAACAGGCTAACCAGTTGGCTAGAGTAGCCGTAACTCCCTGCCCCTGCCCCTTCCCCTGGGCAATCCTGGGCACGAATCTGCGGATGCAGATGAGATCGCTACTCAAACAGGACTGAAACACCAACTGGCAGGCTACTGCCCCATCTAATAAACTCCACTCCATAAAGTTGACCACTGCAGCTTGGAGTTCTTCCTTATGCCCTTCTCGAAGGGAATCCACTGTTCTTTGCCATCTCCGCATTGGTCATTCCAGGCTGACCTATGGTTTTATT
Source organism: Locusta migratoria (assembly GCA_026315105.1). Classification (NCBI taxonomy): domain Eukaryota; kingdom Metazoa; phylum Arthropoda; class Insecta; order Orthoptera; family Acrididae; genus Locusta; species Locusta migratoria. The sequence continues at coordinate 410,943,006 of CM048747.1, read as the reverse complement.
TTGCGTAATGAGCCTCCCCGACATTGTGGTTGTGGGGCCCTGCAATCTGGAGCTCATATCTTAATGGAATATCCACTCCTCTTGGCACTTGGTGCCAAATATGGAATTCTGCACTCATTGCCCTCGGTTTGGGTGGATAATTCATGGCTGGATAACAGAGACCGTGGATTTCTCCTTGGAAAAAGGTTTTTACTCTCGGATATAAGATTTTATCTCTGACACTTGGACCGGATGGGTGGGTTTGTTGACCTCCCTGTGAGCAGCAGGGTTTGCAGTCCCCCCCCCCCCCCCCCCACGACGACTTCCATTTCTCCTCTTAATTTGGTTTTAATTCACATTGTTTCCCATTTTTTACATTTTTAGGCTTCTGCTTCAGGAGCATATTGTTCTCCTGTCCCTGCTCGTCATTAATAAACGAGGCATCTAGATTTGTCACGACGTGCCTTTAGAATTTTGCTTTTTGTGTTGGTTTTAGTCCTGTTCTAATTGATTTTAACTTTCCTTTTAGTTCCTCTATTTTACTATCGGTAAGGCCATTAATCTAATGATGTGATCTCTTAGATGGGAAAAGGGGACTGGTAACCCAGCCATTTAGTCCCCTTTAAAAATCGAACAATCTGTCATGCAAGTGGTTTGCAGACTGAGATGTAAAGTAAATGCATATTTTATGCAGGGTTGCCAAGTCAGCTTGACTTTGTGACTTGAAGGAAATAAAATCACCACAAATATTTGTCCAGAGTTATTCCCACAGCCTAATGTCACTGTTGCACATTTTTAACACTCTGAAGTCTTTTATTGTTACAGTCTTTATTTAGTAGTGTAAAGTTCGAATATCTTCATACTAGTAATTTCAGTTCTTTGTCATTATTGTGCATACTTCTTTTCAGGTAGATTTAGCTGCATAGCTTTGAAATAAAATAATAGGATTAATATGCATTATATTTTGTGTTTGTGGTTTGTGAAGCACTCTTTCTTAACCGTTGTTTTCAATATGAGAATGCTTTTCATCTGTTTCATCTTGAGAACTTTCTCACAAATTACTTTTGTATGTACAGTTTGCCCACAATTGACGATTAATGCAGTGGCTGTTAAGAGTGCATTGCTCCCAACTTACGGTTATTGAAGGGAGTAGAGCAGAAGGGAAGGCAGCACTGTATGCTTGTCACAGTACTTGAACTATTACTGGTAACAATGTGCAGACTAATACTTTGTGCCTAGGAGCAGCTTAATGTTGAAAGTGCTTGGAATATAAGCATGTCTTCAGCTAGTGTCAATTTTCTCTGCCACTGTCAGCACCAACAAAATCATAAAGTTACCATGGACAGATGGTATATACTGCCTGCTCACAGGTTGCATTCTACAAATATAGTTATAGGTTTTATTGATTCCATTATATTTACATTCACATTTATTTGGAAAAAGTGTTATTTTATTGTAATTCAAACTAAGAACATTCCTCTTCTGGTAGCAGTCAAATTTATTTTTAGATAGTTAATATATTATTTAATAAAGTAGTCACAACTGATGGTACCAAGTAATGTAAGAGCATGTACAATATAAATGTAAGACATGTGAAAAATGGTTAGCTACAAAGGATCACAGGGATTGGAAATTGTATGTTAGAATGAGAAGAAATTAAAAAAAGTAGTAAAAGTAAAAAATGAATTGTAGGAAAAGAAATGTGATGAATTGAATACACCAGAGGAATACATACATAAAGGCCCTGGGAAATAGTGAAGAATCTAAGAAGAGAAAATAAAAACAGCAAAAAGATACCTATGATGCACATGTGCTAGCAAAGAACAGCGAAAAATTCCTATGAAGAGACTCATGTAACATTAGTTGTGGGATAGTACCAAGTTCTTTCAGGAACTACAAAAACTGTTGTTGGAAGAAATTGTAATAAGAGAAGAACAGAGTGATTTTACGGGAAGTCTAACTTCTGTAGATAATATATTTACAATTTATAAAAATACCAGAATTAAAGTAGGCAAAGAAGTTTCCATAGTAATATGACCAACTGAGGGCATTTAGCCAGGGATGCTGTGTGGCACCTACTCTTTTTTAAATTGTATCGCATATTCTTAAAGAATGGTTGCAAGAGTGTGGTGTAATGAGAAAATTCTTGGAATTATATGATATGGTTGGTCTGATAGCATATTTTCAAAAACAAAATATCTTGGCAAAAAAAATTAAAAAATATAACAATATGACATAAATATTCAAGGAAATGCTGTTAAAGTTTGTCAGGTGTATAAATATTGAGGAGGAGTAATATCTAATTCGGGGTCCAGTGAAATAAAGTAAGACTGAACAATACAAAATAGACAAGCAATAAATAAATTGAATTCCGTTCTTTGGTCAGATAAAACTAAGAAAAAGACTGAAAAACTTTATATGATTCAACAATACAAAGAATAACTGTATAAGGAGCTGAAACATGGGAAATGACAAAAAAGATGGGAAGCCATGCAAATTCCCTTTTTGTGAAGGAGCTTTAGAATCCCGGGGATGGATAGAATCCCAACATCAAGATCAGAATGCGAGTAAAAGCTCCTGAAAGTGTCACTGAATAAGTGGGGGGAAAAGAAAGGGAAAAATGTTTAAAATGGTATGGGCTTGTGATGAAACCAGAAAATTAACATTGGGGAAGAAAGAATATATATATATATATATATATATATATATATATATATATTGCAGCCTCCTTAAGAGAGGAAGATGGGAGAAAAGAATGTTCTTCTCCTGCATTAATTCGTATGAAAATTAGAGGTATAACTTGCTTACTATGTCAGTTGAAAAAATTATGGTCCATAAATAAATACTGATTTAAGGATAGACTTACATGCTACAGAAATCAGTTAGGAAAGTGGCGGAGGATTTGAACAACTCCTTAACTACTCATGTAAAGGGGGGGGGGGGGGGGATATAAATAGCAACCCTTTGAATTTGTACAGATCTGCATAAGAGGTGATTTAATAGCAGTAAAATTTAGTTGTACTTCAAAGTACACCCTTCACTCTCTCCAAATACATATTGACTCATAAATTAGATTTTTAGTAATGTTTCTAAATGGTGCATTGTAATTCAGTATCTTACACAGTACATGTGACATTGCTTTTGTTTCTTTGTTGCAGGTACCTGTTATGGATGATTTTGGACAGCCGCTAGAGTTGGCTACACAAAATGATCATCGGAGGACAATTGTACATATAGATATAGATTGTTTTTATGCCCAAGTTGAAATATTGAAAAATCCATCACTGAAGGATTTGCCTGTTGGCATACAACAGAAAAACATTGTGGTTACGTGCAACTACACAGCAAGAGAATATGGCGTTAAGAAGTGCATGGAAGTTAGAGAAGCACAGAATCTGTGTCCACAGTTAGTGCTTGTTTGTGGAGAAGATTTGTATGATTACAGACAAATGTCATCCAAAGTAACAAATCTATTGCAAAATTACAGTAACCTTGTTGAGCGACTAGGATTAGATGAAAATTTTATTGACATTAGCCACCTGGTATCCCAGTCAAACTGTCAAACTGAGAGGACAGTTGTAGATGGAAAAATATTCAGAAATACAATGGCTGAATGTGACTGTGGCTGCCACGAACGTCTATGTATAGGTTCACATATTGCGACTAAGATTAGGAAACAAATAAAAAGTGACTTGGGTTTAAGCTGCTGTGCAGGAATATCCTACAACAAGTTGTTATCTAAACTGGCATGTTCTGTTAATAAACCTGACCAGCAAACCACTGTATTTGCATGCAGTGCCCTAGATTTAGTCTCAGGCCTTCCAGGTTTGAGATGCATTCCAGGAATAGGAGCCAAGTTATGTGAAACACTTCAAGCAGTAGATGTATCATCAATCAGTGACCTTCAGAACTGCAGTATGGAGAAATTAACACGTGCAGTTGGTGTTGATAATGCTGTACGCTTGAAAAGGCTAAGCTTTGGCATTGATAATTTACCTGTGAAACAGTCTGGTAAGCCACATACAATTAGCCTTGAGGATGGTTGCCGTAAAGTAAATTTGGAATCTGAAGTGCGAAGTAAATTTTCAGTGTTGCTGCAAAGACTTATGGTGTTGCTAAATGAAGATGGGCGGGTACCATGTGCTGTTAAAGTAACTGTAAGAAAGTATGACAGTGTTACAAAAATGAGTCACAGGGAAAGTAAACAATGTAATATTCCTCCTTCATATTTTTCTGCTGGTAATTGTGAAAAGCTTTCAAGTGACATCACCGAAAAGTTAATGGGTTCAGTTATGCAGTTATTTCACAAAATGGTTAATATATCCAAACCATTTCACCTGACTCTTGTTGGTGTAGGGTTTACTAAATTTCAGGAGCGGAAAACAGGAAAAAGTTCCATAGCCTCATTCTTAAAAAAAGATTTATCTGTTCAGTCAGTTACATCTTACAAGTACCTGTCAGGAACTGGTAATGGGGTGGAACATTTACCATCACATCATTCTCCAGTTCACAGATGCTTTCATACTGCAGAAAAATCTGGCTCTGAATCTGAACCAGAACCGTCACCAAAGAAAACAAGAATAGAATCTTGGGTTGCAAGAAGAAAGAGAACTGTGTGCCTGGATGATGACAGTGATGATGCATCCCCGAGCAAGCTAAGAGTTTCTGATATTCATCTGAACTCTAGTGATTCTGTTGAAGAAACTTCCTCAGAAGAATTGCCTCAGAATAAAATGGAGAAGCAATTAAAGAGTGACTATTTGTCTTCTTTATGTACTTCAATGGAGGATGATTGTGTGCCAAAAAGAGACTTTTCAGTTGATTGTGAGTGTCCAGATGGTGTTGACCAGTCAGTCTTCAGAGAACTTCCGTATGAAATGCAAATGGAACTAGTTGAATCTTGGAATTATAAATCTAAGACTAAGGAATTGAAAAACAATGTGAAAGGCAATAAAAATTCAATTTTGCATTACTTCATTCCAGATAAGCAGGCCAGTTAATTTCACAAGCTTATTCATGTTTGTAATTAATCAAAATTAAATATTCATACCTCACACCTACTTTCAAAGCATTTGCATCTACATTTACCTTACTCAAGATTCACAGTACTGAAACAAAAGAACAGGAATTTTATAGAGTAATTTATGTTTGTAGCTGTAATCATTACATACTAGACTGAGAAGCAAATTTCTAATGTTATAGTACAATATAGTCCTGTTATTTCGATCCCCCCTTTTGTGAATATCCCCCAACCCAAATTCAGAAGAATACAAATTTTTTCTACTTCGAAACAGGAGAAATTAAAAAGACATTAAAAAAGACATACTTTTATTATTTTATTATACCAACATAGAGACATTGTGCCCGTCTCCATACCTTTGTGCCAAGTGAGGTTGCGCAATGATAGCATACTGGACTCACATTTGGCTATTCAGACCTGTCTCTGACCATCTTGATTTAGGTTTTTCATGATTTCACTAAATCACTCAAATGATTGGAGAGGGAAGTATGGCAAATTTCCTGCTCCATCCTTGTCAAAAATTATCCCACCGTGTGATCCATCTCTAATGACCAAAGTGTTGATGGGAAGATGAAATCTAATCTTCCTTCTTTCCATACTCTTGTTAATCATTATTGCCTATAGTAGGAAGCTTAACAAGCTTTTTTCTATGTCTTCACAGCCAGAGATCTTACTGACTACTTGAAAGAGGTTCATTGATATAAAATTTGTTTCAACAAATTACAATGTAGGCCAGAGATTTTTTTCGTTATTGTTTTAATGGTGTCCCTTCCTTCAGCCAACCAGTAAATCACATCTGTTGTAATTTTCTTAAGTTTTTGCAGCATTGTGATTTCATTTTCATCCTCTACAAGTAAAGTGTGAAGCAACATTTTCTGTATTTTTGTTTAATGGCATCCAACACACCCTGTGCTACAGGCTGAAGAATTGAAGTGCCATTCGGTCACAGAAAAGCTGCTTTGATGTCTCCACAAGCAAGTGTCCCCCCCCCCCTCCCCCTTTTGTGTGGGATGGAGTATTGTCTACAGTAGAGCACAATTAGGTAATCCATTTTCTATATTGAATGCAGTCACATTAGAGGGAAATTGATGTTCAAACCATTCCTTCATTAAGTTAGACTCCATCCAAGTATATTTATTTTTATTATTTTATAATACACAGGAAGTGAGTTATTAATGTTTTTGAACAGTTGTCTTTTGCCAAATTCCCAGTTACAGGCAATGGAAGTTTGTTTGTTTGGCAGCCTTAGTGGAATGGCCAAGCGATCTAAGGCGCCTTGCTGCGGAGTGTGTGCTTGCTCTCCATTGGAGGTTCAAGTCCTTCCTTGGGCATGGGTGTGCATGTCTGTTGTGCTTAGGTTAGTTTCAGTTAGTTAAAGTAGTTTGTATGCCTAGGGACTGATAACCACAGTAGTTAAGTCCCATAGATTTACAAACATGTTTTTTTGTTGCCAAGGCATTGCTGAATGCTACTAATTCATATGTTGTTTGGTTATTTTAATCCTAGGACATATTTATCTTTGTACGTAGAAAGTATTTTCGTAGGTAGAGCCTTAAAATTTAGTCTGGTTTCATCTGTAAACTGGCTACAGTGAGCAGTTCTGGGGAGAAACATGGTCTTTAAATGTTATTACATAATTGCTAGCTGCTTTGTTGGCATCTGACAGCTTCTCCCCAGCGATCATGAGCAATTTAATTATGTGTGTCTTCTTATATGACCCAAAAAATCACAGCTAACTGAAAATGATTTGTAATCATCCTTGATTACCCTGTTTAATTATAAGCAATTAACAATATGTTATTAACTTCTCTCTAAACATAAATACATTGTCTGTTCCTGCTGTGGACTAAAAACATGCCATTGAAGCAAACACATTGTAGTCTTCTAGAGAACAATACAATTTTGATCAATGTTAAAAAGTTAGCATCAAAGTACCATAATGAAGGGAACAATTTGGTCAGTTCTGTGTTTCTCTGTATTTTTTGCTCCACTGGTATCATTAACTTGGAAAGCAGAGCATCGTTGTATTTTCTATCATGTTATAATAGATTTACCATGGTACAGACACAATCTTATTCATACAGCCATGACTTTCCTACTAATTTTTCAATAAACATAATAAATTTGATAAATAAAATATCTACTAACCGAGAAGTGACAGGAGAAAGCCCAGATGGCATGTGGTGGAACATGCACTAAGGTCATGACTACCATATTCTAGAACGTATTCTGCAACAGGATACGGTATTTTGTTACCAGTATACACCCTCTGTGCCCATTAATCTTGATGTCTACCTCAAATTTATGTCTGAATGAAAGGGCCTAGACAGGATGCCTGCTGGCAACACAAAATATTATGTTAGCAGAGCATTCTGTATTTTAGACAGTTGTGAACTCAGTGCCTGTTTCACCAAATGTACCACCACATATGCCACCTACCCGAGACACTAGCTTCTCAGACCTCCAGCATGTGGTAACTGGTAATTAAAACATGCTTTGTTCTCACCACCTGCCAAAAATGACATTAATTTATTTCTTTGGTCATTTATTTTTAGTAACCAATACTTTTCTGCACACAGTCGTAATTTATTGCATCTTTACTTTCTGAACCTGTGTATTCAGCTCTACACCCACCCCTTTCCTTCCTTCCTTCCTTCCACTTGTTTAAAATGTATAATACACTTAGTGTTCGATTAATGATGGAAATTCTCCTCAGAGATAAGAAATTATTTTTCAAAAGATAGAGATTGGCTGGCCAGTACTTACCTTAGTGTTGTACCGCCGATAGTCACACAAATGAAGAAAACAAACAAAAAAAAAAAAAAAAAAAAAAAAAAAGGGGACTAAACAGGACAAACTTTCAGAACACAGTTCCTTCTTCAGGTGGGAGAGAAGGGAAGAAAAAAGGATGGGAACAGAAGGGGAAGGTAATTCACAACCTAGGTCATGAGGATGGTGTTTGATGAGTGTGGAAGTCAGAGTGTTCCACTCATCTTTACTCCTGCACAAGGTTCCCCCTGCCCCCTTTTTCCCCCTCTCCTCTCCAATAATCCATATCTTGATTACTGCTCTAGCTTCCTTCTTTGGGCTCTGAGGTTTTGAAATCTCCTCACATTCAGTCCCCAACAGTCAGCATTTCCTACTCATCGTGTTGTCAGTCTCCTTTGACATTATGTTGTTATTCACTTTTCCATAACTCTTCCCATTTCTTAAGCCTCATCAGTAAGTTTACTTCATCCCTCTTCTCATCCCTTCCTTTCCAACCTTCTTCCATAAGGAACCACACTGGCTCTGAAAGTTTGACACATTCGTGTATGCTTTTGAATGTTTTATCCTGCCAGTACTTGGTGAGTAGATTTCATACAAATTTTTTGTTATACATTTAGACAGCAGTGCAGGAATAGGTAATCCCATATGGGGGCCTGGGGCTAGAACAAATGTATGATGCTTGTTGATTTCACATGGGCCTAATATATTTTTGTGAAAGTACAGTCAGAAAGTTAAGATAATACACTTTCACTCTGACATTAACCATGGCAGGCTTTGGAGATATTATACGTATTGGAATTATCAAAGTTTGTTAAAAAAACTGACACGGGCCTACAAACCCACTTTATCCAACTCTATAGCATTGCTTCAAAGCTATATTTCTGAATAAGATATTGCATCAATATGAAGTACCATTCTGTAAGTGAAGGGAAAACCACATAGATGTGATAAACTGTCAATAGTAACTAAACTGTTTCTTTCCATGGAGGGGGGAAAAAAACAATAATTCCACAATTGTTGCTTCAGTTGAGGCACAAATGCACAAATGGCAAGAATCTTCAGCACATTTGCAGGAGATCAAAATTAAGTAAGTTTGCAAATATACTGTGTGTTTGAAAGTTAAATGAAATGTAAGAATGTACAAAACATTAGTGTATATACAAAACTGATACATATCACAAAAGGTGCCTATCATAGTAAGAGCAGACAATAGCAGGATATGTTTCTCATGCAGGAAATGTTTGTTTTCTTGTTTTCATCAGAGTAAGTTGCATTTATACCCACATTTAAAAGTATTTTTCCATGATTAAATTGTAGCTTCTTTCACTGAATCGGTGAGATGCACCTGTTTTTATACTTATTTCACAATAATGCATGTCCCTTGTTCAGAACCAAAAAAATATAATTAATTTGGTAATTAAAAACAAACCTTCATCTTACAGCTGTCTTTCTCACTTTTAGAGGCACATGTCTATCCAACTGTCAAGGCGGTAACAACTTCCACAGCAGTCAGTATCGTGACTGTATAGACTGTGGTACAGATCTCTAACCATTGTAAAAAGAAAAAAAAAAAAGTGTTAATATGAACATATAATTTACAGACATTTTGTGGTGACTGAGTCTTTAAACCTTAGGCATTTTTCTTTCATTTCAGTTTAGAACATACTTCTCAATGTATAAACCACACGAATGAGTTTGTCACAGTCCTCATTCATCCACATTGTTTGTATTGTTATTGTATAAGTAAAACTGGAAAGAATTCAATGACCCCAAGTAACAGTACCTAAGTGCCACTCACCAATTCCAATACAAATTCTTGAATAAAAGGCTGTTTTGGTTGCAAAAATGTTTTTTATTTAGATTTGATGTGTTTTGCCCTGTTATGGCAGCTTCAGATATCTAACAAAGAAGGAAAGTCGAACTAGTACATACAATACAATATTTACATGATAGTATTAAAAATATATTTTTTTTAAAGTTAGCTACAAAACAATGCTGTAATCGGTCTAAAGTATAGTAATAATCTATGGTAATAATGTTTTACCTACTCTGTGATGGTGTTTTGATTAAGATGCTCCCATAGGATATTATACAGAGACAATAATAGTGAAATCCCCAGAGCAGCAGTAGCATCAACTGTTAAAAACAAAGAGTAGGCTTTCAACTTATTTTCATGGCATGCATTGTGAGTCACTTGGTTAGCAGTTGTATAAATTCAAATATGGATACCATTTACATAAACAACCAAAATTCTGTGAAACAAATTAGTAATGATGCCAAGGTATATAATAGAAATATTACTTTAAAATTTCCGTAAAAGTATCAAAAAATGTTTGGTCTTTAGACATCATTAAAAAGTTTTGGGTGTATAAAATAAATCCACTTAGATATATCAAATTTTTCAAGGATATTTAACTTCTGTTCTTTTGGGGCATAATGCAAAATTTCTGAATTATCTAGGGTGGGAGCTTGATGCCCAGAAGCCTTTAAATGCTCGGTGAAAGATTATTTATTTATTTGCCCCCCCCCCCCCCCCTTTTGTGTTGAGATATGTTCATTGAAACATGTTTTGAATGCCCTACCGTTTGTCCCACATATTCAGCTGGACAGCATTTAAGCTTATAAATATTTGAAGCTGCATGTGGCTGTTTGATAGCTTCAGCTGTTTATAAGCTTATTATGTGTCCACTGTCCAGCAGGAGTGCTGTAAATTTAACAGGGCAGGTTGAAGATTTACTTACCTTACACAGCTATGGGCATATATGTACATGCCCTAAGAAAAACATCCACAGGGCAGTTTGGTATACTTGTATGACTGGCAGGTATTGGGTGGTGAAAATAAGAGGCCTCATATCAGGTAAGTAAAATACAGACAATGCACTCATTGGTAAAATATCAGAAATTAAAGTGGGTCATTGCATTTCAAATCATCCAGAAAAGTTAGTAAATGACACCCACACCTGCAGAAAATGCTGAAATGTGTGAAATTGAAGTTTACATGTATGAACATTCCTAAAATTTAAATGTTGTAGGTCAAGTACTTTTCCATTTATGAAATAAAGAAGTTATAAGGCTCAGGAACTTGGGTTTCCTTAGACGAGCTAATATATAACTTCAAAATGCTATAGCTCCTACAGTTTTTTTTTTTTCAGCACAGATTTTTTAAAATTTTAATTAAAGGCTTACATTTTCGTGTATATATGCTACTGAACATTCATCATCTATGACTTTGAAGAAAAAAAAATTGTAAAAAAAAATTTAAAATAAATTGATGATTGGGTAGTCTCTTATTTTTTTATTATTTTTTGTTTTAAGGTATTGCCCTCCCATAGATGACTTTGAAATTTTTACAATATTATTATAAGTATTTCTTTATCTCACACAAGAAAAACCAGTTTGTAGAAATGGTGGAAGTATGGAAATCATGCTACTTAATAAAAAATTAAATTTGTAATTTATGTCAATCATGTCATCCATAAATTGTTTGAGTAGAGACAATGTTGGATTTCCTTTGGAACAAATAATGTTTTGGAACAATATTCATTACATCTAAATGTATTTGTTTGTGCACTTCTGTGGTTTGAGTCAAGTGTATGCCAACAATGCTGTACTGATTTGCAGCCAGTGATCTCTGTACTGCCTGGGTGTTGAACTACAGGTGTCTGAGTGCGCCAGCCAAAGATGTTAATATTCTGTTTCTTAACTAATTACAATGTGGCTGCTATGAAGTATTACAATAAAATGTAAAGGAAATATGTTTAGATTCCATTGACATGGGAGTCTGTTAGTTCACATATTGACATAAATTTCAAATCCAGAGGTAAACAAGCAATCATTTGCCACATACTAATGGACAGAAATTCGTTTGACTAATTACAACATGGCAACCAATGCAAAATTATGTGCAAAACAGATGAATGTGCAGCCACGCTACAGTTCTATGCTGAGACACCAGAGTTATAACATCCAGGTTATACAGAGACCATTGCTTGAATCACTTAGTTCAGAATAATTAAAGATCACTGTTTCCAAAATTAAATTATTTAGACGCTATCTACCCCTTTCTTAATTGTGTTGCTTGCATACTTTAGTTGTTGCAGTTTCACGTCTGAAACAATTCAGTTTTTTTATGCTATATAAGTAGCATGGAAAGTACAAATAGGTAATGTTTTCTTGGACAGTACCTTCACAATTCGTGTGATAGTTGCCTGACGAGTGTGAATTAACTAAGTGGTGAAGAACAAGAACTTGTATCATGACAAAGCAATAGGTATCCATATTATTTATCTGATTCATAAGAGAGTGTTAAACACAAAGCACAGATTCTCCTTAGATAAGATGATTTGCTCTGATCTCTTTTAAGTGCCATGAACAATCTATTTCATCTGGATTGCATGAAGTTAATTCAGAAAAATTTCAAAGGACTCTACAATTGTTATGGGTAAAAGATATGTCCTACCTGTACCAAACTCATCTGTGAAAAGCAGGCACGTGAGGACTTGTCATCAAATGATAAATGTCAGTAATGTGAATGTGCAGTCTCCAGAAAAAGCTGTGCTAAATACTAGCTTAATCAGCTTTGGAATATCTCCTGCAAGGCTGTATTCAATTGCTCAGTGTAGTCAGTATCAGCAACAAAACATAAATTGGAATCAGCAACCCCCCCAGGGGGCCCACAGTTCTTTTGTGGGTACGTGTGTGGCGCGCACGGGGCACCGAGCCGGAGCAGCCTTTCTTCTGCCCCAGGCTGCTTCACTTTCCCTCCCGGTTTATGCCTTCGCCCGGAGACGGGCATATTTCGTGAGCTACGGTGGTTCTTGTTGTCGTTTTTCTTCCTTCGTTCCTTCCTTTCTTACCCTTTGTTTCTGTCTTTCTCTCCTTGTACTCTCCTAGCCTTCTTCTCCTCCTCATTAGTCTCCGCCTCGGCGTTTGAGACACTTCTTTCTCTTCACTTCCTCTATTCTTCTTCTTTCCTCCCTGTGCGTGTCTGAAGGCCGACCCACGCATTATCATGCGTAGCAGGTGACGGGGTAACGCGTAATTCCCCGCCCCGGGTAGACAAGTAGGGCACGTACGTACCCCCTGGTAAAGGCCAGGCCCAGGGAGGGGTGATTACCCGAGCTGGTTCCTTCCGAACGTGCCGATTGGTCCCTCCATCAGTTCTCGGGAGGTGTGACCTGAGGTGTGAACAATCACCTAAGGCTGGTAAGCCCTCGGAGAGGGCCCCCACTAGGAAGGAGCACGCCATCGGAGACGCCGGTAATCACGGGGGACACTTCCGCGATGAATTCCTTCACTTCTTTCGTGACGTTGACCCAGAAACATAAGTTAGATTCGCCTCAGCAAAAAAAAGACTCTGCCTAATGTTCCGAAATTTCTTGTTGTGTCTCGCACCGACGGAAAAGACTTCAATTCTGTCAATCCTTTCGTTATACAGAAAGGTGTAGATGCAATTGCTGGCCCTGTTAAAACCTGTTCACGTCAGCGCAATGGCACATTGTTGCTGGAAGTGGACATTGCCTTCCAAGCTCAGAAACTAATCTGGACTACACTGTTCCACACGTTTCCTGTCAAGGTGGAAGCACATCGCACACTCAACTCGTCACGGGGAGTAGTCTTCACGAGATCCCTTGACGGGTTGTCTGATGAAGACATCCAATCCTATATGTCCGACCAGGGTGTGACAGCCGTCCATAGGGTAATGAAAAAGGTCGATAACCAGCTGACACTGACTCGTACTGTGTTTTTTGACGTTCGACAGAGTTGACCTCCCGTCGAAGGTAAAAGCAGGGTATGAAGTCATCTCCATCCGCCCTTATGTACCTAACCCAACGCGCTGTTTTCAGTGCCACAGGTACAACCATACCCGTGAACATTGCCCAAATGCAGCAAAGTGTGTCACTTGTGGTAGGGACGCCCATGAGGGGGATTGCCCACCTCCGTCCGCTCACTGCCTAAACTGCAATGGTGACCATGCGGCTTCCTCTTGTGACTGCCCTGTATACAAGGATGAGAAGGTAATCCAGCAAATTCGGGTTACGGAGAGGGTGTCAACATCTGCCGCTCGAAAGTTGTTGGCGAGTCGAAAGCCCACTGTCCTCCCAGCGGGTACATACAGTAAGGTTCTCACCTCAACTCGACCTACTAAGGATTCCAGTACCCAGACTTGTGATTTCACTTTCGCTGACACAGTTGTGCGATCCACTAGCCCGAAGATTGCCCGTTCCACGTCCCCGCTTCCTCCTGCTGCTTCTAAGGTGCAGTCTTCGTCAACCTCTAGTAAACCGCGGGCACCTAAACAAGATGCCCGGACCTAGAAAAAGGAACCCGTCCGTGAGGATTTTCTGCGTTCTCAGGCTTCCCAACCGTCAACTGCCTCTTCCTGCCGTGACCCATCTGTCACGCCGTCCAACAGTTGCCGGCCTCGGCCGTCTTCTGTTTCACCGGGACGCTCCGTTCGCCGGGCGCCCGGCCCTTTACCGGCGGTGGAAACTGCCCCTCCTGATCAACTCAGGAAGGTGGCAGGCGCGTCGGTCGAGCCAATGGAACATGACCCTTTGCCTCCAGACAGCGATAGCAGTGCTCCCTCGAAATCCGGTCCTCAGCGGCCGTCGAGGTGACCCTGATTATTAGTTGGTTTTTATCCTTATTTCTTCTCTCATTTTTATCATGACGGTCCTTCAATGGAATATTTGCGGCAATGGGGAGGAGTTAAAACTACTCCTTCGGTTGCACTGCCCGCTTCTCGTCTGTCTACAAGAAACTAAGTTGCGTCCACGTGATCGTGCAGACTTTCCACACTACACCTCTGTGCGGTTCGACCTGTCACCCGTGGAAGGTGTCCCAGCCCATGGAGGGGTTCTGATGCTCCTTCGAGACGACGTCTATTTCCATCCCATTTCCTTGCATACTCACCTACAGGCAGTTGCCGTCCGCATCACATTATCCACATTTACCTTCTCCCTCTGTAATATCTATTCGCCATCGTCATCTGCCCTTACTAGGGCAGATGTGCTACACCTTGTTGACCAGCTCCCTTCACCTTTCGTGTTGGTAGGCGACTTTAATGCCCACCACCCCCTATGGGGCTGTCCGGCACCTTGTCCGAGAGGCTCTCTTTTGGTGGACCTTCTCCAACACCTCGATCTTGTCTGCCGCAACACCGGTGCACCAACCTTCCTTTCAGACACAACACACACTTATTCCCATATAGACCTCGCAATATGCACTCCTCAGCTTGCCGGTCGGTTTGAGTGGTATGAACTTTCTGACACGTACTCAAGTGACCATTTCCCTTGTATCATCCACTTCCTGCATCATTCCCCATCTCCTCGTCCCACCAGTTGGAACATTTCCAAAGCCAACTGGGGGCTTTATTCTTCCGTGGCTGTTTTTCACGATCAGAATTTTCCCATCTGTGACAGTCAGGTCGACTACCTCACAGAGGTTATTCTCACTGCTGCTGAACGTTCCATACCTCGTACATCCTCTTCTCCACGTCGTGTCCAGGTCCCTTGGTGGACTGCAGACTGCCGCGACGCGCTTAGAGCCCGGCGCCGTGCTTTACGCACCTTCCGCCGCCACCCAACTTTGGAGAATTGCATCAGTTATCAACGTATGAGAGCGCAATGTCGTCGTATCATAAACAACAGCAAGAAAGCTTGCTGGACTGCTTTTACTAGTTCTTTTAACCGTTTTACTCCCTCCACGGTTGTCTGGGGTGGCC
Organism: Locusta migratoria; assembly: GCA_026315105.1. NCBI lineage: Eukaryota > Metazoa > Arthropoda > Insecta > Orthoptera > Acrididae > Locusta > Locusta migratoria. The sequence goes on along the minus strand of CM048747.1, from coordinate 410,927,512 downwards.
TACGCCGTTTATGCGGCATCAAGGTCCACTCCCCGATTCCTGGCCTGACCGTGGAGAACGCAGTCCTCGTGGACCCTGCTGATGTTTCCAACGCATTGGGCCGTTTCTTTGCGGAGGTTTCGAGCTCTGCCCATTACCACCCTGCCTTTCTCCCTCGCGAACAGGTAGAGGAGGCACGGCCGCCTTCTTTCCACTCTTTTAATCGTGAAAATTACAATGTCGCCTTCACCATGCAGGAGCTAGACCGTGCTCTTGCCCTGTCCCGATCTTCTGCTCCCGGGCCCGATTCCATTCATATTGAGATGCTGAAGAACCTCTCTCCTGCGGGCAAGTGCTTTCTTCTTAGTACCTACAATCGCATATGGACTGAAGGTCATGTTCCCACAAGTTGGCGTGAAGCCATTGTTGTCCCCATCCCCAAACCAGGGAAGGACAAACACCTTCCTTCCAGTTATCGCCCCATTTCTCTGACGAGCTGCGTCTGTAAGGTGATGGAACGCATGGTTATTGCTCGGTTGGTCCGGCTCCTCGAATCTCGCCGCCTCCTGACTAATATCCAATGCGGTTTTCATTGACACCGCTCTGCTGCTGATCACCTCGTTACGTTGTCGACCTTCATTATGAACAACTTTCTCAAGAAGCGTCAAACAGTAGCAGTGTTCTTCGACTTGGAGAAGGCATACGATACCTGTTGGAGAGCGGGCATTCTGCGCACATTGCACACATGGGGCCTTCGGGGCCGCCTTCCTCTTTTCATTCAAGCTTTTTTGGCAGATCGCAAGATTTGTCAGATACCTTTTGCCAGGAGAATGGGGTACCACAGGGCTCCGTCTTGAGTGTGGCGCTCTTTGCCATTGCAATCAATCCGATCGTAGATTGCCTTTCAGCCGACGTCTCCGGATCTCTTTTTGTTGATTATTTCGCAATTTATTGTAGCGCCCAGCAGACGTGTCTCTTGGAGCGTTCTCTTCAACGCTGTCTTGACCGTCTATATTCCTGGAGCATCGCAAACGGCTTCCGATTCTCCACTGAGAAAACTGTGTGTATAAACTTCTGGAGATACAAGGAATTTCTTCCACCTTCTCTACATCTCGGCCCTGTTGCTCTCCCTTCGTGGAGACTACGAAATTCTTGGGACTCATGTTGGATTGTAAACTTTGCTGGTCCACACACGTGTCCTACCTGGCTGCCCGTTGTGCCCGATCCCTTAACGTTCTTCGTGTCCTCAGTGGCACGTCATGGGGAGCGGATCATACCGTCCTGCTTCACCTTTACCAGGCCATTGTTCAGTCGAAGCTCGACTACGGAAGCCTTATATACTCTTCTGCACGGCCGTCGATTCTCCGCCGTCTCAACTCTATCCACCATCGGGGTTTACGTCTTGCGACCGGTGCATTTTATACTAGCCCTGTTGAAAGTCTATATGCCGAGGCTGCTGTATTACCCTTGACCACTCGGCGTGACATACTCTTGTGTCGGTACGCATGCCGCCTGCAGTCGATGCCCAACCATCCATCTTACCGATTATTTTTTGATGACTCACTCGATCGCCAATATCAGTTGTCTGCGATTGCCTTGCTTCCACCTAGAGTTCGGTTTCGCCGCCTACTACAGCGGCTCAATTTTACCCTTCCTTCCACCTTTCGGTTGAGCGAAAGCCCATTGCCACCGTGGCATCAGGCCCAGGTTCACACACACCTTGAACTTAGTTTGCTCCCCAAGGAGAGCACTCCGGATTTGGTATACCGCTCGAGGCTTGTCGAACTCTGTTCGTGGTTCGATAATGCCATATTTATTTACACTGATGGTTCAAAGAGCACTGCCGGTGTCAGATCTGCCTTCGTCGTCGGGGATGACCGTTTCCAATACAAGCTCCCTGACCTGTGCTCGAACTTCACGGCTGAGCTTTTTGCCCTCCACCAGGCCGTTTTGTACACCTGCCGCCACCGCGAACCTTTCTATGCCATATGTTCGGACTCCCTTAGTGCCCTGCAGAGTCTTAAGGACCCTTTCTCGAACCATCCTCTCTTGTATCAGATCCAACGCTCCCTCCAGTTGCTAGCTGATGACAGCTGTCACGTTTCTTTCCTGTGGGTCTCTGGCCACGTGGGAGTGCCCGGGAATGAGACCGCCGACATAGCAGCCAAGGCCGCAGCTATTTTGCCTCGCATGGCTACCTCTTGCGTCCCATCGGACGATGTTCAACGGGCTCTTCGCCGGAGCATCGTGTCACAATGGCACAGTGCGTGGTTTTCAATGTACAACAATAAATTGAGAACTGTAAAACCAATCCTGACAGCTTGGAGGACCTCCTCACGCCCCTCTCGGCGAGAGGAGGTCATCCTGGCCCGGTTGCGGATCGGTCACTGCCGTTTCAGCCACCGTCACTTGCTCTCTGCCGACCCTGCACCGCTGTGCTTCTGCGGTGCACTGCTGACAGTGCGACATGTTTTACTGACTTGTGTTAATTTTAATCATCTCCGTGTAGCCCTTCACTTGCCGTCTACTCTGGAGGAAATTTTAGCTGATGACACACGAGCAGCTGCTCGAGTTTTGCGTTTTATCAACTTGGCCAACTTATCCAAGGATATTTAACCCTTTTAATTGTCTTTTATATTTCGTTTTTAGCCTCTTGTTGATGTTCTGACAGTCACCTTTTTTCTTTGAGATCATAGCGAATCTATGTTCTTGGCTGGGCGCTAATGACCATCGATGTTGTGCGACCTAAAACCACACACACACACACACACACACAAAAAAAAGGGGACTCAGCATCAGCAACTGGAGCACTAAAAACTAAAAGTGAAGAGTTTTTATTTAGATGATGAAAATTCCAGAAGAATGATGCCCAGTAAAAAGGCAAAGTGAGCACCAGCAAAAATACATATGAACAAAAGAGCCTTGTTTTAAATAATTTGGCAGAAATGTATTATCTCTACAAAAAGACGTGTTCTGAAGACAAAGTAGGATTTTCAATATTTGCTTCTCTTCAACCTCTAAACAGTGTGCACTTGCAGAATCATCAGGAACACACATTGTATGTGTCTGCACTTAAAACCAGAATGTTAAATTGCTTCTAAATTCTATTTATATCAAATTAATGTACCAAGATCTAATTAAAATAATAACATGTAAAATAAATAACTGAACTTGTATGTTCTGACTATGTGATAAGTGCCCTACCAATTCATTACTTGAAAATGCACTTAGAAAATTAGAGTATTATCCTTATGAGATAGTGAAGTACAACAAATGCGTCTCAACTTATAGAATTACTTTGTGTTCACATCACCAATGAGTCAGAATTCTGTGGCATGCTAAGAAAACTGAAAATATATTCCATACTCTTTTTTAATCACAATCTGATCATTTAAAAAGGAAGGAAGCACTAGCTGGAGGATACATGACAAATTTATGAATTTCAGTGAAAATTTTAATTTTGTTATTCAGTATGAAGTACAGCCAATGGTAGCTGCACTATTCATGCTGTTATATACTACAAAAAAGATGAACAGCTGCAGACAAAAAGTTTATTTTGTTATTTCTGATATACAGCATGATGTGGCCCTGGTGTATCAGACTTATGACATTGTACTGAATTTTTTACAGTGTGAATGTTCTGAAATTCCTGTTTCTTGCGCCGAATATTTCACTAACAGATGTGCTGCAAGTGCCAGAATGCTCTGTCCAGCCCAATTGCTATGTTGCACGTGCATGTGACGTATTGATATTTGTGGATTATTGAGAAAATGAATTGTGAAGGAGGAGACATTTCACTGAGATCTGTACATACTCATGGACCATCTCTGTTCTTTTGTTGGCCTGAAAATGATGTTGGTGATGTCCCATTCTCTCAAATTTTGTGTGAAATTGATAGCATCGCAACAACTGGCTGTACTTATTCTCTACGCAAAGAGTCTTTAAAGTTGGTTGAAGAAAAGCGGTTCTCATACAAAAAACTAATACATGTGAATCATTAAAATGTCTTGTTTCATGTGTCCTTCCCAATTAACTTGAATATTGTAATATTCCACAATCTCTTTATTTCATGTGGAGCGTTACTTCTCCTGGAGATACATTCTTTTAAGAATGAGTAAAGCTGAAATTTTATGGTCCTTGTCAGCGATCTTTTTTAGTCGGGAGGAGGTTGCAGTTCTCGCAGAGTCCTGCAATGGCAGACTGGGGATGATTGGACGAAGCTCCTCGCTGTCTGACATCTGGTGTGGCTGTTTCTCCAGGTCCGCAGTGGTCAGAAGATGCCGCTCACCACCGTCACGTGTGTAGTCTTTCGCGGCAGCTCTGCTCTTCTCGTGCGTTGATTGGACACCAATGAAGTAATTGTGTATTACAGCACTACCCGATTAGGTCCACCGCGCCTGTGGTAATATGATCTTGATGCTTTTGGCAGTACACTAATGGTTGCCTCTATTGGAATGCGCCAGGAACTTCTGTTGTGGCATGCCGTTTGAAACGTACGCCACTGTCGACTCAACGGTGAGCGGTGTGCTATGCACTATTCGGGCTGTGCGTCGGCTGGCGGCACACTGCTTCTGCATTATCGCATGACGCACTCCACTGCAAATAGAGCATCAGCATTTTTTATAGTGTTGTAATAGTACTGACTTTCTCAGAGGTGTTCAGAAAACTATAAACAAACATTGGATTCTGTTTATTCAATTGTGACACAAAAGTTACCATCAGGCTACCACTGCAACAAAGTTAGTGTTCTTATTTAACGTAATATGTAAGTATATTGTTGTTGTTGCCTTCAATCTGTAGACTGGTTTGCTGCAGCTCTCCGTGCTACCCTGTCCTGTGCAAGCCTCTTCATTTGAGAATACAAACTGCAACCTGCATCCTTTTGAATCTGTTTACATATTCGTCTCTGTCTTCCTGTACAATTTTTATACTACACACTTCATAATGTTTTCAAACTACAAATTTATACTTTGATTTAATTTTTCCCCTGAAAAGTACATCATTTAAAATTATTTTTAAAAATCCATAATTATTTTGTACTGTTGCAAATCTCATGGGAAAATATAAATAGGCTAATGGGATGATGATGGATTCATTGTTAAAAAAGATTATTCATGGCTAGTTTTTCACTAACAGCCCTGGTTTGACCAAACTGACCTTAAACAAATAGGAATTTAATTAAAATATATGGAAAGATATTAGTATTAGAAACGCCAAAATATGACTCAGCATATTCCATAATTAAACTATGTTGATTTCTTATTATAGTTTCATACAGTTTAAACTAATAGCATATTAACAGGCATAACTAAAAACTTTGAGAATGGGATGTATAGCTAAGATTCAAATAAGGTATTAAGAAATTGTAAGTAGACTATTGATGAATAGTACTGGTCCAAACAGATTCATCAAAATGTATATTCCATTTGCACAGACTTAAACCAGTATATGCAGACTGAACAAGTTTGTGTACATGTCTATGCATGTAGGCTGTAAACAAGTTTAAAAAATCACAGTCTGTCTCCAGCCATGCACTTTGTGTCTGTACTTTTGTTGAATAGGATGTGTCCTGCATAGTCTTGTAAGGCTGATGGTTAATCTTTTTATGCACCATGGTATTTGTGCAAAGCAGTTATTACCTCTACGTAATTTTTATCTGTTGTTGTGGTCTTCCGTCCGCAGACTGGTTTGATGCAGCTCTCCACGCTACCGTCTCCCATGCAAGTCTCTTCAGCTGAGAATAAGAATGGCAACCTACAGCCTTTTGATTCTGCTTACTGTATTCTTCCTTCGATCTTCATCCAGTGGCGTATCCAGGGGGCGGGGGGGGGGGGGCTGCTGGGCTCTAGAGAGAGTTAAAGAGAGAGGAGGGGGGGGAGAGAAGGATTAATACTTCCATATTTAAGGTTGAAAACAAAACAAACTGTTTTTTTTTTCTACTAAATTTTGTTTATTTACTAACTAGTTTTCGGCTTATTAGGCCATCGTCAGGTAAACTGTTGACATGCGTCGACAAAGACGCTATTGTTTGGTTCTCAAAGATGGTAAGACAAAGATACAATACACAGATTACTTGGTCTTTGGATATGACATTTGTTGGAATTACAAATAGTATCGGTTGCCATGCAGAATTATGTTCACATAATCAGTGGCCCCCTTAACATTTTTACATTTTACAATTTAATTCGCAAATTAAAATGTAAAAATGTTAAGGAGGCCACTGATTATGTGAACATAATTCTGCATGGCAACCAATACTGTTTGTAATTCCAACAAATGTCATATCCAAAGACCAAGTAATCTGTGTATTGTATCTTTGTCTTACCATCTTTGAGAACCAAACAATAGCGTCTTTGTCGACGCATGTCAACAGTTTACCTGACAATGGCCTAATAAGCCGAAAACTAGTTAATAAATAAACAAAATTTAGTAGAACAAAAACAGTTTGTTTTGTTTTCAACCTTAAATATGGAAGCGTTCTACCAAGAAGCGACAGAAGAATCCATTTATATGATTATTACTTCCAATATGAGTAGAGTCGCCGCTCCTCGCCCCCCCCCCCCCTCTTTTTTTTTTTTTTTTTTTCTCTCTTTCTAGATATCACATCATCCCAGTGATTGACCTCAGCCCTCTCCAGACAACGATCCTGGATACGCCACTGTCTCCCTTCATGATTTTTACCCCACACACTTCCTTCTAATGCAAAGTTAACAATTTCTTGATGTCTCAGAATGTGTGCCACCTATCTGTCCCTTCTCTTAGAATGTGCCAAAACTCCTTTTCTCCTCAATTCTCTTGAGCAGCTCCTCATTAGTTACGCGATCTACCCATTTAATTTTCATTATTTGTCTGTAGCACATTATTTCAAAAACTTCTCATATTTTTGTCTGAACTTTTTATTGTCCACGTTTCACTCCCATACCATGCTACATTCTATATAAAATACTTTTAGAAAGGCCTTCCTAACATTTAAACTAATATTGGGTGTAAACAAATTTCACTTCTTCAGAAACCTTTTCTTCCCATAGCTATTCTGCCGTCTGCGTCACCTGATTTTCTCACTCTGCTTCCATTACCCTTGTTCATTTTATACCCTCCTTTCAAAGCACTATCCATTCCATTTCATTGCTCTTCCAGGCCCTTTGCTGTCTCCGACAGGATTACTGTCACCAGTGAACCACAAAGTTTTTATTTCTTCTCCCTGGACTTTACTCCCCTCTCCAAATTTCGCTTTCATTCCTTCACAGCTTGCTCCATGTACAGATTGAATGACATTGGTGAAAGGCAACAATCCTGTGTTACTCCCTTCCCAACCATTGCAACCTTCCATGTCCTTCAACTCTGATAACTGCTGTCTGGTTTTTGTACAAGTTGAATATCTCTCTTCACTTCCTATGTTTTACTCCTGCTACCTTCAGAATTTGAAAGACAGCCTTTGTGGCACTCTCTTTTCTGTGCTACGTGATGCTTCTCCTACTGTCCTTTTCCCCTCTCTTGGGGATCAAGTTGTGTGCATCCTTTGGGGAACCGAAGTTATAAATTTTTTGGTTTGAGCTCTTCTGTCACCCCTTTATTTGCCTCCGCATCAGTGTTTGATGCTTCACCTACTATTTCTTCCTTCTTCCTCCCTGTACACACCTGAAGGCTACCAATACGGGTGACTGGGTAACGCGTAAGTTCAGGCCTGGGAATGGGTGACTGTTTGCGCTGATACCTTCCGAAATGCCCCTGTAGCCAACCGAATCCCCTCATGGTGCACCACGTCCAACATTTTGAGGTAGGAAGGTCTTGCAGACCCATACACCGTGCAGCCGTAATCAAGTTGGGATCGTACAAACGCTCTATAAAACTGGAGCAGACGAGTCCTGTCAGCTCCCCACTAGTCACACTTCATGGGGAGCTGACAGGACTCGTCTGCTCCAGTTTTATAGAGCGTTTGTACGATCCCGACTTGATTATGGCTGCACGGTGTATGGGTCTGCAAGACCTTCCTACCTCAAAATGTTGGACGTGGTGCACCATGAGGGGATTCGGTTGGCTACAGGGGCATTTCGCACCAGCCCTATACCGAGCCTTTGCGCCGAGGCTGCTGAGCCACCGCTTTCCATACGGCGACAGCTCCTCATGGTGCGTCAGGCGTATGCAGCGTTGTCCACCCCGTATACACCTGCTTACGATATTGTCGCTCGGCCGCCTATGGAACGGTTGTTTCGTAATCGGCTTCGAGCTACGAGGCCTTTTGGGATACGTGCTAAGGACTGTTTTTTAGATATGGGTGTCTCAGGTTTTACTGTTTTGCGTCGAGGATGGAGTCGTTATCCCCCTTGGTTATTACAGAGACCCAGCCTCCTTTTAGATTTAACCAGTTTTAAAAAAGATTGCACCCCGGACATGACGTTTTGGTCAGAATTTTACGACATTTTAAACAAGCATCGTGATTTTACAATTGTGTACACTGATGGATCGAAACAAGGGGACTCGGTGGGGTGTTCTGCAGTGTTTCCAGGTCACCTGATAGGGATGCGCCTGCCCGCTGCCTACTCAGTTTTTTCGGCAGAGCTGCATGCTATCCTCCAGGCACTGGCACACATCCGTCGTGGTCGAAGTAAAAAATTTCTACTCTGCTCAGATTCCCTTAGTGCCCTCCAGTCACTGCTGGTTATGTACCCGGCTGAACCTATATCACAATTGATCCATGACAAACTTTACCTCCTCCAACGGCGGGGTAAAGAGGTGTCATTTCTTTGGGTACCTGGGCATGTTGGGATATGCGGAAATGAAGCGGCTGATGTGGCTGCCAAGGCGGCCTGCGGTGACCCAAATGTCACGGAGTGTGCCATTCCCTTGCGGGACGTCTACTCGGTGCTGCGCCAGAGGTCCCTTCAGTTGTGGGAGGAGACGTGGCTGGCAGCGACAGGTAATAAACTGCGGTTGGTTAAACCAACTGTCCGACCGTGGCGAACCTCCTGCCAGCCATGTAGACGTTTCGAAGTGACACTGACGCGACTTCGCATTGGACACAGCCCTTTGACCCACAGCTTTTTATTCCGTCGGGAGAATCCACCGATCTGTGATGCTTGTGGCGTGCAAATCACTATACGCCACATTTTAATTGAGTGTATTTTATATCGTGATGAGAGGGCAGCGGCTAATCTTAGTCGTGCCCTACCCATTGTTTTAGCTGACGACGAGGTGAGAGTGACGAACGTTTTACAATTTTGTGAACGTTCCCGACTCTGGCCTAAGCTCTTAGGCAGGAGATTTTAGTGTGTTAAAGGACGGCTCGCTAATGCCTCTCCCATCAGCGATCAGAGTCCCCCTATACTCCGACATTTTCTTTTTAAGGACGTGTAAGGTTGGGCCCTGCGGTCTGCCACTTTACATCGCTGATTTGCAATATGTGTTCGTGTTGTTGCCATGGCTTACTTCATTTACTGTTGTTTAATTCTCCTGTCAGGGCGCTAAAAACCTTGCTGTTGTGCGCCCAAAACATCCTATCCTATCCTATCCTATCCTATCTATCCAATTCGCCGATTGGTCCCTCCGTCTATAGATCAGGAGTTGCGGCCTGGGGTGGTAACAATCACCCAAGGCGGGTGTGCTTCCGTTGGGAGCCCCCAGCAGGAAGGAGCATGCCATCGTAGACACTGGCAATCGTGGGGGCTACATCCGCAGTGGTTTCCCACAGGAAAAGAAAATGTAAAGTGTCTCGTGAAGTTAGACATACTGGCCAATAGTGTAACTGAACAGATGACTTTACCATCGACACCTAAGTTCCTTGATGTTACCTGTACTGAGGAAGGACAATCCTTCTCATCGATAAACCCATTTATAATTCATAAAGGGGTTGACGCCATTGCTGGCCCAGTTAAATCCTGCACCCGTATGCGTAATGGGACACTACTATTGGAAACGGAAAGTGGCTCCCAGGCGCAACGGTTATCTCAAGGCTAATTTGCTCCATAGTTACCCAGTTTGTGTTGAGCTTCATCCAACCCTCAATTATTCTCGAGTGGTAGTCTACTCAGCCTGTTTGGACAATCTGACTGAGGATGAATTAAAGGACTATCTGGCAGTGCAAGGCGTCATCGCAGTGCACCGAGTGAAGAAAAAGGAGAAAAATGTTTCAGTCCCCATTCGTACAGTGTTCTTGACCTTCGACTGAGTGGCTCTGCTGCCGAAGATCAAGGCAGGATATGAGGTAGTCACAGTACGACCTTATATCCCTAACCCTACTCGGTGTTACCAGTGCCATTGTTTTAATCATACAAGTCAGTTGTGCAAGAACCCAGTAATGTGTCACATGTTGTAAAGATGCATAAGCGGAATTGTCCACCACTTTCCCCTCATTGCATAAATTGCAACAGGAATCATGCTGCCTCCTCCCAGAAATGTCCCATATTTGCCAATGAACAGGCCATACAGGAAATATGAGTCAAGGAAAAGGTGCCTATACAAGTTGCACGTAAGATGTACGCCAGTTGTAAGCCTAATACCCTACCGCATGGTAACTACAGTACTGTAGTTGCAGTGCCTCCACCAACGCGGGACGTGACCACAGACATGTGACCTACAGTTTACCACTGTAGGCATCAAACAGTTTACATCAACAACGGCGTCAAGTTTGCTGAAAAGTGTAAATACCTCTTCCAAAATTTCATCTTCAGCTGTGAAACCACAGATTAAGACACGTAAGTCTAAGAAGGAGTGTTCGCACTCCTTCCAAAACATCTGAGTCTACAAAGGAACTTCACCAGAGCTCCAAGAAGTCAGGTAAGGGGAAAACTTACCCCCCTTCTACTTCACAATGCAACGATGGCATCACCTGGAAGCCTATCATCTGTCCAGGTGCATCAGCCAAAGATGGAGCTGCCGACCACCCTCACGTGGCTGCCATGGTCACCTCCGAGAACATGGAGCAAGGCCCTCCGGTCTCGGACACCACCAGTTGCGAACATTCGCATTGTGGCCCACCGCCTTCGTCAGACTGACGTCCACCTTTATATCATTTTATCCTATTATGGATATTCTTCAATGGAACATCTGTGGTATCCGGTCAAATTGGGCAGAACTGCAACTTCTTACGCGAACATATCGCCCAATTATCTTCTCTCTACAGAAGACCAAATTGCTCCCTGGTACTCGAATTACTTTCCCAGGCTACACTGCCGTTCGCTTTGACCTTCCTCCTGTGGCAGGAATTCCAGCCCACGGGGGCGTAATGTTGCTCATTCGGGATGACGTACACAGTACACCCGTCCCTTTGTGTACTCAAATACAAGCTGTCACTGTCCGGATATACCTTCCTAGATTTATCTTCACACTGTGCAATATTTACGCTCCTTCCTCCTTTCCAGTCACTAGATCTTATTGACCAGCTTCCATGTCCATTTTTGTTGGTGGGCGATTTTAACGCCCACCACCCCCTTTGGGGCTCCCCACGACCATGTCCATGAGGCTCCCTCCTGGCAGCTATACTGAACCACCTTCAGCTCATCTGCCTTAACATTGGTGACCCAACTTATCTTTCGGAATCCACAAACACTTCAGCCACATAGATCTATCTGCACTGCTCAGCTGGCATGGCGTCTTGAATGGTCTGTTCTCTCAGACACACATTCGAGTGTTCAATTTCCATGTGTAATTCACCTAATGACGCCTGGCACCCTTGAGCATCCACACCGTTGGCAGATAACCAAAGCAGATTGGGAGCTTTATTCGTCACTTTATTCGGATTTTGGTACTCATCAATTTCCCAGTATAGACGACCAAGTGGAACACCTTACCACAGTAATTCTCACAGCCGCGGAATGTTCCATCCCTTGTAAGATACCCAACGCGTCTTCCTCTTTTCCCGTGGTGGACTGTGGAATGCTGTGACACTCTGCGAGCGCGGCAACGTGCCGTCAGAACCTTTAAACAATGACCCACGCTCGACAACTGCATCCGATACAAACTGCTGCAGGCCTGTTGTCGTTGCCTCTTTCGCGACTGTAAACGCGCCAGTTGGCTCTCATATCAAGCTTCTTTTAATAGGTCTACCCCTTCCTCTATCGTTTGGGGTAACCTCAGAAAAATTTCAGGCACTATGGCTCATTTCCCGATTCCCAATCCCTGTGTCGTAACTGACACCATCGTCAACCCTCCACAAATAGCTAACGCACTTGGTTGACATTTTGCAGAGGGCTCTAGTTCTTTTCTCTACAATTGTGCTTTCCTCACTAGGAAACGGACAGTGGAGGTGACTCCATTGCCCTTTACCTCTCAGAACCGTAAACGCTACAATGCCGAGTTTACTGTGCGAGAGCTCCACCACGCACCCTCGTCTTAGAGGTCCTCCTCCACTCAGGACCAGGTGGCATTCACGTACTGATGTTGCAACACCTTTCACCTACTGGCTTGCACTTTCTACTGGCCACCTACAACCTCATATGGATAGAAGGCACCTTTCCGCAATGCTGGCGTGAAGCCATAGTCATTCCCATACCAAAGCCTGGGAGGGACAAATTTCTCCCTTCCAGCTACCACTCCATTTCCTCACCAGTAGCGTATGCAAGGTGATGGAACACATGATTCACAGGCACCTAGTATGGTGGCTCGAAACGCAACATCTCCTTTCTAATGTCCGATGTGGGTTTCGCAAGCACCGTTCTGCAGTGGATCATTTTGTCGCCCTAACTACTTCAGTAATGAATAACTTTTTACGGAAGTGCCAGACTAGCAGTATTCTTTGATCTGGAAACGACAAACGACACCTGCTGAGGGATGGACATCCTCCACACTCTGCATACGTGGCATCGTCTGCCAATTTTTATCTGGGAATTTTCAACAGACCGTGTGTTTAAAGTGCGTGATGGTTCAGTTTTATCGAGCACTTTTATTCAGGAGAACGGGGTCCCCCAGGATTCAGTCCTGAGCATCGTTTTATTTGCTGTGGCAATCAATTCTATAGCCGGGAGTGTCGGCGTCCCTCTTTGTCGACAACTTCGCGATCTACAGCAGCTCTGAGCAAACGGGTCTCCTGGAGCGGCGCCTTCAGCTGTGCCTAGACACTCTCCACACGTGGAGTATGGACACTGGCTTTCGATTCTTGGCTGACAAGACAGTTTGCATGAACTTCTAGTGGCGGAAGGAGTTCCTTCCCCCGTCCCTTCGCCTGGGCCCCATAGTACTATCGTTTGTGGAGACCATGAAGTTCTTGGGACTTGTTTTCGACAGGAAGCTAATTTGGTCTCCCCGCATATCTCGTTTGGCAACCTGCTGTACCCGCTCTCTCAATGTGCTGCGGGTGGCACCTCGTGGGGAGTTGATCGGTCTACCCTCCTCTATCTGTATCGCACCATACTTTGGTCCAAACTGGACTATGGAAGCATCGTCTATTCTTTGGCTCGACTGTCCATACTGCGCTGCCTTAACACAATCCACCACCAAGGGATCTGTCTGGCGACGGGAGCGTTATACACTAGCCCCATTGAGAGCCTCATGCCAAGGCCGCCGAACTACCTCTTTCTTATGTCGGGAACTCCTGCTTAGCCGTTATGCTAACCGTTTGTCAACCATGCGAGGAAACCCAATGTATGCTGTTTTCTTTAATGACTCACTTGACAGTCTCTTTGCCGTGCGCCCATCTGCTCTGCTACCTCCTGGAGTACGCTTGCGTTCGTTACTTGGCCAGCTCGACGTTACAATGCCTGCTACTTTCTCGACTGGAGCAAGCACCTCTCCACCATGGCTAAGCCCTGAAGTCCGTATAAACTTGAACCTTCATTCTCTTCCAAAGGACTCCACACCTAGTTTTGTTTACCAGAGAGAATTTCTTGCTCTCTGGTTCGAATTTGATGACAATTTCTTCATCTACACTGATGGCTCAAAGACAGACCAGGGTGTTGGGTGTGCTTTCGTACTTGGCAACACCTCGTTCAAATATCGTCTCCCTGAGTGGAGTTCCAATTTTACAGCTGAGCTGTTTGCATCGTATCAAGCCACCCAATACGTCTGGCGAAATTTGCTCAATAAGAGTGTCATTTGCTCGGACTCTGAGTGCTCTTTTGAGCCTCCGCACACTATATCCTGCCCCATCTGCAATTGTCTTACCTCTTTCTGCGAGCGGAACTACTGTGACCTTTCTGTGGCCCCTGGCCTTGGGGAATGTCTGCGGATACGGCTGCCAAGGAGGCAGTACTCCTCCCTCGGCTGTCTACCTTTTCTACTACCTCTGATGACCTTCGTGCTGCCGTCTCCCGGCGTATCATCTCACGTTGGTTTGTACATTGGTCATCCCTGTCAGGGAACAAATTGCGAGCCATTAAGCCTGTGCCTGATCTTTGATCAACGTCATCTCGACCGTCTCGCCGAGAGAAGATTGTTCTGGCCTGGCTACGTATTGGCCACTGCCGTTATAGCCACCAGTATTTACTTTTTGGTGATCATGCTTTTTTATGTGAGCATTGTGATGAACCTTTTACTGTGTACCACTTTTTAGTGCAATGTCCGTTTTTTAATGGTCTAAGTCATGATCTATGTTTACCATTTGAAATGTCTGATATTTTAGCTGATGATCCGCATTCTGCTGACAGAGTTTTACTTTTTATACATCGTGCAAATATGGTGAAAGCCATTTAAGTTCTAACCCCGGTTCTATTTTACTATGGGCAGTGTTGGGCGCAAATGACCTAATTAGTTTTGCGCCCTAAAAAAAAAAAAAAAAAAAAAAAAAAAAAAAAAAAAAAAAAAAAAAAAAAAAAAAAAAAAACACACACACACAAGGGGGAAAAATGAAAGAGTGCATTCCAGTTAAAATTGTCAAAAGCTTTCTCCAAGTCTACAAATGCTAGAAGTGTAGGTTTCCCTTTCCTTAACCGACTTCTAACGTAAGTTGCCGCGGTGGAGTAGCCGAGCGGTCTAAAGCGTCTCGCTGCGGAGCGCGCGGTTGCTCGCCTTGGAGGTTCGAGTCCTTCCTGGGGCATGGGTGTGTGTGTTGTCCTTAGGTTAGTTTACCTAGGTTTAAGTAGGTTGTAAGCTACAGACTGATGACCACGCAGTTTGGTCCGATAGATTTACAAACATTTGAACATTCTAACGTAAGTTGTAATGTATTGCCTCGCATGTTCTTAAATTTCTCCTAAATCAAAACTGATGTTCCCCAAGGTCGGATTCCATTCGTCTTTAAATAATTCATGTTGGTATTTTGCAACCATGATTTATTAAACTGATAGTTCTGTAATTTTCACATTTGTCTGCACTTTCTTTCTTAGGAATTGGAATCACACTGTGACTTCCAGAAGAATATAGTAAATCCCCGTCTCATAAATCTTGCATACCAGGTGGAACAATTTCTTCATGACTGACCCTCCTAACAATATCAGCAGTTCAGACAGAATATCATCTATTCCAAGGGCCTTGTTTCTACTCAGTTCGTTTAGTGCTCTATCAGGTTCTTAACTGCAGTATTGTTTGTCCTACCTCATCTTGCTCTACTTATTCTTCCAATTCTAGAATACTGTCTATATGTTTATTGCATTTGAAAGGCCCTCTATATATTCCTTCCACCTTTTCCTTCTTTGTTTAGTAATGGTTTTCAATCTGAGATCTTGTTATTCATACCGCTGCTCTGTCTCCAAATTTTTATTTTCCTGTTGGTGGTATCTATCTTTCCCCTAGTTATACATTCTTCTACAGTCTTTTATTTGTCCTCTGGCCCCTCCTGTTTAGCAAGTCTGCACTTTCTGTCAACATTTATCAGCTGCCTGTTCTCCCTTTTGCCTACTTCACTTGATGCATTTTTATATTTTCTTCTTATAACAATTAAGTTCTAATTCTCCTGTGTAATCCAGGGATTTCTATTAGGCCTTGACCTTCTGCCTACATGATCCTTCAGTACTCACTCTCGTAGCTACCCATTCTTCTTATACTATATTACCTTCCCCCATTCCAGACAATCCTTGTTGCAGTCAGATGACGAATTGCATGCGGACGTTGAGACCAGGTGGGCAACAGGAAGATATAATATGCTGAAGGGTAAGTTCCCATCTCCGGAGTTCAGAAAGATTGGTGTCGGTGGGAAGTATCCAGATAACCCAGACGGTGTAACACTGTGTCAAGTTGTGCGGGCCGTGCACCAAGGCATGTTTACCCACTTGGTGATCCTCATTACCAACAAACACTGTCTGCCTATGACCGTTCATTCGAATGGACAGTTTGTTACTGGTATTCCCATATAGAATGCTTCACAGTGCAGGCATGTCAGTTGGATGTCATGTGGATGCTGTCACAAGTGGCTCTGCCCTTGATTGTGTACACCTTCTGGGTTAAGGGACTGGAGTAAGTGGTGGTGGAAGGGTGCATAGGGCAGGTTTTACAACAGGGGTGGTTACATGTGTAGGAGCTGGAATGTGAGGAAGGTGGTTTGGGTATTTCATAGGGATAGACTAGGAGTTAACGAAGGTTAGGTGGGTGGCGGAAAGACACTCTTGCTGGAGTGGGAAGGATGGATCTCATTTTGGGGCAGGATTTAAGGAAGTCGTATTCTTGCTGGAGAGCCACATTCAGAGTCTGTTCCAGTCCCGGAAAGTATCCGGTAACAAGAGGGGCAGTTTTGGGGTTCTTCTGTGGTAGGTATTTGCTTCCATACCAAATCAGGATAGTTGTGGAATGTGAAAGCTGTTATTCGGTTATTGGTGTACTGGAGCAGACTCGTTTGCCATGAAGCTGTGCCTAAGCTGTAGGGAAGGGAGCGTTTGATGTGGAATGGATGGCAGCTGTTATAATGGAGGTACTGTTGTTTATTGACAGGTTTGATGCGGACGGATGTGTGAAGTTGGCCGTTGGACAGATGGAGGTCAACATCAAGGAAAGTGGCATGGGGTTTGAAATAGGTCCAGTTGAATTTGATGGGACCCTCAAAGGTGAAGAAGTTGTGGGTTAGAAAGAAGCTGGCTAGGGTAATAAGGAAAGAGGTTTTAGGTAGGGTTACAGGTTGTCGGCGAGGCCCAGGGCTTGCGGGATGTTTGTGTATAAGGAAGTAGCATCAATGGTTAAAAGGATGGTTTCCGGAGGTAACGGGCTGGGTAAGGATTTCAGGCGGTCGAGAAAGTGGTTGGTGTCTTTGATGAGGGATGGCAGATTGCACATAATGGGTTGAAGGTGTTGCTCTATGTAGGCAGAGCTTCTTTCAGTGGGGGCTTGGTAACTGTCCACAAGGAGCTGGCCTGGATGATTAGGTTTGTGAATCTTAGGAAGTAGGTAGAAGGTAGGGGTGCGGTGTGGCTGTGGGGTCATGAGGTTGATGGAATCAGGTGAAAGGTTTTGTAGGGGGCCTAAAGTTCTGAGGATTCCTTGAAACTCTGCCTGGATATCAGGAATGGGATTGTCTTGACAAACTTTGTAGGTAGTGTTATCTGAAAGCTGACTCAGTCCCTCAGCCACATACTCCTGCCGATCAAGTACCACAGTCGTGGATCTCTTGTTGGCCGGGAGAATGACGATGGAATGGTCAGCCTTCAGATCATGGAGAGCCTGGGATTGTTGGGAGTTGGATTAAGGTTTTTCAGGAAAGACTGAGAGGCAAGGTTGCAATCGATAAATTCCTGTAAGGTTTGAAGAGGATGATTTTAAGGAAGAGGGGGTGGGTCTCGCTGTGACGGAGGACGGAACTGTTCCAGGCAGGGCTCAATTTAAATAATGTCATGGGGAGCTGGATTCATTAGGAGTAAGATTACACAGGCCTAAAAAAAAAAAAAGTGCCCAAGGTTTTTAAGCTGATTATTACCATGTTCTGGGTGCTGAATCCAAATATGGAACCCGTTTTTCTCTATCAGCTATACTTTTTTAGATGCAGCATAATCTTCCCATAACATTTTTCTATTATTTGCATTATAATAGTACTACCCAAAAATTAAGTAATAGCTGGTTCCTCTATAGTTCACATGTTCTCAATGTTACTTTTAAGATAATGAAATACAAATTAAATTAAAATACTTATATTTATATATTTATCATAAATATTTCTAAATATTTCCATCTTTACAGAGTTTTTATTGTAACAGATGGCAGTGCAAAAAAAATTGTGTTCCCTCAGTCACCATAATACCAGTTGGGCTGAGTTATCTAACTAGTGCTGCGATCTGAGGATGTTGCTTTCAGGTTAGTTAGTTACAGAAAACTCCACTAGATGGAATTATCATCTGTCTGTCTGCTAACTGTAGTGACCTTCAACTCTGTTTGAGGTTAGTTGCAGAGTTCTCAATGTGATGGCTCGATGAATATTTCCCCCGTGTAGTATTCCAGTGCAGAATCAAGTTTTCTTTGCATTTAACTTTATGTTTACAGTAATGTGTGCTTTAGATTGATATATGTGACTGTGTTGTAGAGGTGAAAAATGAGTTCCATTAGAAGAAGTTTTATAAATCATTCCGATGTGTTTTGCTACATATGCGGTGAGTATACATTTAAAGAGAACAGGAAAAGTGTCACAGACTTTGTTAAGAGGGCATATCATGGACACTTTGGTATCAGACTTGGTGACCAGGAAAAATCATGGGCACCTCATATTGTCTGCAAAACGAGTACAGAACATTTACGGCAGTGGACTACAGGAAAAAGGAAACTTCTTAAATTCGGCATACCGATGGTTTGGAGGGAACCAACAAATCACATTGATTACTGTTATTTCTGTCTAGTAAATATTACTGGCATCAACAAAAACAACCACAAAAAATGGTATTATCCTGATTTAGCCTCGGCAAGAAGCCCAATCCCCCATTCAGATGAAGTTCCGATCCCAACGTTTCATCAGCTACCAGAGCTCTGTGAGTATGCACCTTGGATCTGCCCTCTGAAACATATGATGGTGAAAGTGATTTTGAGGGAACATCATCATTTCCTCAACGTTTCAACCAAGATGAGGCCAGTGACCTTGCCAGAGACCTCAATCTTTCAAAAGAAGCTTCAGAGTTACTTGCCTCAAGACTAAATGACAAAAACGTACTGGAAGAAGGAACCAAAATTACATTTTATAGTACAAGGAAAAACATCTGTTGCTCTTCTTCTCTCAAGAAGACAATTTTGTTTTCTGTCATGAAGTTAAAAACCTCCTGGAACAAATGGGTCTTTCTAAATATTCTCTGGGTAATTGGCGCCTATTTATTGACAGTTCTAAGCGGAGTTTGAAGTGTGTCCTCCTACACAATGGCAACAAGTATGGATCAATACCAATTGCTCATTCAACGCAAATGAAAGAAGAATGACACCATAGCTTTGGTCTTGAAAAATATTAAGTGCCATGAACATCAATGGGTAATATGTGTGGACTTGAAAATGGTAAATTTTCTCCTAGTTCAACAAAGTGGATACATGAAATATCCTTGCTTCTTGTGTCTCTAGGAGAGCAGGGACAAAAAGAACCATTGGGTGAAAAAAGGGGCCAACTAAGAGAGAAAATATGGTTGTTGGGCAAAAGAATGTTCTTAACGAAGCCCAATCCCCCATTCAGATGAAGTTCCGATCCCAACGTTTCATCAGCTACCAGAGCTCTGTGAGTATGCACCTTGGATCTGCCCTCTGAAACATATGATGGTGAAAGTGATTTTGAGGGAACATAATCATTTCCTCAACGTTTCAACCAAGATGAGGCCAGTGACCTTGCCAGAGACCTCAATCTTTCAAAAGAAGCTTCAGAGTTACTTGCCTCAAGACTAAATGACAAAAACGTACTGGAAGAAGGAACCAAAATTACATTTTATAGTACAAGGAAAAACATCTGTTGCTCTTCTTCTCTCAAGAAGACAATTTTGTTTTCTGTCATGAAGTTAAAAACCTCCTGGAACAAATGGGTCTTTCTAAATATTCTCTGGGTAATTGGCGCCTATTTATTGACAGTTCTAAGCGGAGTTTGAAGTGTGTCCTCCTACACAATGGCAACAAGTATGGATCAATACCAATTGCTCATTCAACGCAAATGAAAGAAGAATGACACCATAGCTTTGGTCTTGAAAAATATTAAGTGCCATGAACATCAATGGGTAATATGTGTGGACTTGAAAATGGTAAATTTTCTCCTAGTTCAACAAAGTGGATACATGAAATATCCTTGCTTCTTGTGTCTCTAGGAGAGCAGGGACAAAAAGAACCATTGGGTGAAAAAAGGGGCCAACTAAGAGAGAAAATATGGTTGTTGGGCAAAAGAATGTTCTTAACGAAGCTTCAGTTCAACGAGAGATCATCATCCTCCCTCCAATGCATATTAAGCTAGGCCTAATGAAGCAGTTTAAGGCTCTTGATAAGAATGGATCATGTTTTGCGTACATAAGAAGAAAGATGCCTCAGTTGAGTACAGAAAAGCTAAAAGCTGGTGTTTATGATGGCCAACAAATAAGACAACTAATGAAGGATCCTACTGTTGTCAATTCCATGAATGAGTCAGAACGAGAAGCATGGACATAATTTGTTGAGGTCATAAGAAATTTCCTAGGCAAGCACAAAGCTGAAAACTATGTTGATTCTAGTAAACAATATGCTCACAAGCTTCAGAAATTTTGGCTGCAACATGAGCATTAAAGTTCACTGTTTACAAAGCCATTTGGATCGTTTCCCTGAAAATTTAGGAGACACCAGCGAAGAACAAGGTGAAAGATTCCACCAAGGCATTAAACTAAGGAGTATCACTATCAAGGAAGATGGAATACGCATATGATGGCAGATTACTGCTGGAGTTTGAAGAAAAACTGCTCCAAGAAAGAACATTCTAGAAAAAGAAGCTTCATAAGTGTTAAGTGACTTTACTTGCAGTGATCATAACTTTTTATTAAGATCAGGTATAACTGAACTACAGTTAGTTAGTTTAGTATTTCTGCAATATTTTTTATAGTCTGTGTTTTCCTTTATTGTCCTATAAAATACATTTTTTATAAAAAAAAAGCTGTGTTTTATGTATTTCTTTATTATAAATTTAGATTACAAATAATATTGCATATAGGCCTATAAAAACACTAAAAATACAAAAATTTAAAAAAAAAGCTGTTAGAAAAAACTGATGCCGTATTTGAATTCAGCGCATAAAACATATGAAATCAACTCAAAACACTTCGGCACAAAACCACTTTTGGCTGTGTTATTTTTCTTCATAGCAAAGTGATATCTCCAGCAAAGACTAAGAGTATAGGATGATAAATCTTTGACAAGGGCTGTTTGGTTGAATTTGGGGTAGGGCTAAAGGTAAGGCCCTTGGATAGGACAGAGCTTTCAGATTGGGAGAGAGGTTGACTACTGAATTGGGATGTTGTGCTTCCGGATTGTGTGGATTAGGATTTAAAGGTTGGGGGAAGTGGGAGATTGAGTAGATGGGAGAGACTGGGTTTCTGTGCAATAAGAGGAGCTGGAGATTTATTGGAGAAGTTGTTCAGGGAGAGTGTATTGCCTTTCCAGGGGGGTGGGTGATCAGGAGTTGGGATAGTTTTTTGAGGTGGAGGGTGGCATGCTGTTCCAATTTGCGGTTGGCTTGTAAGAGGATGTTCTGAACTGTGGGAGTGGAAAGGTTGAGGATTTAGATTAATATATATATTCTTTTTGAAGAGTCCAATTAATTGCGAAAACTGATTTTTTGTGATTATGATCCGAAACTTTCACATTCATTTCTGCAGACATATCAGTTGACCTGAAATTCCATAAACCTTTAGAAATGCCATGATCTCCAAAATCTTCATGGCCTAATGACTTTGAAAACTGTGAAGTATGTGTTGTAGTGTCACCTTACTGGAAAAATGCACTTTTTCCTGTTGTGAGCTCACAGTGTTAAAGAAAATGGAGCATACAATCTGTTGGTCTAAAACTGCACACCAAACTCCTACTTTAATGCAGAAAGTGATCAGTGTTCTCTGGGATTGTCTGTTTACAAATAGTTCGTGTTTTCAGAGTTCACTTACCCCATAGGTGAAATCGTTCATCACATGTATGTAAGTAAAGATTTGGGTCTAGATCAGTGCTGTACACAAGTAACCATTTGTAATATTGTTGTTGTTGTGTGTAGGGTGTGGGTTCTAACATTTACATCTGGTGTGGCATATCATGTGCTATTTAGTTGGAAAGATAGAGATGTATTAGATTTTTGTGGACTTCTTACAGTCAATATTTTTTGGTGAGTGAACTTCCTTTACATGGTTAAGTTTGGTATTAGTGACTGAGCTTCTTGTCTAAATTTAGTTATCAATTTGTGCTTGCAAACATTTACAGTAGCAGCTGTTTTGGGTTATTTTGTTTTAAACCATTGACACCAAAAAGTTTTAAAAATAAATGCTTTGGGTGAGAAAGGCATTCTGAAGGCCTGTATTCCCAACCAGCTTCAAACTGACAATGCAGCATTGATATCGCATGACCCCACTCAAGTGCCACCCTAGCATTAAGAAATAAAACACTGGACATTTGTTGATACCAGCAGTGAACTGCTTGCTTTAAATCCATGTATCATTAAAAGCATTTATACAATGTTAATGAAATTTTGATATGAAATAGGCACATACTTGTTGTAGAAATATCATGTTACAGAAATCTTAAATTACAAATAAAAAGTTCCTACTTTTAAAAGTTGTTCTCCATTTTCTGTCTTCACTAGTACTACCCATTCTCAAAACTTACATGACCACAGTGCAGTTTCAATGTGCTACAGGTACATTTGTTGATAGTATAAATTTTAATTTTCAGAATTTTGATAATGATGAACAAAAAAGTTATTGTTTTTCTCAATATAGCCCAGGATAAAACTTATAACAGAAAGTGTTTATTAGATTTGAAGCACACTTTTGTGGATATCAGAAACTGCATATATGACAGTACAGTGTGATGGTGAAGAATGGTTCTGTGTGTTCTGGAAATTGCAATTAGGCTACAGTGGATGGGCTGCTGGTGATGTGTGCAATATGCCCACATTTGTTAGCAGGCTGGGCAGGCAGAAAACCTTGTTGCTACAAAAGGGCTTCAAAACTAATGTTAATCACTTGTGTTGCTGCCTGAAGTATTGCTGAGTTGCAGTCATCTACTTGAGTCTGAAGTGATTAACTCCCATAACAATATAAGGAGCTCTTTGTGTACATCTACTGGTTTTCTTCTGTAACAAAGAAGCTTAATTTATTGTCCAGTAAATGCCATACTGTTTCCAGTGGGATTTTTTGTGATACAGTGCACTCATCTAAATCTACATATGTAATTTTCAAGCCAAGTAACAGTCATGGCCAAGGAAATGTCATACAGATATGAGAGATTTTGTCAACCTGTTTGTTCCTGATATTTTCATTTCAGTTTATCAAGTATCTGTTACACTTTTGTATGGGCCCTGACTTGTAATTATCCTAGAATTACATCCCTCATTTTGTTCAATACTAGTTATGTTTATTCATAAGGAATCCAAACACTGTAATACTCTAGAATTGGTGGCACTATCTTTCTTGTATGTGAGTTCCTTTATAGATGAACTGTGCATTTCTAGAAAGTTTATGAAAAATCTACATCTTCTAATAATAATTGTGTGTTTAGTATTGTTCTTGGTATTATCCACAAGTTCTTGTAAAACTTAATCTACTCCCATGTTCACCATTAATCTTATTATTGGATGCTATAGATTTCTGTTTGTAGGTGTATTGGTGGCATTATCTTCTGTTCATCCTTTTCCAGTTCATTATACTGAATGGATAATTTTGCCAAAGTATTTGCATCCATGATTAGTAGACAACAACACTGAATTCTCACCAAAAAGCAGATGCATTGTCACGAAGTACACACATATGAGAATTAGTTGGCTAGTTTTAAATGAAAAACTTTGATTAGGTAGAATGTAAAAATGAATATGTGCCCCAATCCATCTGTCTCTGACTGAGGGCAATGTGTGATGGTCCAGGGCTCTGCTCTAGCATATTGAAATTGCATGACATGTTGTGTGTTTGAGGAGTGCTATGGTGAGTGTCTTTTAACAAGTGGTGAAATCATATGCAAACATCGAGGGTAGGGCGATCACCCTTCATAATAGTCAGACTTCATAGGCTGTGTAGGATGGTAATACAGGACATGTGAACTGTGGTGCTGGGAAAAGTACAATGTGTCTGAACACACATTCGTAACACTGGGCCTCTGCATTGGACTACCATGCACCTGCCAAAGTTACATCACAACATCGTCAGTTTGGACTGAAATGGACATGTGACCATTGCCACTGGATGTTGGTACAAGGACAGAACATAGAATGGTCTGATGAAACCAATAGCTTCATGATACCTATGAGAGGGTGCTAATCCATCATCTTTCAGGGGAACAGCTCCTTGACGCCTGTAATGCAGGATGGAAGTAAGCTGGTGGTAGCTCAATTATGCTCTGGGGATCATTTCCATGTGCATTCATAGGTCCAGCAGAGTTTTTGCAAGGCACCATGACAGCCAAGAAGTATAGTACACTAGTTGCTGACCTCCAGGAAGATAATGTATTGACTAGTAAGTAGGTGGTCATAATGTTCTGGCTCATCATAGTACATGCCTGTGCACATAAATTGTGTCAGTTAGCCACCAGGGCGGATGGCATTTTTGACTGTTATACCCCAGCTGGGATCGTGTTCAGCCTGCCTGGTGCAAGTCTTAGGTGGTGCCACTTTGGAGACTTGCATGTCATCAATGATGATGACGACAACACACAGTCCCAAAGTGGAGAAAATCTTCAACCTGACCCGGAATTGAATGTGGGCCCCCTGTGAGGCAATCTACCTGGACAGGGTGGAGACTGTGGCAGGTAGAGTGGGAGTGGGAGAAAGAGGTGGGAAACAGGAGGGGGTTTGGGACAAGTAGCTAGCTGTTAGCTAGGAATTCAGGTAGAGGTATTACAGGTGCATGGACTAGACATCAGACATGGATATTGGAACTAGTGGGTAGCAGTGTGAAATGAAGATAGTGTAGAGGTGTGGATAAAAACAGGTGAAGAGAGAGAACAGTTAACTGTTGGGCAGAATGTGTTGGTGCAGTGGGTTAAAAGACTGTGGCCAGGAGAGTAATTGCAGTGAAGGATGTGTTGAAACAGTAAAAATCATTAACATAGTTTAGAGAAGCCGGTGCTAGATCGAAGTATACAGATAGTGAAGCAACCTCTGAACTTCAGGATGTTGTGCCTCTGGTTAATCAATTTGTTGTTGGTCATAATTTGGTAGTGGCCATTCATTTTTGTGGATGGCTGGTTGATCATGACCATATATAAAAAAGTATGTGTGGATCTGATATGACACAACTCCTTTCACAGTTTGCCCTGCCACTGATGGGATAGGATAAGCCTGTAACAGGACTGCAGTACCATGAGTTTGTGAATCAGCCAGCTCTTTTTCCAGGGCCTTTTACATTGATACAATTAGGGTTGTGTCTGAGTGGTTTGGCTGAATCCATTATTCGTCGAATCTAGCACACTGGCTTCGGATTTGAGATTCGATGCATAATGGTCGAATACTACCGAATCCGAAGTGTTATATGGTAACCTTCAGTTACAAATCTTACATAGATCTGCAGAAAGATGTGGAATCATAAAACCATCTCACTTTGAATTTATGCAAGTGAAATCACTACCAAACTTACACAGTTGCATGGCTATTGTGAACACAATCTAGCATGTTTACCTGAATCTAATACCCACTTTCTTCCAGTTCTTGGAGTTCAAGAACTGCCTGCGGTTTAAACCGAGTACAAAGTGAAGTTCTCAAAACTGGCGGTAGGAGCCGCCACAAGTAACTTTTCCCATCTAATATAAGCAGTGCAAAACAGACTTGCTTTGCAGGCGCAAATATAAATACTGGCTCTAAAACTTTTGTGCTTTTAAAAATTAAAAAAAGGAAGACAAGTCTAATTTCCTTTTTATTTTAGACTATTGAATTTTAATACATGACCCAACAAAGGAATTAAAACTTTACTATTGTTCAACTTCAAATGTAGCAGCCTTTCAAATATTAATAGCAACAAAAATAAAATTCTTTATGTAAATACCAACAATACATAAGGCTTTAGGATTCTTGCATCATTCTGATTTCACATATTGTTTCGTCGCATTTTGTGAAGTGCTGGGGTATGTGAACTGCAATGAAGCACTAGGATTTCAAGAAGAGTGTTATTTATTATGTGGAAAACATTCTAATCGTGCATCATCCGGGCGTGATGACGTCAATTCAGCAACCACTTGATCCCCCCAGGGGGCCCACAGTTCTTTTGTGGGTACGTGTGTGGCGCGCACGGGGCCCCGAGCCGGAGCAGCCTTTCTTCTGCCCCAGGCTACTTCACTTTCCCTCCCGGTTTATGCCTTCGCCCGGAGACGGGCATATTTCGTGAGATACGGTGGTTCTTGTTGTGCTTTTTCTTCCTTCGTTCCTTCCTTTCTTACCTTTCGTTTTCTGTCTTTCTCTCCTTGAACTCTCCTAGCCTTCTTCTCCTCATTAGTCTCCGCCTCGGCGTTTGAGACACTTCTTTTCTTTCCTTCTTTCTCTTCCTTTCCTATCCTCTTCTTCTTTCCTCCCTGTGCGTGTCTGAAGGCCGACCCACGCATTATCGTGCGTAGCAGGTGACGGGGTAACGCGTAATTCCCCGCCCCGGGTAGACATGTAAGGCACGTACGTACCCCCTGGTAAAGGCCAGGCCCAGGGAGGGGTGATTACCCGAGCTGGTACCTTCCGAACGTGCCGATTGGTCCCTCCGTCAGTTCTCGGGAGGTGTGACCTGAGGTGTGAACAATCACCTAAGGCGGGTAAGCCCTCGGAGAGGGCCCCCACTAGGAAGGAGCGCGCCATCGGAGACGCCGGTAATCACGGGGGACACTTCCGCGATGACTTCCTCCTTATCTTCTTTCATGACGTTGACCCACAAACGTAAGTTAGACTCGCCTCAGCCTAAAAAGACTCTGCCTAATGTTCCTAAATATCTGGTTGTCTCTCGCACCGACGGAAAGGATTTCAATTCTGTCAATCCTTTCGTTATACAGAAAGGTGTAGATGCAATTGCTGGCCCTGTTAAAACCTGTTCACGTCAGCGCAATGGCACATTGTTGCTGGAAGTGGAAAGTGCCTTCCAAGCCCAAAAACTGATACGTACTACGTTGTTGCACACTTTTCCAGTTAAGGTCGAAGCGCACCGCACACTCAACTCGTCACGGGGGGTAGTCTTCACGAGATCCCTTGATGGGTTGTCTGATGAAGACATCCAATCGTATATGTCCGATCAGGGTGTGACAGCCGTCCACAGGGTGATGAAAAAGGTCGATAACCAATTGACACCGACTCGTACTGTGTTTTTGACGTTCGACAGAGTTGACCTCCCGTCGAAGGTCAAAGCAGGGTATGAAGTCATCTCCGTCCGACCTTATGTGCCTAACCCAACGCGCTGTTTTCAATGCCACAGGTACAACCATACCCGTGAACATTGCCCAAATGCAGCAAAGTGTGTCACTTGTGGTAGGGACGCCCATGAGGGGGATTGCCCACCTCCGTCCCCTCACTGCCTAAACTGCAACGGTGATCATGCGGCTTCCTCTCGCGACTGCCCTGTATACAAGGATGAGAAGGTAATCCAGCAAATTCGGGTTACGGAGAAGGTATCAACATCTGCCGCTCGAAAGTTGTTGGCGAGTCGAAAGCCCACTGTCCTCCCAGCGGGTACATACAGTAAGGTACTCACCTCAACTCGACCTACCAAGGATTCCAGTACCCAGACATGTGACTTGACTTTCGCTGACACAGTTGTGAGATCTGCCAGCCCGAAGATTGCCCGTTCCACGTCCCCGCTTCCTCCTGCTGCTTCTAGGGTACAGTCTTCGTCCAACTCTAGTAAACCGCGGGCACCTAAACAAGATGCCCGGACCTTGAAAAAGGAACCCGTCCGTGAGGATTTTCTGCGTTCTCAGGCTTCCCAACCGTCAACTGCCTCTTCCCGCCGTCACTCTTCCAGAAGAGCTGACAAGAAAAAGAGTTCCTCTCCTTCCCCGCCGAGGCGTGACCCATCTGTCGCGCCGTCCAACAGTTGCCGGCCTCGGCCGTCTTCTGTTTCACCGGGACGCTCCGTTTGCCGGGCGCCCGGCCCTTTACCGGCGGTGGAAACTGCCCCTCCTGATCAACTCAGGGAGGTGGCAGGCGCGTCGGGCGAACCAATGGAACATGACCCTTTGCCCCCAGACAGCGATAGCAGTGCTCCCTCGAAATCCGGTCCTCAGCGGCCGTCGAGGTGACCCCGCTCGCTACTTGGTTTTTATCCTTATTTCTTCTCTCATTTTTATCATGGCGCTCCTTCAATGGAACATTCGCGGCTTTCGTTCTAATCGGGAGGAGTTAAAACTACTCCTTCGATTGCACTGCCCGCTTCTAGTCTGCCTCCAGGAAACTAAGTTGCGTCCACGTGATCGTGCAGACTTTCCACACTACACCTCTGTGCGGTTCGACCTGCCACCCGTGGAAGGTGTCCCAGCCCATGGAGGGGTTCTGATGCTCCTTCGAGACGACGTCTATTTCCATCCCATTTCCTTGCACACTCACCTACAGGCAGTTGCCGTCCGCATCACCTTATCCACCTTTACCTTCTCCCTCTGTAATATATATTCGCCATCGTCATCTGCCCTTACTAGGGCAGATGTGCTAAACCTTGTTGACCAGCTCCCTTCACCTTTCGTGTTGGTAGGCGACTTTAATGGCCACCACCCCCTATGGGGCTCTCCGGCACCTTGTCCGAGAGGCTCCCTTTTGGTGGACATTCTCCACCACCTCGATCTTGTCTGCCTCAACACCGGTGCACCGACCTTCCTTTCTGACACAACACACACTTATTCCCATATAGACCTCGCAATATGCACTCCTCAGCTTGCCGGTCGGTTTGAGTGGTATGCACTTTCTGACACGTACTCGAGTGACCATTTCCCTTGTATCATCCACTTCCTACATCATTCCCCATCTCCACGTCCCACCAGTTGGAACATTTCTAAAGCCAACTGGGGGCTTTATTCTTCCATGGCTGTTTTTCACAATCAGAATTTTCCCAACTGTGACAGTCAGGTCGAATACCTCACAGAGGTTATCCTCACTGCTGCTGAACGTTCCATACCTCGTACATCCTCTTCTCCACGTCGTGTCCAGGTCCCTTGGTGGACTGCAGCCTGCCGCGACGCGCTTCGAGCCCGACGCCGTGCTTTACGCACCTTCCGCCGCCACCCAACTTTGGAGAATTGCATCAATTACAAACGTATGAGAGCGCAGTGCCGTCGTATCATAAATGACAGCAAGAAAGCTTGCTGGACAGATTTTACTAGTTCTTTTAACCGTTTTACTCCCTCCACGGTTGTCTGGGGTGGCCTACGCCGTTTGTCCGGCATCAAGGTCCACTCCCCGATTCCTGGCCTGACCGTGGAGAACGCGGTCCTCGTGGACCCAGCTGATGTTTCAAACGCATTGGGTCGTTTCTTTGCGGAGGTTTCGTGCTCTGCCCATTACCACCCTACCTTTCTCCCTCGCAAACAGGTAGAGGAGGCACGGCCGCCTTCTTTCCGCTCTTTTAATCGGGAAAATTATAACGTCGCCTTCACCATGCAGGAGCTAGATCGTGCTCTCGCCCTGTCCCGGTCTTCTGCTCCCGGGCCCGATTCCATTCACATTGAAATGCTGAAGAACCTCTCTCCAGCGGGCAAGTGCTTTCTTCTTAGTACCTACAATCGCATATGGACTGAAGGTCATGTTCCCACAAGTTGGCGTGAAGCCATTGTTGTCCCCATCCCCAAACCAGGGAAGGACAAACACCTTCCTTCCAGTTATCGTCCTATTTCTCTGACGAGCTGCGTCTGTAAGGTGATGGAACGCATGGTTAACGCTCGGTTGGTCTGGCTCCTCGAATCTCGCCGCCTTCTGACTAATATCCAATGCGGTTTTCGTCGACACCGCTCTGCTGCTGACCACCTCGTTACGTTGTCGACCTTCATTATGAACAACTTTCTGAAGAAGCGTCAAACAGTAGCCGTGTTCTTCGACTTGGAGAAGGCATACGATACCTGTTGGAGAGCGGGCATTCTCCGCACATTGCACACATGGGGCCTTCGGGGCCGCCTTCCTCTTTTCATTCAAGCGTTTTTGGCGGATCGCAAGTTCCGGGTGCGGGTGGGCTCTGTTTTGTCAGATACCTTTTGCCAGGAGAATGGGGTACCACAGGGCTCAGTGTTGAGTGTGGCGCTCTTTGCCATTGCAATCAATCCGATCGTGGATTGCCTTTCAGCCGACGTCTCCGGATCTCTTTTTGTTGACGATTTCGCAATTTATTGTAGCGCCCAGCGGACGTGTCTCTTGGAGCGTTCTCTCCAACGCTGTCTTGACCGTCTGTATTCCTGGAGCTTCGCAAACGGCTTCCGATTCTCCACTGAGAAAACTGTGTGTATCAATTTCTGGAGATACAAGGAATTTCTTCCACCTTCTCTACGTCTCGGCCCGGTTGCTCTCCCTTTCGTGGAGACTACAAAATTCTTGGGACTCATGTTGGATCGGAAACTTTGCTGGTCCACGCACGTGTCCTACCTGGCTGCCCGTTGTGCCCGATCCCTTAACGTTCTTCGTGTCCTCAGTGGCACGTCATGGGGAGCGGATCGTACCGTCCTGCTTCACCTTTACCAGGCCATTGTTCAGTCGAAGCTCGACTATGGAAGCCTTGTATACTCTTCAGCACGGCCGTCGATTCTCCGCCGTCTCAACTCTATCCACCATCGTGGATTACGTCTGGCGACCGGTGCATTTTATACCAGCCCTGTTGAAAGTCTGTATGCCGAGGCTGCTGTATTACCCTTGACCAATCGACGTGACATACTCTTGTGTCGGTACGCATGCCGCCTACGGTCGATGCCCAACCATCCATCTTACAGATTATTTTTTGACGACTCACTCGATCGCCAATATCAGTTGTCTGCGATTGCCTTGCTTCCACCGGGAGTTCGGTTTCGCCGTCTGCTACAACGGCTCGATTTTACCCTTCCTTCCACCCTTCGGTTGAGCGAAAGCCCATTGCCACCGTGGCATCAGGCCCAGGTTCACACACACCTCGAACTTAGTTCGCTCCCCAAGGAGAGCACTCCGGATTTGGTATTCCGCTCGAGGCTTGTCGAACTCCGTTCGCGGTTCGATAATGCCGTATTTATTTACACTGATGGTTCCAAGAGCACTGCCGGTGTCGGATCTGCCTTCATCGTCGGGAACAACCGTTTCCAATACAAGCTCCCTGACCGGTGCTCAAACTTCACGGCTGAGCTTTTCGCCCTCCACCAGGCCGTTTTGTATACCTGCCGCCACCGCCACCCTTTCTATGCCATATGTTCTGACTCCCTTAGTGCCCTGCAGAGTCTTAAGGACCCTTTCTCGAACCATCCTCTCGTGTATCGGATCCAACGCTCCCTCCAGTTGCTGGCGGATGACAGCTGTCACGTTTCTTTCCTGTGGGTCCCTGGCCATGTGGGTGTGCCCGGGAATGAGGCCGCCGACACAGCAGCCAAGGCAGCAGCTCTTTTGCCTCGCATGGCTACCTTTTGCGTCCCATCGGACGATGTTCAACGGGCTCTTCGCCGGAGTATCGTGTCGCAATGGCACAGTGTGTGGCTTTCACTGCACAACAATAAATTGCGAACTGTCAAACCGATCCCGACCGCTTGGAGGACATCCTCACGCCCCTCTCGGCGGGAGGAGGTCATCCTGGCTCGGTTGCGGATCGGTCATTGCCGTTTCAGCCACCGTCACTTGCTATCCGCCGAACCTGCACCGCTATGCTCCTGCGGTGAACTGCTGACAGTGCGACATGTTTTACTGACTTGTGTTAATTTTAATCATCTCCGTGTAGCCCTTCACTTTCCGTCTACTCTGGAGGAAATCTTAGCTGATGACACACGAGCAGCTGCTCGAGTTTTGCGTTTTATCAATTTGGCCAACTTATCCAAGGATATTTAACTCTTTTAATTGTCTTTTATCTTTCGTTTTTAGCCTATTGTTGATGTTCTGACAGTCTACATTTTTTTAGATCATAGCGAATCTATGTTCTTGGCTGGGCGCTAATGACCATAGAAGTTGTGCGCCCTAAAACCACAAAAAAAAAAAAAAAAAAAAAAGCAACCACTTGATGTCTTTTTCAATAAATCGTTTAAGGTCAACTGCCTTTCGAAAAGTTACAGACAATTGACAGCAACAGGTTGTGTAAAATGCACAAGTGTGCCAATGGAATTATGATACACGGAAATGGGTTCCAAATCAGATTGCGTAGCCATTTAAAAATGTTTGATATTGAATGCACTAGATCAGGGGTGGGCACGAGAGCTGCTCGCGCGGCTGCCCGCGAGCAGCGAGAGCCGCGAGGGCAGTGCTGAGTGGCCTTGAGAGCCAGCAGTGCGGGTAGCAGAGCTGTGCGCAGTGGCTGGCCGCTTGCTCGGGGGCAACTGTTCAGCTGTGAGGGCACTGAGTAAGGACAAGCTGAAATACTTACTGCACGCAGAAAACACACGAAGTCGTTTCAAGCTGATGCGGCTTCCGTGAAAAGGGCACTGGTACAATCATATCTGCCACAGCATGTTTGAGTGGGAAGTAAGTGTTAATAGTGCTTACCCGAAAATTGTGTATCCTGTACCATGCAACAGTTACTCATGTAAGGATGAAACACAGTTTCGAACAGCTGTAAAACCTACCTTCGTGGCCACAAATAGGACATTGACGTAAAGAATTAAGAAAAGACTCTTTTATTCTAAATTTTACGTTATATTTTCACAGAATTGTGTAGATTTTTTTGTGTAACAAAATTTAACAAAACTAAACTTTCTGCAACTAAAAACCTGCTTCATTACAATGACGAGAAACTGGGTGGTCGGTCAGAAGGTAACAATTATTAAGGTTCATTACATCCTTAGGAAAGGATGAAAACTGACACCATTCTGAAGGGGAAAAAAATTCCAGAAGTCAAGACCTGAGAGCAATGGAAAAGTTCCCTGCCTATGTCAGTGGTATCACAACGAAGTTGTCGTAGTACGATAAAGGACTTCTCAAAAATAACCAAATAAGTACATGGTAAAATTTGTAAGCTAAAGGAAAATAAAATATCCCTGCTGCGGGAAGCAAACACCTAGGAACTATTAAGATAAGTATAATTTATCAAGTGTAAAACAAAAACCTTCTCCCTGGAGGAAGTAAAAGGGATAACTAAACTTAACTCCTATGATATATAGAAAACATAAAGGGAAAGAAACTCTATGATCACAAAGCCTATCAGTTTCCTGTCAAGATAAACAACAAGGTGACATACACATAAAAGAATTGTCACTTCAGAGGAGAGGTACTACGAACAAAAAAGAAATAAGCATTAATTTACATCATTCTGGATTTATTTAAAATGATTTTGAACCAACAAGTTTCGAGAATGAGTGGTTCCGCATGGTGTAGTGACGTGCGCGACTAGTCGAGTGTGAGTGGGGGCACTGCTGGCTGGCGGAGTGGGGGGGGGGGGGGAGTCGCGAGCAGCCCGTATGAGCCGCTGAGAGCGCTCGCACTCGCGAAACGGCATTTGCCCAGCCCTGCACTAGATTGTAGGAGGGATGATGCTCTGTAGTACAAAGGAACTGAATAACAAAGAATCAAGTGATAGTGATTCAGAATTACCATACCAGTATCTAATTGCTATTATAAACATTTCGTAAAATAAGTGTAATAAAATTGTTTTATATTTCCGCATTTAGTTTCATAGTTATTTCAATTCTTATTTAATAAGCATTTAGTGTTGCTATAATAGCTGTACATTTGAAGTCTTATCTAAAAGCTACTACGTAAAGCTGAATGGCAGGCCTGTGTTGCTTCAATATGCCAGATGCTACAACCACTGCCTTTGTGCTACAGCGTAGGTGTTTTTCTAATTTCTGTTAGGGGCAAGAGATTGTTCCTAGGAATCGTGATTCGTAAATTCCACACTCTCTTCACCATAAGAATAATACAAATATAAACATTACGCCATGTAATCTTTCATGTTAGCTGTTACCACATTTAAATTCCGTCCACCTAACAAACTCAAAAGTCAATGGTGGACATGGGAGAAGATACACATCACGTTACAGTTTACATTTGTATTATTCTTATGCTGAATGGGAATAGTTAGAAATGCAGGATGGCAACTGACTTCTAGTACTGATTTTTAAATCTTCTACTAATACAAATTATGTGCAGACAATTTACATGAT
Organism: Locusta migratoria; assembly: GCA_026315105.1. Classification (NCBI taxonomy): domain Eukaryota; kingdom Metazoa; phylum Arthropoda; class Insecta; order Orthoptera; family Acrididae; genus Locusta; species Locusta migratoria. The sequence goes on along the minus strand of CM048747.1, from coordinate 410,893,321 downwards.
CTTAAATGTTTGAAAGAATAGATAAATCTACAAAATACCCTTGCTTAACTCTCCGGAATGCACAATCTGTGCGTTAAGTACTTTCACATTTCTGAAATGTGGCAATAACAACTACACACACGTTGAATAAATGCGGATTTCTCCGAGTCTGAATGTCCTGCCTGTCACTCTTGGAATACCTGATATGTCACTATAAAATTATTTAAGATGTACACATCTTATTTTTTAAGAATATATTTTTCCAACTTCCAAAATATCTACTCATCTTTTCAGGTTTTATTTTTGACTCTTCCCCTTTGAAAAAAGAAAAAAAAAATGGAATCCTTTCCTTGCTAAAATGAAACAGTTTGTAATAGAGTGACAAAAGTTTCTTTTAAGGGGAGGGGGTATTTAAAAAATCTTAAGATTTAAAATAAAAATCTAAATGAAATTTTAATTTCTTAAATTTTACTTTAATATTGTCATTTGGGATCCATCCCAGAAGGCTTTATCTTCATCACTGACTGTGATAGAGTAGTAATTCTTTTTAAATACTTGTACTTGAGTTGACAGGTTATTTGGGTTCGAGATTCAAAAGATTCAATTCAGGTTCAGAATTCAGTACATATTTTATTTAAGATTCAGTTTTCAGGTTCTATTTGGTAAAATTGGGGTTCGACCCATGCCTAGACACAATATCTTTTGGCAAGGGGTCCTAATCCATGCCACAGTGACATATCTTAGTGAGTCACACTTGACTAGCCTGTGTAATGCCTCTCTCACATTAATAAATAGTTAGTTATTAAATTCATACATACATGAACAGGAAATGCTTAACTCTATTTTTTGCAGTTTCATTCCCTCATATTCCGTCTGTAAAGGCAATCCCTTCTCCGGTGTGATATTTTATTAAAAAAGAAAAGGGGGGGGGGGGGGCTTGAATACCACTGAAATGACATTATTAGGACAATAAATACACACTAATCATGAGGTAAATCCTCTAAACTGTAAACAGATACAATTTCCTCTATCTCAATGTGATTTACAAAAATGAGAGGTGATGCTTCTGCCTAACTCAGTTGGAGGTGAGGCCTCCTCCTTAACTAAGAACACAGAGCAAAATAGTGTGAGCCGGGCTCTGCTGGCACCTAAATGCATGGTTATGCTCATGGTGGCATCTCATGGCCCTTATGTATCTCGCCCACCTGCTATCACAAGTTGGCCATACGGCAAAGATACTATACTGCCTCACCCCAGTGCACCTGTCGCCATTCCGTCTTGCGTTTCTATTGTGAGCATATGCTGTCTTCCTTTGAGCTGCTTGCTACCAACCCTCTACCCCTTCAACTTCCCATCTCTTTATCCTTCCACCAACTCACCTGTCAGTGTTTTTATCATAGTCCAGTTGCAGAAATACATTTCCAGCATTGTGTGGCCAGCTACATTGTGCACTGAAGTGACAAAAGTCATGGTATACACACAGTCTAACATATACAGTCATGACACTCCCACAGATTTTCGTTGTACACTGCGACATAGCGTTCCAAGCGGCCGGCCGGCAACCCACATTTCTGAATACAATATCAGATGAGTGCAAATAGTATCGTTTATGTTTATTTTAACATTTGTTTTTCATTAGGGACCATTTTTAGTGCATTAGAAATATGTAGTAATTTAAAAATAGCTCCACATTTGTCTTTCTTAGGTTTCATAAGATACCTGATAAAGTACGAAATGGTATATTATAGGATAATTTTTTAAAATGATTATCTTGTAATATACAGACTTAAACTATATAATTTCATTTTATATTTAAAATCATAATGGCCAGGAAACACGAGATGACCTGCCCTATGGCAGAGAGACATTGCTTTTCTGCTCAGGAACATTAAGGTTTCTTCACTATGATTTCAGTAAAATCGGTGACGGTGGAACATAGGAAATGTATATACAATGGAATAACTACAGTATTTAACATACCAAATCAGCATCCACAGCTGTAACTGAAGGAAAAACCTCACAGATGTGGCAATAAAGCGCCAAAAGCAATCAAACTGGTTTCCAACAAAGAATAACCCAATTCTATAATTGTTGGTACAGCTGAACCACAAATGGCAAGAATTATCAAAACATTGGCTTTTTAAGCTAAAGTAACTAAACTCATAAGAATCTGCGCATATAAGAAAGACGAGTGAGGTCTAAAAACTTTTGAATCTTTAACTCCACGTCGAACCGATACGACTCAAAAAACTGCCTGTAATTGTAAGAATAGACCTTAATATAAATTTGTGATTCTTTTATGTTTGTATTCTACTTACTTTCAGCGAAATGAGCTGGAAATATACACATATTTGTAAGTATTTGTTCATGACGTAGTTGTTCTTTATATCGCTGAATCAGTTAAATTTGGCCGTTTTTACATTAATTTCTGTATTATGTTTATTTCTTGATATATACTGATAATTGTAATGCAAAAATTATAACTATTTGGTTAATTATGTACAAAAATAATTATAAATAAACATCACCTCCAGGTGGCTCGCCCACCGCTAGGAGCACTAGTTCGTTGCAACTGTCTGTTGTTACCAACTTCCACAGCAGTGAGTGTTGTGACTGTATATATTAGACTGTGGTATACCTGTTAATGTCAGACCATAGCTTGCCTGGCAAAGTGCAGCAACTCAGTGTGATATGGACTCAGCTATTAACTGGAAGTTCCATGTTGGAATACGGAGCCATGCTACTTCCATAACTGCCCTTAATTTCAGAAGTGTCGCTGGTGCTGGATTTTGTGCATGGCATATTGGGCAATTTGGGTGGCTGAGTCAATCTCTGGACTTGTTGAGAATGTTCTTTAAACCATTCATGAACAGTTTTGACCCAATGACATTGCAGATTGTCGTCCGTAAAAATTCTATCATTTATTTATTTATTTTATTTATTTGTTTTTTCTGTTCCATAGGACCCACTTCAGGAGTAAGACTCCATGGTCATGGAACAAGTCAATACATTGTTACACAAGAATGGTAATAGAAAAATTTTAAGTAGTCCTTTGCACACGACAATCTTAAGACAAAGTGAAAAGAATCAATAAAGAAAAAATGAATTAGCTTAATTGTTTAACTTTTCTAGGAGTTCCTCGACAGAATAAAAGGAGTGAGCCACGAGGTAACTCTTCAATTTAGATTTGAAAGCATGTGGATTAGTGCTAAGATTCTTAAGTTCTTGTGGCAGCTTAGTGAAAATGGATGCCGCAGAATACTGCACCCCTTTCTGCACAAGTGTTAAGGTGGTGTGGTGCAAATGTAGATTAGACATCTGTCTAGTATTCACCGAGTGAAAGCTACTAACTCGTGGGAATAAGCTTATATTATTAACAACAAACGACATTAAAGAAAAAACGTATTGTGACGCCAGAGTCAAAATTCCCAGACTACTGAAAAGGGGTCGACATGACGTTCGCGAACTTACACCAGATATTGCTCGAACCGCCCGTTTTTGAGCCAGAAATATCCTTTTTGCATCAGGCGAGTTACCCCAAAAAACAATGCCGTACGTCATAAGTGAGTGAAAGTAAGCGAAATAGACTACTTTTCGTGTTGAAAAATCACTTATCTCAGATATTGCTCTAATGGTAAATATAGCAGAATTTAGTTTTGGAACAAGATCCTGAACATGGGCTTTCCATGACAGCTTACTGTCTATATGAACACCTAGAAATTTGAACTGTTCAGTCTCACTTATCACATGCCCATTATGTGTAATCATAATGTCAGATTTCGTCAAATTATGTGTTAGAAATTGTAAAAACTGAGTTTTACTGTGATTTAACATCAACTTGTTTTCTATTAGCCATGAACTTATCTCTTGAACTGCATTATTTGATACTGTGTCAATATTATGGGCAACATCCTTCACTACCAAGCTGGTATCATCAGCAAACAAAAATATTTTACAATCACCTGTTATACTCGAAGGCATATCATTTATATAAATAAGAAACAGCAATGGTCCCAAAACAGACCCCTGGGGCACCCCATACTTAATTGTGCCCCATTCGGATTGCACGTCATAGCCATTTTCTACACTGCGGAGAATTACCTTCTGTTGTCTATTATTAAAGTAAGAGGTGAACCAGTTGTGGGCTACTCCCCGTATTCCATAATGTTCCAACTTCTGCAACAATATTTTGTGATCAACACAATCAAACGCTTTTGTTAAATCAAAGAAGACGCCTAATGTCCGTAGCCTCTTATTTAACCCATCAAGTGCCTCACAGAGAAACGAAAATATAGCGTTTTCGGTCGTTAAACCACTTCTAAAACCAAACTGTACGTTTGACAGGAAATTATGTGAACTGAAATGATCAATTAATCTTGAATATACAGCCTTTCCAATAACTTTGGAAAAAACCGATGGCATAGAAATAGGTCTATAGTTGTCTACATTATCCCTTTCTCCTTTTTTATAAAGCGGTTTCACTACTGAGTACTTTAATCTGTTAGGAAACTGACCATTCTGAAAGGAAAAATTACAAATATGGCTTAGTACTGGGCTAACATATGGAGAACAGTACTTTAGAATTCTGCTAGATACCCCATCATATCCACAAGAGTCCTTAGTCTTTAGTGATTTAATTATTGACTCAATCTCACCTATGGAAGTATCATGAAGGATCATTTCAGGTAACAGCCTCGGAAACGCTTTTTCTAAAAACGTTATATGATTACCTGTAGAAACTAGAGTTTTGTTTAGTTCCTCTACTATATTCAGAAAGTGATTATTGAATATTGCACATATATCTAACTTGTCAGTAACAGAAACATTCCTACTACGCACTGACGTTATATCTTCTACCTGCTGCTCCTGACCAGACACTTCCTTCACGACTGACCAGATAGTTTTAATTTTATCCCGAGAGTTTGCTATTGGAAATATGAACTCCATGAGTACCTGCATTTAGTTTCCAAGTAGCTAAAACAACCATTTCCAACCATTGATTGGTTCATTTCTACCAGAGAACCTAGTCCATTCCACATGAAAACATCCCACATAATTAAGGTGCTACTGTTAACTTGCACAGTGCATTGTTAATAATTGAGTCTATGGCTTTGTGGGATTTGTGTCACAGTAAAGCCCTGGCATACGCTTTCACCAACTGATTATTTTTTTATTGAAGCTGGGCCTTGTAAGCAGTGAACAGCCTATGAACAAACAGAATGCTACTAACAAATTGAAGTATGAATTCAAGGATGAGAAAAAAGAAAAACATACTGGACTACACTTATACTTGAACTAAAAATGTCAGACAGCCACAAAGAACAAAAAAAGTAATTTAAGATAATAAACAAAATTCCCCTAATGATGGAGAAACTTCTCTGAAACGTGTGGGTGAATAAAAAACAATGCTCAAGGTAGAAGACCTCATCCTTACCTTATCAACTGAAAATGGAACTTATTTCACCAAGCTACAGTTTTCCAGTTGTTACAGTAAAAAGCACAGGACAGGTGTCACAGATTGTTAATGAAGGTGCTAAAGTTGTGCATCTGCTGCCATAGTCAATTAACTCCGATTTGCACTGCACAATCATAATGGTTATGTTCATAACAGGCCACATATTGGGTTACTTAATGGAGTGTTGCTCATCTGCTAGCACTGGCAACTATATGCAATTGCCACTGCTTTTGGTAATTAACCCCTTAACCTACAATTATGTGTGTACCCCGTGTACGATGATCAGGCCACATGTAAATATTACGGGCATAGCCATTGTATGATGGTCGGGTCAAACGTAAATATTATGGGCATAACCATATTACGATGGTCAGACCAAACATAAATATTATGAGCATAGCCCATAGTATGATTGAGTCAAATACAAATATTAGCGGCGACACCCTCTTAAAATTATAAATTTTTGTGGAATATTTTATATGTAATTACAGCCTGATGGAATAATTTTGGTAGATGCAAGTATTACAAAAAGTTTATTTATACAAAAATCAGTAATACAAAACTAATAATCTTCAATGGTGTGATATAATTTGAAGCATTCTGGTAGATGTAAAGGAACTTTCCACTTCTTACACACCCACGTTGTTTCTCTAAGTTTATTTTTTTGGCAAACTCTAAAAGGTTTTGGTGGTCTTAATTTTGATGCTGTTGGATCAATGTGCTTTGGAAAATGAGCCCAATGCTTCACATGCTCTCTCTCTCTGGCACAGCTGTGGAAGATAATTGGCCTCATTCTCTATAATTCTGCAGTAGAGATTTGGCAATGTTGATCCTATAGTCTACGTAACATTTTTTTACCCGTTATTTTTTTTTCCCCCATAAAATGTAAGAGTTAAAAAGACCGATATTGAACTGATAAAAAAACTTTTATATATAATCCTTTCATGTATTTCCTCATTACTGGAAAACGTGCTAATATTTGGTCTTGGAGATTAATTCAATTCATTCCCTTGTTGTATTCTGTAATACAGTTTGGTTTTGGAGTGCAGTTGGAGCCTTGTGTAGTCATTTCAATTGGGTTTCATGTTTTCTCAATAAAATATAAAAACCATGCTTGTCTTTTCATTTTATAGTGAGTATTCGGTTGCAGCTTCTTATTATGTATTCCCCCGTTTCATAATTTTACATTGCACAAATCTTTTGGCATATATTTCCTATTCCCATGCACTGTGCCAATTACATTTGTTTTATATGCATATGATAATGTCATAAATAATTTTGGGAAAGAATACCAGTTGTCTATGTATAAGGTGTGACCCCTGTGCAACACTAACTTGGAAAGATCTTTGACAACACTCTCCGAAGCACTATAATCACAGTTTGTTTTATCATGGGCTGTATATATTTTAAATTCATAGCAATACCCTGAATCAGACTCACATAATTTATAAAATGTAATGCCCTTTTTGAGGGGTTAAATTGCTTATAAGAGAAGTGCCCCTTGAATTTCATGAGTGATTCAACAATAGCAATGTCTTCTTTCATAATATACTCCTCTTTAAATTTTTGCTATAAAAAATTGATCATAAGGTTAAACTTGCTCTGTTTATCTGTATTGGCAACCAGATTATTCAAGAATGAAACATTCATTCTGCAGAGAAGTGTGCACTGATTTGAAACTTCCTGGCAGACAAAATTGTGTGCCGGAACTGGGACTCGAACCTGGGACCTTTGCCGTTCGTGGACAAGCACCCTACCACTGAGCTATCGCGACACGACTCACTGTCCATCCTCACAACTTCAATTTTGCCAATACCTCAGCTTCTACTTTCCAAATGTCCCAGGTTCTAGTCCCGGTTCCAGCACACAATTTTAATCTGCCAGGAAATGTCAAACCACAGTATTGTTGGAGAAATGCAAACACCTTGTAATTTGCAGATACCTTTTCAAAGGCATTGATTTTTAAATATCGGCGATATGATAACAGCCTCTTTCACCAATTAATTTGTATTCTTTTTTACCTGTGCCATTATTATGGTCAATGTGAAACATCTTTTAATTTCAGTAGAATCTACAGGAAACCAAGCGTTGTCGATTTCTCATCTTGTGTGTGGATCCGCTCATATTTGATGTGCATACTGGTTTGTTTCTATTACAATATTGTTCCAGAAAATGACATAAAATGTTAGATTAAATGTATCAAATTCTCTTCTACTTCTACCTAATTGATATAAGGCTGCCTCTCTTATGCCAGAAGTCATCGTATAGACCCAGATTTTTAGATTGTTTCTTATTTCCTTCCAAAGCCAGGAATCCGGTAGTTGATCGTCATCGGATGTTTCGTCAATAAGCAATTGCCTACACTTTCTTTGAATATGACATATATTTGTCACTGCTGTCACATTCATTAGCAAAATTATTAGCATTGCGAATTCTTTTTCCTGAGAACATCTTGTGGGGTTGCTTTTCTAGAATTTATGAAATAAATTTTGATGTGCGAATGTGACCAAGAATAACTTGAAACTGATCACGATATGAAGAGATAATAGCAATACACACAAGCCTTGTCTGTGCTATTTACAAACCATGACTGTCCTATCATAAGCAATGCCTGTAATATTTACAATTGGCTCGATTAGCGAATGGCTCTAAGGCTGGGCAAACTTGTTTACATTTGCGGCCCACAATTCTCGAACATAAATCATAGGTAAAAGGGTTAAGTACAGCCTTTAAGCCACTGCATTGTCTGTGGGGAGAGGTAATGTCTGAAATTCAGTATTCTTGGTGAACACTTGGCATTGTGGATCTCGAAATACAAGCATTGAATTCCCAAGCATTGATTTTCAAAACGGAGTGCATCATGTAGCTTCAACTACCATTCTACATTCAGATTCTATTAATTCCCAACCTGTGGCCATATACACATTGAAAACGTTTTCACATGAATCACTGGACTACAAATGACAGTTCCTGTCAATGCACAGTTCTCTTATGTCTTGCAGCTCATCAAGGGATTTCTCCAAAAATCAAGAGTAATTTTCATTCTATTTTGTGTGTACTTGCTGATGACTTGGCACACGCTATTCAGTGAATGGTCTACTGTTGATTATCTTTTGTAATTCATGTTGCTGCTCTTACACTGAAATTGTGGCATTTTGTAGTCCTCTCTAGTGACTTTGATAAGGAAATGCTCATGTAGCTTCAAATTAAGCAGGCACACTGATGACATAACTTTGTATATCACAATAACTATCTCCCACAAGTACACGACAACAAACACCGCATACTTCTTATTTCAATGTCAACATGACAACAATTAGAAGTGAAATGCAAGTCAAAGGTTCAACAACATAAGATCGTGAGTATATTGTGCATGGAGATAGAAACGTTCTGCAAAGCAAAGGCCCATCATAATAACACTATACTACACAAACAGTTGTACAAAAATAAATGAAAACTGATGTTTTAGCCCTTTATATAACATTATTTGGAAAAAATAAAAGCAGCTATTAAAGACAATGGCAGAACTTACTTTTCATTTATGTATGTGTTTCGTCACACAGCAACTAGTAACAATATATAGAGAGTGTTTCATGTAAGATACAACACCTCTTTTTATTTCATATTGAAATGTAGTTTTCAGCTTGGGTGTCGAGGGTCGCACACATTTTTGTTTGGTGAATGGTTTTAGTGCTTATCAGCTGAGATATTGAAGCAAGTACTTTGTTTTTAATTAAATCACTTACTTTCTATCAGTGCATTTGATAGCTCTGAAGAAGACAATTACAGTAATATAGCGTTTGTTATGTTGACATTGAAACCTGTCCTTAAAACTAAATTGAGAAATTTGGTGTTAGCAGTGCAAAAACTACCAAGCAAGTTTCCGGGACCAGGTTGTGTAATTGTACATACTGTAAAGTAGGCCTGTGCAACTATAGTAACATTTTGTTTCCCCTTGAACCAACTTATGATCTACAGTGGATGCAGGTTCACCTATTACTATTGTATATGGACATATCACATGGGCTAGAATTTAACAAATCACAAAGGGCTTAGGAGAACTACTTCCCATTTGTTTATCTTTCTGTATATACATGAGCTGAAACAGAGAAATCACCTGCTCATTCTTCAAAAATAAAGAGGATGTATACATTAAAAAAAGCAACTACTGTATGAAATATCTAAATTATAGAAGGAATAATTCATTTATTATCTCCTGTGTGCTTCTAAGAGGTACAATATGTGCTGTCAGACAGCTGTCTCAACCTGCAATGTTCTAAATTATATCATATTGGACACATTAAGCGAACTAAACATTAAACTAAAAATAACATGGTGATCATCTGTATGCCACAAAACAAAATATTCTTCTTAACGAAACATTGTTTCATGCTGAATGAAAGTGTATAACAATGGTATTCCCAGCTCAATGCAATAAACACTGTCTGACTTATTTGACATTGCAATGTAGTTTCATACACATGTAACTGTAATAAACAATTAAATAACAATGCTTTGGTATCTACCCAAAGCACATTAGGTTTATCTTCCAGAAACACAACTTTATCCTTCTTAAACATGCGTTCAAAACGTTGAACGTGTACTGAAAGCACATTTGCAATTGCTGATTGAAAGAATGTGAACAAATGTAATTACAGTTGATGATATGTTAGAGCAGGTACCAGCAATTGGATGACCATATCATATGGCGTAGTTAGGGCTTTGTCATAGACTGCACCTTTGAGTGGCCCCAAAGAAAGAAATCAAGGGGGTTCAGATTGGGGGACTTCACAGTAGTGCATGCTATGCAAATTTACATTACCTTGGTTAATAAACATTGTTTCATTGGCAAAGAGCATGTGTTGGAAAAACATAGCATCATCTCGCAGCTGCTGAAGCGCAAATGTCAAAATTCTGTAAGACCTTCGAAATCATGCTCGCCGAATACCTGATGAAGTGTCTGATGATAGGGGCGGAATTTGTGACGCTGCAAGATGCGAATGACACTCGTCTGACTGATTCCACTTCCCTTGGCAATATCTTTTGTACCACTGTGCAGATTCATTAGAGTTGTATCCAGGACAGCTTCTGTGTCTTCACTGTCAAGTTGCAATCTTCTTTCTTGTTCTCATTTTGACATTCAAGCAGCCTATCCACACTAGCATCTTCACAATTTGTACAATTATCTGGTGAGTCGAACATTGGCGATCTGGATAGTACTGCTATATTGTTTGCGTTCATTTCTTCTACATTCAACATAAAAAAGTAGTATATCCAACTTCTCATTTGTGTAGTTGACTGCATGCAATGGACGTTAAAGTGGAAATGAGTGGCCTGCAGTGAGGATAAGTCTGGAGTCAAATTTCCTTAAACTCTGATGCTATGTAGCACAAGAGCTCCATTTGGTGGTGTTTGCCCTGCTAACGCCAATTCTGGCCAATGTGCCCTCAAATTCTAGGACATTTCTCAAATTTTTTAAGGAGGTTTCGTTAACATTTATAAACACTATATCACTACAATTATCTTCCCAATAGCTATCAAATGCATTTATAAAAAGTAAGTAGTTACATTAAAAAATAACTTACTTGCTTCAATATCTTAGTTGATACCAGTGCTAAAACCACTCTCTGAACAAAAATATATGTGCCCCTCGACACTCTAGCATAGGGGTGTCCCACAATGTGGCCTGTGGCACAGCAAAATCTGGTCCGCCATAGCCTGACGAATTTTTGAGGCTTATTATTATTATTTCTTTGTTTATTATTATTATTATTATTATTTTAAATTTCAGTCACAGTGTTAAGTGAGAACAATGATTTGAAATTAACCTGCTACGTTGTTGCACTCGAGCGTAAATAAACACTGATGTGGGGCGAGAGGGTGGTTGCCTACCAGCTAACCTACTGCTGCCCTGTTCTACAACCGTCCCTGCCTCGCGGTTCTTCACTAGAATGGCCCATTTCGCTCTTCCCCGGTAGCCGTATGTCGCCGAGGCCTAACAGAACGCGGCCGCCTCAGGACAGGCTGGCACTGCCGCAATGTGGGATGGCTGCCACACCGTACTCACGGTGACGGGGGATTCGTAAACAAGTGTCACACGCAGCACACTGGCTATACAGGAGATGAGCCATAGCGTCCTGTAGCCGCAGTCACTCGCTGTCTTATTTCGGTCAGTCAGTGAGACTTACGGTGCACTCTGCTGTTGCACTGGCTGGGCATTACCGAACAGTTACCTCTACTGTTCGTGGGCGGTTTATTAAAGGTATGTAACTATACATCTTTATGGCTGGCAGATGACATGCTGTCAAAATTTTGGGGAATCAGCAATGGTTGAATGACCTGGCTTTTCTAGTTGACATAAGTAAATATATCTCCAACCTGAATCTAAAACTCCAGGGAAAAAAAATCAACTAAGTGTGGAAATGTATGAACACATTCAAGCATTTATTTATTTATTAAAAACAAAACAAAAAACAAAAAAACACCCTCGTTTGTTCACGAAACAGATACGAGAAAGACAACTGGGTCATGGAATGAGTTTGAGGAGAGATTCTCAGATTTTAAAAATCAAGAGCCCTACATGTAAGTGGTCTCAAATTCATTTGAAATTAAGATTGAAGATGTCATATTACTCCTGCAGATGGAGTTGATTGAACTTCAAACCAATGAAAGACTGAAAACAGCCTATCATAGCTGCCTTCAGAATGGACTGATGGAGTTTTATAAAAAATATATCAAATCTGACCAGTATCCCAATCTATAAAAGTTGTCACTTCAACAGGTGTCCTTGTTTGGAGGCATATATATCTGTGAAGTTTTTTCACAAATGAAAAGTGTAAAATCTAAATCTAAAATGAGATCTTCGCTAACAGATGGCCATCTGAGCGGAATTCTCCAAATTTCTACATTGGAGGTATCACCAAATATTGAGGAACTCTGCAGGAAAAAAAAAAAATTATTTGTCTCACTAGTTGTCCTTTATCAATTTTCTTTTTATTATTATTTTTCTTCAAAGTGGAAAAAAAAAAAAAATTATTTGTCTCACTAGTTATCCTTTATCAACTTTCTTTTTATTATTATTTTTCTTCAAAGTTTATAACGTTCTGTTATAAATACATCCTTCCTGCCTACCTTCAAAAACGGTTTTAGTTCCACTGGTTTAGTAATTGATACCTTTGCATTTTTTTGTCTGGCCCACCACAGTGATAAAAGTTGGTAACGTGGCCCGCGTCGGAATTTAGTTGGACACTCCTGCTCCAGCAGAAAACCATGTTTTTGATATATGTAACCATTCACGAAATAAAAAGGGGTGTTACATCTTACGTGACTCCCCCTTTGCATATCCATCATTATGAGGATAGGTAGCATCTAATCATAAAGATGGGAGAATGAAAGTGGCCCAGGTTTAAAGCACTCATTGAAATCTATCATATTAAGATCAGCTGCATACTGAGCTACAGGTTATTCCAATCTGCATTTGGCAAAAGTTTGATGGTGGCAGTTCCTTCAGATGGACAGCTGGTTGATAGTCATACCTATGTAAAAAGCATTGCAATGATGACGGCAGAGTTGGTGAATCAAATAGCTGCATCCATAGGTGGCCCGGGCTTTGATGGTACAGGATAAGCCTATAACAGGACTGGAATAGAAAGGTTTGGGTGGGTGGATTGATAAGTGTTGCATTGGGACTTCCATAGGAATGGGCTAGGGTATTGTGAAGGTTATTAGTGGATAAAACACAACTTCGGGGTGGGGGGGGGGGGGGGCAGAAGGATCTTGTGTAGAATGTTGGAATGTCCCTCATTTCAGGGCATGTTGATAGATAATCAAAGCCCTGACAAAGGCTGTGATCATTTGTTCCAGTTCAGAGAGATGTTGGGTGACAATGTGGGACACTCCTTTATAGCTGGTTACTGGAGGTGGAGGAAGGATTGGTGGTATGTAGGGATATGGTATGGAAAATTATTTGTGAACTAGTTATGGGAGAGAGTAATGCCTGTCTATGAAGGCCTTTGTGAGACTTTCAGCATCACACACCCAGTGTCCCCCCACCACACACACACACACACACACACACACACACACACACACTATGGGATAAAAAGTATCCAGACACCTCCAAAAACCTACTTTTCCATATAATGTGCTTTCTGCTGCCATCTATGGCCAAGTATTCCATATCAGTAATCTTAGTAGTCCTTAGACATCGTGAGAGAGAAGAATGTGATGCTCCAAGGAACTCATGGACTTCGAACTTGGTCAGGTGATTGGGTTTCACTTGTGTCAGAATTCTATATGCAACATTTCCACACTCCTAAACACACCTAGGTCCACTGTTTCTGATGTGATAGTTCAGTGGAAACTTGAGGGGACAAATACAGCCTGAAAGCATGCAGGCTGGCCTTGTTTGTTGACTGACAGAGACCACCGACAGCTGGAGAGGGTTGTACGTTGTAATAGGCAGGCATCTATCGGGACCATCACACAGGAATTCCAGACTCTATCAGGATCCACTCTTAGTACTATGACAGTTAGGCAGGAGGTGATAAAACTTGGATTTCATGCCCAAGTGACTGCCCTTAACACAATTCACGCAGGTCAATGCCAAATGATGCCTCGCTTGGTGTAAGGAGTGTAAAAATTGAATGATTGAACAGTGGGAAAACATTGTGTGGAGTGACAAATCATGGTACACAATGTGGCGATACAATGGCAGGGTGTGGCTATGGAGAATGCCCAGTGAACATCATCTGCAACCATATGTAGTGCCAACAGTAAAATTTAAAGGCTGTGGTGTTTATGGTGTGGTCATGTTTCTTTATTATTATTATGCAGGGGGCTTGCACTCCTTGTTGATTTGTGTGGCACCATCATAGTACAGGCCTATATTGATGTATTAATCACCTTTTTGTTTCCCACTGTTGAAGACCAATTTGGTATGGCAATTTCATCTCTCAACATGATTAAGCACTTGTTCATAATGCACTGTCTGGTGGTGTGGTTGCAAGACAATAATATACTTGTAATTGACTGGCCTGCATACAGTCCTGACTTGACTCCTATAGAACACCTTTGAAATGTTTTGGAATGCTGTATCCCTGCCTGGTATCACCAACCTACATTGGTACCTCAGTGCAGAAATGGGCTGCCATTTCCCAAGAACCTTCCAGCACCTGATTGACCATATGCCTTTGAGAGTGGAAGCTGTCATCAAGGCTAAGGATACGCCAAAAGCATATTGAATCCCAGCATTACTGATGGAGGGCACTAGGTTGTGAAGGAATGAGAATAGTGTCCTGGTCATGAGTCCACATAATGAAAATATTATCAATGAATTTGAACCAGACCAGGGACTGGAGGTTTTGGGGGCCTAGGAGGGTGCCATGGGGGGCCCATGGCTGTGCTGCAGAATGTATACTACTTCCTAAAAGGAAAAGTAGTAGTTTGTAGTTGGTAAGGGTTATAAGGTATTGGAGTCTGAAGGATGCTCTGTATGGTAGCTCCCCGTTGACCATCCTCCCGTTGACAGTATCATCCTAGATTGAAACTATTTAACCACATCCTTCATCATGCTTTGAAAAGACACATCCTCTGCCTTTAAACCTCCCCCCCCTTTTCCCCCAGAGTGGTGATCCATCGCTCACCCAACCTCATCATCTATTTCTGTGCTACTCCCAACCTTAGCCTCCTCCTCCCCCAGGTGCTTTGTTCCTGAAACCACCTTGTCTTAACTCCATCCCTGCACCCTCTGCCCAACAGTTTCCTCCTCTTCTGTGCTACTACTGCTTCCCACTTCGCAGCATGCTTGGCTGCCATGGGGCTCCAGCCTTTGCACTTTGCAGCACTACTACTTTTCCATGCTGCATGCCCATTATCCTCCCCCCCCCCCTTGGGGAAACTGAAGATTTGGAGAATATTTCAAATGAATCAAGCTATTTCCTTTATCAATCTTTCCTTTCTTCCTTCTTTTCTCCTCCCTGTGCATTCCTGAAGTCCGACCACATGCAAAAGGTGACTGGGTAACACATAATTCCCAGCCTCGGGTCAACACATAGTGTTCACACATACCCCTTAGTATAAGCCAGGCCCAAGGATGGGTGACTGCCTGAGCTGTAACATTTCCAAAATGCCGATTGGTCCCTCCATCTGGAGTTCACGAGGTGTGAACCTAAGGCGGGTGAGACCTCTCTGAGGGGCTCCCAGTAGGAAGGAACATGTTATCAAAGATGGTAATTGTAGGGGATTCCCCCACAATGGGTTCTTAAAAGTGAAGAAAGTACAAAAAATTAAGTATTCTAAGGAAACCAAAGACTTGACAACTCTCCCAGCTGCATCTTGGTATCTCTTAGAAGGTAAGACATTTTTCACTTTTAAACCATTCATCATACAAAAAGGTGTTGGTCCAATTGTTCACATCTGTGCACTGGTAAATTGCTTGCCCACAGAAGGCAGAACCCCAGTTTTGAATCCTTGTTCTGAAACACAGTTTTAATCTGCCAGAAAGTTTCATATCAGTGCACACTCCGCTATAGAGTGAAAATATTATTCTGGTACTCTTACAGCTTAAAGCAACACTTGTACAAAGCTACGCTTTGTAAGTGTAGGCTCGTTGTACCTTAAACTCTTTGTGTATGGTTGTTTTCGGTAACTTGTTTTATGGTCTGAGAGATGACGAAATCAGACTATAACCCAAATCATGTTGTGACAGCAATGTTCAAGGTCTGCAATGAATTAGTACCTTCTTCCTCATTGTACCTTAAACTCTTTGTGTATGGTTGTTTTCGGTAATTTGTTTTATGGTCTGAGAGATGAAGAAATCAGACTATAACCCAAATCATGTTGTGGCAGCAATGTTCAAGGTCTGCAATGAATTGGTACCCTCTTCCTGACCTTTGATTGTGTGGTCCTTTCACAAAAGGTCAAGGCTGGTTATGAGGTCATTAATGTCCAAACTTATATTTCAAATCCTACATGTTGCTATTAGTGTCAGCATTTTAATCATACATCAAACCCTACCAAATGCATCACTTGATCACCCTCTTCCTCTCACTACATCAACTGCACTGGTAACAATGCTGTCACTTTTTGACAGTGTCTCATCTACCTTGATGAGAGAGCCATCCTAGAAATCAGGGTGAAGGAAAAGGTGCCCACAGATGTTGCCCAAAGAATGTATGAAAGTATGCAACCTAGTGCACCACCTTGTGTCATTTACACCTTAGTTGTTGTTACACCTGTGACCGACAATTATGTGCTGCAGTTGTTACAATGGTGCACTCCACAATAGTGTCAAACCACTCCATCAAACCTCCACTTGCACCAACAAAATCACGTGCCCTGCAAATGGACATCCAGAAGTCCTTGGATTGCCAGCAACTGTCTGCGTCTTCATCTGAGACCCACCAGGGTTCGAAGAAGTTGAACAAGGGGAAAAGATCTTCCCCTTCTTCTTGATGTTATTTTTTGACAGTGTTGTCTAGCAATGTCACCAGGGCACACCACCAACAGTTGATCAGGAGGCCAATAAAAAGTGGATTCTGATGCCACTGTCGAACTAATGGGCCAAGATTGTCCATCATCCAGGCCCTGCATTTGCAAGTGTTTACATTCTGGTGCTTGCAGTTATTGGGATGACTGTTTCCCATTTGATACCTCTCAGTTATTGTCATTTTCAGTGGAACATTCACAACATTTGGTCCAAGGAAATAAAATTTCACCCTCATGATCATACTAACCTCTCAATTCACCTCAAGCCAATTTAACCTTCTCCCAAAGCAGAGACTCCAGCTTTTGAAGCATTATACAGAATGACTTCCAGTCACATCAGTCCTTTGCACACCCAGCTTAAAGTTGTAGCTGTCAGTTTTTTTCCCTTCCTGGTTTTACCTTCTCACTGTGTTACTTGCTGTCACTAGGGCAGACCTTTTACACTTCATTAACCAGTGTCATCCATTTTTTCTGGTCAGCAACTTCAATTCCCATCATCCCCTTTGGGGCTCTCTTGGCAGATATCTTTAACCACCTTGATTTCATCTGTTTTAACACTGGGAAACTACATTTCTTTCGGACTCCATGCATGCCCTTTCCCATTTGGACTTCTCCATTTGTACTGCTCAGCTTGCTCATTGTCTTGAATTGTCTATTTTCTCATATATGCACTCGAGTGACCGTTTCCCATGTGTCATCCATCTGCCGACATCTATTCCATCTGTGTGTCCACCCAGCTGTGTGTCCAAAGCCAACTGGCAATTTTATTCTTCATTAGTGACATCATTTTTCAGTTATTGACAACCAGGTCAAATATCTCACAGCTTTAATCTTCACGGCCATAGAATGTTTCATCCCTACTCCAAGGTCAGAGACAAGCTCTCCACGTCTTCAAATGCCTACAACATTGGAGAACAGTATTTGTTGCAAATGGTTTTGTGAGTAGTGTCATTGCCTTTTGTGTTGTTGTTATGGTCTTCAGTCCGGAGACTGGTTTGATGCAGCTCTCCACCCTACTCTATCCTGAGCAAGCCTTTTCATCTCCTCATAAGAACGGCAACCCACATCCACTTGAATCTGCTTACTATACGCGTCTCTTGGTCTCCCTCTGCGATTTTTACCCCACACACTTCCCTACAATGCTAAATTTACGAATCCTCGATGTCTAAGAATATGTCCTACCAAGCGATCCCTTCTTTTAGTCAGGGTATGCCAAAAATTCCTTTTCTCGCCAATTTTGTTCAGTACCTCTTCATTAGTTATGTGATCTACCCACTTAATCTTCAGCATTCTTCTGTAACACCACATTTCAAAAGCCTCTATTCTCTTCCTGTCCGCACTGCTTATCGTCCATGTTTCACTCCCGTACAAGGCAACACTCCACACAAATGCCTTCAGAAAAGACTTCCTTACACTTAAATTAATATTCGATGTTAGCAAATTTCTCTTTTTCAAAAATGCTTTTCTTCCCATTGCCATTCTGCATTTTATATCCTCTGTACTGCGACCATCGCATGTTATTTTACTACCCAAGTAACAAAACTCATCTACCACCTTCATTGTCTCATTACCTAATCTAATTCCTTCGGCATCGCCTGATTTTCTAAGACTACATTCCATTATTTTTGTTTTGCTCTTGTTTATGTTCATTTTATACGCTCTCTTCAACACACTGTCCATTCCATTCAACTGCTCTTCCAGGTCGTTCGCTGTCTCTGACAGAATTACAATGTCATCAGCAAAACGCAATGTTTTTATTTCTTCCCCCTGAACTTTAATGCCTATTCCAAAATTTTCCTTGCTTTCCTTCACCGCCTGCTCAATGTACAAATTGAATAACGTCGGAGAAAGGCTACAACCCTGTCTTACTCCCTTCCCAACTGATGCTTCCCTTTCATGCCCTTCAAGTCTAATAACTGTGGTTTGGCTTTTGTACAAATTGTAAATAACTCTCCTTTCCCTGTATTTTACCCCTGCTAACTTCAGAATTTGAAAGAGTGTAGTCCAGTCAACATTGTCAAATGCTTT
Source organism: Locusta migratoria (assembly GCA_026315105.1). Lineage (NCBI taxonomy): Eukaryota > Metazoa > Arthropoda > Insecta > Orthoptera > Acrididae > Locusta > Locusta migratoria. The sequence goes on along the minus strand of CM048747.1, from coordinate 410,874,372 downwards.
CTCCAAATCTAGAAAAGCTAAAAATGTAGGTTTGCCTTTCCTTAATCTATCTTCTAAGATAAGACGTAAGGTAAGTATTGCCTCCCGGGTTCCTACGTTCCTCCTGAATCCAAACTGATCTTCCCCGAGGTCAGCTTCTACCAGCTTTTCCATTCTCCTGTAAATAATTCGTGTTAAAATTTTGCAACCATGACTTATCAAACTGATGGTTCTGTAATTTTCACACCTGTCTGCGCCTGATTTCTTTGGAATGGGGATTATTACATTTTTCTTAAAGTCTGAGGGTATTTCGCCTGTCTCATACATCCTACACACCAGTTCAAATAGTTTTGTCATGGCTGGCTCTCCCAGAGACTTTAGTAGCTCTGAGGGTGTGTCATCTACTCCTGGGGCCTTGTTCCGACCTAGGTCTTTCAGGGCTCTGTCAAATTCATCTCTCAGTATAGTATCTCCTATTTCATCTTGATCTACTTCCTCTTCCCTTCCTACAACATCGTCTCTAAGTTCATTTCCTTTGTAGAGCTGCTCTATGTACTCTTTCCACCTTTCAGCTTTCCCTTCTTTGCTGAGAACTGGTTTCCCATCTGAGTTCTTGATATTCGTAGAATTACTTTTCTTGTCCCCAAATGTGTCTTTTATTTTTCTGTAGGCGGTATCTATTTTCCCCCTTCTTATACATTCTTCTACAGATTTGCATTTGGCTTTTAGCCACTCCTGCTTAGCCATTTTGCATTTCCTGTCAATCTCATTTTTTAGTCGTCTGTACTCCATTTTGCTTGTTTCATTTACTGCATTTTTATATTTTCTCCTTTCATCAATTAAATTTAGTATTTCCTGTGTTATCCAAGGATTTTTTGTAGGTCTTGCCTTTCTACCTATTTTGTCCTCCGCTGCCTTCACTATTTCATCTCTCAATGCTACCCATTCCTCTTCTACTGTTTTATTTCCCCCTGTTTCTGTCAATTGTTGCCTAAAGCTCCCTCTGAAATTCACCAGAACTTCACGTTCCTTCAATTTATCTAGGTCCCATCTCCTTATTTTCCTACCTTTCTGCAGTTTTTTCAGTTTCAGCCTACAGTTCATGACTAACAAGTTATGGTCAGAGTCTATATCTGCCCCTGGGTATGTCTTGCAGTTTATAACCTGGTTCCGGAATCTATGTTTTACCATTATAAAATCTATCTGATACCTTCCGGTGTCTCCTGGTCTCTTCCAAGTATACAACCTTGCCTTTTAGAGATAGGAAATGCACTAGTTGGCTTCCTTACTAGCATTATTTTTTTATTTTTTTATTTTATTTTATTTTATATTATTATTTTTACGTTTTCACCCCCACTTCAATTGTTTGGGGTAATTGCTGTCGACTTTCTGGGGCCTTGACTCATTCCCCAATTCCCAGTCTGACCATAATGAAGTAAGTTGTGGACCCCATTGACATCTTCATTCAATATTTTGCCAAGATTTCAAATTCCGCGGACTACAGTCACTCTTTCCTCCCTCGGAAAAAGGCATCAGAAGTGAGGGTGATATCTTTCTTCTCTCAGAATAGTAAATGCTGTAATGCAGACTTAACTGTGAAGGAGCTTCAACTCACACTCTTCATCTTGATCTTACTCCCCAGGACCAGATTGTATCATGTACAGATGTTAAAACACCTTTCTTCTGAAGGCCTAAATTTTCTTCTTTGAACATCTTGAAGATGGCATGTTTCCTAGATGCTGACCTAAAGCCATAGTCATTCCTATTTCTAAACCTGGGTAGAACAAACATCTTCCTTTCAGCCATTACTCAATTTTCTTCAGCAATAGTGTCTACAAAGTGATGGTTCAGTTGCTGCTTCTGAATCTTGGCTTCACACTGTTAGTTTCTCGGCACGTACAAGTTTTTCACCATTTTGGTTCCATCTTAAGGTCTGTGTTAATCTTGAACTCCATTCACTTCCCAAAGACACTATCCTGGGCCCAGTTTATTGAGTGAGTTTCTCCCATTTCATGCAGAGGTTGGAGACACTATCTCTGACTATAGAGATGGTCCCAAGACCGCCCAAGTTGTTGGATGTGCCTTTGTACTAGATGATTTTTTTCCAATATTGTCTTTCTGGACAATACTTGAGCTTTACTGTGAACTATTTTCTCTCTACCAGGCCACACAGTACATAAGGCAACATGAGCTTTCTAATGGCGTTGTTTGCTTGGATTCTCTAAATGCTCTTCAGAGCCTTGGTGGCCCACACTCAGTCCACCTCATAATACAATGAATGTAGGAGAACCTTCACTCACTTGCTGCCATTGGGGTCAATGTGATGTTCCTGTCGGTTCCTGGTCATCTTGGCATATCAGGGAATGTGACTGTGGATGCTGCTGCAGAGGATGTAGCTCTCCTCCCTCGGTTTGCCAACTGTTTTATTCCCTCTGATGATCTGTATGTTGCTCTCTGTGGGCAGGTGGTATCGCTCTGGTGTACATGTTGTTGGTCTTCCCTCGCAGGAAACAAATTCCAGTAGATTAACACATTGTGGACGGTGGCCGAGCCACTCATTCAGCAGTAGTTAATCAGATGGGCAGTGCCCGAATCTGACTCGTGCAATGGCAAAAATTTGTAACAGCCATTTTGCAACCTGCCCTCTGTTGGTAAGCACATAAAATGAAGTAGAAAGGTTCTCTGCATTGTGCTGCCACATGGTGAGTGGAGTTTTAACTATATGTACACTATAAAAGGGCTTTGTATTTCTCAGTCTCTGTTGAGTACTACACTGATTCCATGTGCTTCCTGCATTGCTTGCACTTTGCATTATTTTGAATATGGCGAAATTACATGACAGTGATGTTTTCAAGGCTCTGGAAGAGATGATTCTGATTCAGAAGGAAAAGGTGAGTACCTGTAAGAATCATATTTACGAGATTTTCTCTTAAAATAAATAAATAAAAAATATTGTGTATCTGCTAATTTTAATATTTAATAATTTTTTAGTAGATAAATGAGATTTCATTGTTTCATATGAGACAACTAACTCAATTATTGCATTTGTAGTAAGGAAGCTGTAATTTTCGAAAACTTGTTAAAAACAGCAGTCCAACTGCCCCATCCAGGGTCACTTACGCCAGTCTTGAATGTGTTAAACCTCTCCCTGTTGCTTGGTTAACCTCTCACCACAAGGGGGTCATCCTAGTCCTGATATGCATAGGACACTGTTGTTTCAGCCACCACCACTTACTATGCGCCAACCCTGCTCCAGTTTATGGTAACTGTTCTCAACCCATGATTGTACTCCAACTGGCTACATTAAAGTGTGTCTACTGTCTCGGTTTTCTGGTGTTTTAGCATATGACACACATACTGTTCATGATGTCTTCCTTTTTATTCAACGCACCAATATGGTGAAGGAAACTGAAATCCATATTCCTCCATCCCTGGGATATCCTCTCATATCCTTAATCTTTTGAGGTATGTTTCTCTAGGGATGGCCTTGTCTCTGTCTGTTCCTATTCTAAATTTCACGTACCTTTTTCGCCTTTGCCCCTTCTTAGGTGCTGCTTTTAGTATTGTCTGACATTGGTGCTTATGACCTTAGTAGTTTTGCATCCTAACCCCTCCCCCTCCCCAAGAAGAAAAAAATCACAGCCACATACCACCCTCAATGTGTGTGGTTTGGTATCAGCATGATAATGCCTCTACTGCACATGCCTCTCCCACTCACTGTGGCACCTCCTGCCCCATCCAGGTACCTGGCCAACTCACTCACTCACTCACTCACTCACTCCCTTCCAAGCCATTCATCACTGCACCCAGCCCCTCTTTCTGCCATTACCCATCCCTTTCACCTGCTGAACAGCAGTATTACCTGAGATGTGTGGCCAGCACTATGTAGGCATGTTTATGTGATTGTGCAAGTATGTGTACTTGTGTTCGCTCAGTGACAGCAATCCGAAAGCTTGCAAGGGTTTTTGTCCTGTTTTGTGGTGCTCAGTTGCATCGCGATATATGGCAATGTCTTCGCCCCATGCCTGCCACGCCTGCTTCAACTGTCCGATGGTGGGGTCTTAAGCTGTGCTCAGCAGCAAGCAACCGTCTTTATTAAGAAACTAGCTGTAAACCCGGCATTGCCCGAGTGTTTATTTATCCTACACTCTTTTAGTCCACCTCCCCTTCCCCCCTCTCTCTGCATCCATCTCTTTCTCTGCCATCTCTCTCTTCATTTCCATCTTTCCCTCTCTCAGCAGTTTTCTGCAAGGTACCCTTTGTCATGTACCATACAAACATTTATGTACCCTGTGATCTTTCTCTTGGTTTAAAGGTTCATGAGTGCAAAACTTCATAAAGATTGGAGCAAAACTATGCATTTTTTAAAATTCCATAAGTTAGGTACCCTCCACCATGCACCGAACGAAATTTTATACCGGCAGTGACATTCCTCTTGTTTGTAAGATAGAGTGTGCAAAATTTCATCAGTAGTGGAACAAAACTATAGATTTCTGTGCAGTAGAAACACGGGTCATTTTGAATAATGAAAACAACAAAAAAAGGACCTGTGAAATCGGTCGAGCCATTCTCAAGTTATGGTGCTACCAAGGCATTTAGGGATCCATTTTTATGTTGCAAAGTACCCTCCTCCATGCACCGTACGAAACTTAAGGTAGATGGTGACCTTCCTCTTATTTTGAAGGTCAAGCGTACGAAATTTTGCGAAGATCAGAATGAAATTGTAGATTCCGTAAGTCTGCAGGAGAAGTATGCTCCACCATTCACCTATCACAAAATACTTTCTTAGCTGACGTTTTCTACTTATAAAACTACATTCCTTCCAAATTTCACCTTCATAGGGAAAGTAGTTTTCGTGATTTCGTGTTTAGTCAGTGAGTGAGTAAATGTCCTTTCGCCTTTATACAGATAGAGATTAAGAAAACATATTGCTTAATTTTGGATGCACGAGAATTAAGGGAGACTTGCTGACAGTTTTATGGCTTCTTTTCATTTCTTCATTTTGTGTGTGTGTGTGTGTGTGTGTGTGTGTGTGTGTGTGTGTGTGTGTTTAGGGGGTGGGGTGGGGAGGGCAGTTACAAAACGCTTCATAAATGTTCGAAATTACATGCAAACTTTGTTGCAGGTCCCTAACTACTCCCAAATTCCAATAATTGATGGATAAATCTGGGTATTCTCATGCAGTGGCCTCTCATTATTTATGACATATCTTCTAAGTTTGTCGCATATTCCAATTGCGTCTAAATCCCAAAAGTTTCGGACTGTATTATCAAATGTTTCCTTGACAGGTTGGCTGATAAGGTTAACAATGACTTGATTTACAGATATTCTTGATCAGCTTCTGCTAAGGATCCATCCAAATTTGGAAGGCAGGAAAGTCAGCGATGTGGATATTCATATTAGTGTATTGTTAATGATCCGCTCCAATGAGTAGCTCAATGGGAAGATCATCGTACCCATCTGCAGGATCAGCCAGTTGCAAATTAGTAATGTGTCTACTTTTAAACTTTGTGTTTACTGACATATGCCTCAAAAACGAATGAAAACAATGAAAAGCGGTAACTGTCACATGAGCATTATTCCATGCACTTTTCAGCATCAGGCAAACCAGACGACGAGAGTGTGACGTAGTGAATGAAGACTCAAAGGCATCTACTGACAGTGGCTGATTTGCAACAACTTCCAGTTTTAAACTGTCAATCAATGATTTGCTAATAAAGCTAGACTCGCTGCCACAATCGAAAATGAAGCGTGTAAGTCTATTTACGTCTGTGGGTACTGTTACCTAAACACATGCTGTTTGCAGATAAGTGAATCCTAAACATCCGGTATTCACATTGCCAACTGAACTTCTTTCTGAAGGAATGGCTGATGAAGTAAGATGTACTGAAACGTTGCAGATTGATTTGTGATGGCTTTTCTTGCAATATAAACAGAGTATCGTTTCTTTCTTCTTACTGTCTTTCACTGTGTGACCCTGGTTGAGGCAAAGAAAGCACCTATTGCTGGATCTCAGAATCTTAGTGCACTCCTGAACATCCTTCACCTTCTTGCAGTCTTGTGCCCAGTATCCACACTGTTCACAGAACACACAGAAAGCTTCTACTTTGGGCAAAGACTTGCGTGTTGTCCATCCTGACTTGGATCAAACGTTGAGTGCTGCTGTAGACAGTACAATCTTATTTAGTTTGCAAGTTGTTTCCCCACTAATCTTTCGTGCTGTTAGTGCCCCATCTACCTCATCTGACAAGAATTCCATAAATTACAGGATGTTTCCTTCTGACAATTTTCTCCTCTTCAATATGAATTATCCAGCACCCACAAATGTCTTTTGGGAAAGCACAAAGTATCTTTGGAACTAAAACTTGACCATAAGCTTCTACGTTCTCTCCCAGTGCCTGCAGAGCCTGAATACGCTTGTTACATTCAATAAACATTAAATTAAGGGATTCTGGGGAGTAGAATGTTACAGGTGCGACACCTTCCAGATAATCAAGATGTGCCTGGATAATCCTGTTTTTATCAGCATAATGTGCACATAAAATTTCCTTGGTCTGTTTGTAAGCAGCTGCAGTTACTGCAATTCCTTCTACTAAATTCTTTGGTTCTCTGTCCCAATAGCCTCTAAGAAATATATGTTTGTTGATGGTTGACAAGTTCAAGTCTGCATTGACAGAGGATTCAAACTATTCCCAGAAACGAGACCAATGTTCAATGTCCCCGGAAAATGTCTCCAACTTGATCTCTGATAGTCGAACATTGTGACTGCACAACTGTGTAGATGCCCCAGAAGTCGTCCTGCCAGCTGTGTCTTCTGAAAGTCTTCCCTCAATACTGTGTTTTGCCTTCAGGATTGCCTGTTTCATAGAGTTTGTGTAGTCTTCACAAGCTATGACATTGGCTTCGCATTCCGCGTCAAGTCTTGTATCGTGTCGTCCAAGAGCTTTAAACTATCCAAAGTTTCTTGTAAACAACCAATGACATATTCTATTTCATTGATTCAATGAATCTATTTGATTAACAAAATGTGTAGCGTTGGAACACTGTTCCCCTTTTACGTTTTAGCTTAGCAAGACAAGCAGTTGTTTCAGTACCTATGCTCATGATTACTTGTAATTACAGTGTTGCTAACAGATGGCAGCAGTTGATAAGCGTTAATGTAAAAGTCTCTCGCTAGAGGGAGGCTATGCGTTTGTTATGTAATCAAAATATAATTTTACACTCTACTCAAATATTATTCCAGCAACTAAGCTGATACATTACATTACATTACATTACTTTACTTTACTGAATGCTTGTAAGCTGAAGATTTTAATACACTAATGACTTAGCTGAGAGCGTGCGTGTGTGGTACATTATGCGTGAAGGAATTCTGCCATGTAGTAACTCGAAATGGATGCGTAAGTCCTCTTGAAGTGTCGTAGATGCTCCAGAAATTCCAAAAGTTCCCGTCCGTGTCATCTTGCCCCAGGTTTCGGCACCAGAAAATTTAGTGGGAACAATTAGAGCAGTGATTTTAATGTCACGTAACGTACAACTACTTTATTAGCACAGAACACACACATATCACAGAGATTACACATCATCTGTTTATCACCAAATCAAAGATATAATACGAGTCACAGAATCAAGGACAGCATTTAGCAGTTCTCCACAATAGCCTCCTCTCCAAGACGCAAGGATTTGATTCTGCTGATTTAGTCAGTAATATCCTTGACACAATGCTCACAGTGACTGACATGTGGAGTACGAAGGGTGGCCAGATGTTTTGCGAGTCTGTAAGTTGGCGCACCAGTGGTACTCACATTCGGACGAAGAGGAGTGCTCATTTTGTGAACCTTTGGGAGGCCATATAAGGTAGGTGGTCAAGGTGCGTGTGGAAGGAGATTTTTAACGCAACTTTCTTCCAATGAAGATCATTTGAGAAGCTCGGACACTTTTCTCAGGATTTTTGATGTCCTTCGGTAATTTTTGGTATGTCTCTTCCTCCAGCATCTCCCGAATCTTCGTGTCGTAGTTGGCTCGTTCCATAATGACAGCTGCATTGCCCTTGTCACCTGGCAACACTATGATAAGAGGGTCATTCCAGAGTTCTTGAAGGCCAATATGTTCATCTCTTGTCAAGTTCGGTCTTCGTTCCTTGGATTTTGAGAGAATGCAACTTGTTTCAAGATGAATTTCTTCTGCAGTTTCGTTGGATATCTTGTAAACTGCTTGTTCCGCACCACTTATTATGTTCACGAATGGGATAGTCCTAGGTGAAGGTCTGAAGTTGAGTCCTTTCTTGAGAGCTGACATGGCACTCGCATTGATGTTACTCACTGTTATGTTGATAACGGCGCGTTCTGCTGTTACACTTCCTGCTCCATATTGTTGCTGAGAAAGCCGGCTGGATTTGCCTTTCTGCCTTTCACTGGTTTTTGTCTGAGCTGTCATTTGTTCTGCCAGTGTGGCTGTGTCAATCCAATCCCAATCCAGAACTGAAGAGACTCCGTCAACTTCAGGTGAACAGCCATTAGTTCACATCTGTTAATCAGTTTGTATCCAACTGCTTCCTAGTGTGATGTATCCTCTCTCGTAGTAAGGCAAAGCTCATTCAGCAACAAATTCTTCTGACCGCAGCGGTATTGACGTGGTGGTTCACGTTGGCAAAACATGAAATTGTCTTCTATTCACAACAGTGCATCTTGGAGAGGAGGTTATCATGATCAGCTTTGATGTGGTGACATTATTCACAAACATTTGCATGAAAGATTCCATAGACCTGCTGACCCAGTTATTCAACGACAATGTTGTGGATTTGTTCAGACATACTGTGACATAAATAATATTTTTTACATGGTGAAGAATAATACAACCAGATTGGCAGTGTCGCAATGGGAAGCCCATTAGCTCCTGTTATTGCCAATCTGATTATGAAATACTTTGAGAACATTGCCATAGACATGGCTCTTGCAAAGCCTAGCTGTTTCTATCGTCATGTTGACGATATGTTCATTGTCTGGCCGCATGGACATGAAAAACCTGGTGAATTCTTGAACCACATCAACAGCATCCATGACAAAATCAATTTCACAATGGAGGAAGAGAGAGATAGAGCCCTGCTGTTCCTTGACGTACTTGTCAGGCACAAACCAAATGGATGCCTTAGCCATCGTGTCTACCGAAAACCCACCCACATGGACCTGTATCTGCATGCTACGAGCCACCACCACCCATCGCAAAAACTACCTGCTCTAAGGACGCTGGTGCACAGAGCAGAAGTAGTCTCGGACAGTGAACATCTGCAGAAGGAACTAAGCCACTTACAGAAAGTGTTTTAAGAAAAATGGCTACAGCAACTGCCAGATAACACAAGCCCCCCATCCGAAGACACGCAAGCAGCAGACTGTCAAGGAGGAGACAAAGAAGCTTGCATTTTTACCGTTTTGTGGCTCTGTAATGGGAAAGATTAGCCGGCTTCTTAAGAGACACAAGATCAATATGGTCTTCAGGCCTCCTACAAAATTGTGACAGATGATGAGACCTGCGAAAGATGATCTAGGCCTTAGAAGGCCAGGTGTGTACAAGATACCATGTGGGTGTGGACAGTTCTACATCGGACAGACAGTGCGAAAACAGAACTGTGTTGAACATGAAAGATGATTCTGCCTACATTATCCCAAGAAATCAGCAATTGCTGAGCACGCTCTAGAAAACAAACATCGCATTGCATTTGAGGATATGTCAGTCATTACCAGAACAAATACTTTCTGAGATAGCGTAAGAAAAGAGGTTATCAAAATCAAAATATCTGAAAATTTTCTTAATATAGATGACGGCTTGCAGCTGAGTACAGCTTGGGACCCGGCCATTGGACAATTGAAGTGGGTGCAACAGGCACACGGCCAAAACATTTCCATATATGGTGATGCGGCTGAGCACCAGTGATGTAACAGGAAGCTGCGCAGGTATATAAGAATGCAGCAGCAATGATAAGACAGTCACCACTGACAATGGCCAAGGAGATTTCGGCCGAAAGCTCATGGATATCAAACCACTTGTCAGGGCTGGAAGCCTGAGAGAATTTTATCAATGAATGAGAATGAGAATTTCTGTTTTTATCAATGAATTAACTTTAGCTCTTAATGAACAGCAAGAATGTAATATTGGCAGAAACCTGTTCATCTGATTAAAATAAATAACAGATCTGAAGTTTGTCAAAACTTCTTCTATATCTAAAGCACTGACAGTCTCATAATTAAATGGAACCTTATGCTTGATGATAGGCCATTTATTCATGTTTCCCATGAGTCAGATACTGCATTGTTCTGTTGCACTCACTGTATTGCTTAAAACCCTGCAATTTTGACATAATGATCTATCTTTATAGATCTATAAGCGGCAAGCTGCCTGTACTGGAAGAAGAAGGTGGGCCTTGTCCCAAGAGCTACTGCACTATGAGCTAAAAGTAAGCTTCCTCTCCCACGAACCTCCACTCTGCAGCAGCAGCAGTATGGCAACACTGAGAGAGTTGCCACATGAATGAGGACTAGTATTGCCAGGTGTTCAGATTTCCGCGGGATGTCCCGATTTTTAGTAATCTTTTGATACATCCCCATACTCCCTCAAACTGGAACTGAATTTCCTGATTTTGGATAAATCAAAAGTTATAGAAGTTGCAAAGCTAAAACAGTGGTGAGGTACAGACATCCTATTGTCTTGTGTCGCTAAGGCCAAAGTTGTTAATTGGTAGTAGTATTCAAAAACTTACTATTGACACACATTTTAGAATGGATGATCATTATGAGGCAGTTTTACTGCTAGTGGGCTTGCCAAGGGGCATCACAGGGGTGGGTCCATGGATAAAACTCAAATCCGCCACATTATGCCACACAGAAACAGACCCTACCTGCGGGCAGATCAGTGAGACTACATGCAAAAGGCAGGGCCTGCACATTAGTGAGGAATGACAAGCTTCAGGTCGGCAGACCCAATCCACTAGAGCAACCTGCAGAAATGGTCTGCAATTTTGGCCCATCACAGAAAGCCACTCGTGCTGTCAGCTATTCACAAGTCACAGACAGTATACTAATGAAATGTGGACTCTACAACCAATCCATGCTACAGATAACTTGTGCAAATACTCTAAGAATCAGTAATAATGAGGAAAGGTAGCAAATTACTGTAAAGAGAATCGGTGAGCTGCAGACAGGCAGGTAAAAAAGACAATAACACTCTCATAACTTAATTTTCGACCATAGCCTTTGTCAGGAGGGAAAAAAAGGAAGAAAGAATACACACACATTCACATAATCACTCAGACAAACTCATGCACACATGACTATGGTCTCCCGTCGCTCCGTTTACAATCTCTGAGAATCTTATCCAAACAAAGAACTCTTCTAATCTCCCTGCCTCTCATTGGCAGCTTCTAATCTAGTAGGAAGAAGTGGTGACAGTACTGACTGTAAGCTTAGGGGAGAGGTATGGAGGAAAGAAGCAGTAGGAATAAGGCAGCAGGGAAGCAGTGCACGTACTCAGCTCCACCCAGCCAGTGATGACGGATGACATCTCGGTAAAAAACCATTTCATCTACTAAGACAAAACAAGATTTTTCCAGTGTGTCCCCCCCCCACCCAAATTTCTCTGACTTTTTCATGATTTCCAGGACTTGTGGCAACCCTGAATTAAATTCAACATAATGAATACAATGCTTAAACAAGACATCAAAGTCTTCAAACTGCCAAACCAATTTCGATGACATTTAAATCCTGCATAATTTACATATTGTATAACATATAGTGTCTTCAGTTAGATGTTTAGTCTCGATGTAACTGTGTCTCTCTTCGTATTTAATAATATTTTTATTTTCATTTCAATAAAGGACAACAGTATTTACCATAATTCTAAACACAGTTTATATTTAAACTGGAAAATTGGAAACTTTTCTTTTATCCCAATGGTCCTGGTCATAACTTAAGAACAAAGTTGTGAAATTATTTACTTTCTATGGTTTGTGGCACATATGGAAGGACATAAACTCAACCGAAGCTGCGGATAAAAGCTAGTTAATTAATAATAGAGCCTTATATGTATTTGCAAAATGTTACATTTGCTTATGTTGAGAGACAGTTGCCACTCCATGCACAGTGTGTCGATACTCTGCAGAACCTCCTGCATTTCGCTGTGTTGCAACTTCTCGATATACTACAGTATCATCCGTGAAAAGCCCCATTGAACTTCTGATGTTACCTACAAGGTCATTTATATTTATTGTGAAAAGCAACTGTTCTAAACACTCCACACTCCCCTGGGGGCAAAGCAGCAAACTCTTTCACATTGGAAGACCTCTCCCTTAAGGTTGACATGCTGTGTTCTGTTAGCTGAAAAATCTCATAATTCGTCCAACTTTTCATTTGCTTTTATTTTGTTCATTAGACAACTGTGTTTAACTCTATTGAATACCTTGCACTTCAGTTTATTGGGAGAATTTTGGGAAGATGTACTTTACCTGTAAAGGAGACTGCATATAAAATGTTTGCACGACCACGTCTTGAGTATTGCTCAAGTGTTTGGGACACGCAGCAGATCAATTTAAGCAGCTAGGTTTGTTACTGGTAGGTTCGACCATTGTGCGAGTGTCACGGAAATGCTCCGGCAACTCGACTGGGGATCACTGGAGGAAAGACGACGTTCTTCTCGTGAATTTCTGTTGAGGAAATTTAGAGGGCCGGAATTTGAAGCTGAGTGTAGTATGATCTTGCTGCCTCCTACTTACATTTTACATGGTGATCACAAAGACAAGATAAGAGAAATTAGGACTCGTACGGAGGCATATAGGAATTCTTTTTTTCCTCGTTCTATTTGGGAGTGGAATAGCAAAGGAAAGTCCTAGTAGTGGTATAGTGTACCCTCCGCCACACACCTTAGGCTGAATTGCGGAGTATGTATGTAGATGTAGTCAAGAAACGTGGAATTGACCTAGAAGCCTGTGTATTGCCCTCTGGGTGCCATGGATAAATAACGAAAGCTGGTTTTCACATAATCATTTCTTTTGAAAGCCATGTTCATTCCTACAGAGGAGCTTTCTAGTCTCCAGAAATGTCATAATATTTGAACATGAAACATGTTCCAGAATTCTACAACTGACTGAAGTCAGAGATACAGGGCTATAGCTATCTGCATCTCTACTGGTGACCCTTCTTTGAAATGAGAATTACCTGTGATTTTTTTTTTCTTTTTTTTTCCAATTCTCAGGTATGTTTCACTCCTCTAGAGACCTATGGGACACTGCTGCTAGAAGGGGTGCAAGTTCCTTTGCAATATTCAGTTCAAAGCCAGATTTGTATCCCATCAGGTACAGTAGCCTTTCTTCTATTGAGTGATTTCTGTTCCTTTTCCATCCCTCTGGCAATTATTACAATATCTGCCATTCTGTCACCCATTTGACATTCTAGCCTCTTCCAGAGTGAGAGCAAACCAAGACTGTACAATAACTCTAATGTTTTCTGATTATGTGAGCATTTTAGATGTGAACAAAACAATTTAATGACCGATTAAGAGCAATTTGTTTTACCTCAACAGAAACTTACATTGCCCAGAAAACAAAGACATATTACACTTCATATGAGCAATACAAAACAGTGATACCATGTGTATTAAATTCCTTGAGGTTCACATATACTGGGAATCTAAACACACACACACACACACACACACACACACCACCACCACCACCACCACCACCACCAACAACAACAACAACAACAACAACAACCAAAAGAAAAAAAAAAAAGAAACAAGCACAGTTTTCTAAAATTACATTGATTTAAATACAGGGTGCTGGTTAGCTTTACGCACTTCAATATCCCATTGTCTGTTGCATAAACAATTTACAAAAATAAATTATTTTACTGCAATTGATAGGATGATTGTGATATGCTACAGACTGTTCATTACTGCTACAATAATATTTAATAGTACTTCCTTCAAATATATTTTATAATTCTGAGTGATAGAGGGTTCTTTCCTATTGAAATAAGTTTTAAATCTACCACTGTGGAGCCAAAAATATCCCTGCTCCCTGGCTGAGTGTGGCTCTGTGGTAAAGTGCCAGTCCACAAATGCAAAGGTCTGTTTCTACCCCTGTTGAATACTAGGGTTTTTATTGCATTATATGGAAATGTGAGAAGCTTCAGAAGAGGTAAACAGACAGAGAGAGGGGGGGGGGGTGGGGGGGAGAGGAAAAACCAGACAGCTGTAGGAAGAAACACATGGAACGGGATATGTGGTGTAGGATTTTCAAGAAGAAGAAGAAGAACAGGAGGGGGGGGGCAACTGTTGGTTAGGGGTGTAGAGAGAGAGAGAGAGAGAGAGAGAGAGAGAGAGAGAGAGAGAGAGAGAAGAGAGTTGCTTACCACATGTTAAGGCCTGGATGATTACAAGCCTGTTGAATGTGTTGGGGGAAGGGATATAGACAGTCTGGAGTTGACACAGCCACTGAAATGGTGCATTTCACGTTCAGCTGTGTGTTATGGCATAGGATGGTCCCCTCCCTCCTCCCCCCCCCCTCCCCCCCCCCTCTAGGCTATGTTTGGTGGCGGCCATTAATTTTTATCAACAACTGGTTGGTAGTCATACCAATGTAAAAAGCTGTGCAATAATTGCAGCAGAGTTTAAATGACATAGCTGCTTTTAAAGGTATCCCAGCCTTGATGGGGCAGGATAAGTGTGTGCCAGAACTGGAGTATAGAATGGGTTGATTGGGGCCTTCTACAGAGATATGAACACTGCAGCAAGGGGTTTGGGTTTAGAGTGGCATAGGGATGGACTGGGAAGTTGTGGAGGTTGGATGGACAGTGGAATACCACTCTGAGGGGTGGTAATGATCTTGAATAGGGCATGACGAGAGGTAACGTAAGACCTAACAAAAGATGTGGTTTAGTTATTCCAGTGCTGGGTTCAGATTCATCAAAGATATTTCATGATTTTCTCACTTGCAAACAGACTGCCTAATTCATATCCCTCTCTCACAGTGACAGGAATATCAAACTGAGCAGGTACTAACGTATCACCACAGCTGGAAGTGACCTGCCAAAGTAGGTTTTATTTATTATTGAGTGCAGTGATTTTGGTGCATTGGTGCAGTTGTCTCGACCTTAAAACGAAAAAGGAAGAATGGATCCAGTAAAAACATTCTGAAGACTTTAAGGCAATTCTGAGAACACAGGATATTAACATATATTCCAAGTTTATTGTGCATCAAAATCCAAAAGGATTTTTAGATGAAAAGCATAATTATTGAAATGTATCAGAGCTATGCAGTATACACTATTTCACTTAGTGCACTAATGGGATATGTTACTCTTACTTGGTGTGCGTTTATTCTCTGTTCGAGTGCATAGGAAAACTGTTTGCAGTTTTGTAGGAAATTTGGTTTGCTACCTAAGGATGAGGTGACAAATTGCTTAGCCTGTGGCGAGAAACAGTGTGTGAGACTTGGGGGGAAACCAAAGAGTTGTGATTACCCCTTTGAGTTGTCATGTTGCAGGTGCAGGAAGATATCGATTGCATCTAACCTACTGGTTTGACAAGGGTACATACAAGAAGCTGCCAACCATAGCATTAATTATTTACTTCATGGTCAATACAAAAATGTATTCTCGTTTCTATAGGATACAGTTTTCAAACAGTATTTGCTGAATCCTATAGACTTATGGGACTGCTTTTTGGTGCTAACCATGAAGTAAATAATTAATTCTGTTCCAGCTCCATGGTTGACTGGTTCTTGTATATACCTTTGTCCACTCAGTAAATTATTATTGTAAACCAGGATTTAACAGCTGTCGTCAACATCGCCACTCTAAGATACCGTGGCTCTAAGTGAAATTTTACCTTGTATCCAATAATTCACAGTAATATTTTGTGTTTCTTATGGCCATATGTGACACATTACATCCAGGAGCGGTCATCTTCAAATTGTTAAAAATCAGCAGATGAGTCATACCACATCATAATATTGCTTCCATATTGTGAGATTACAGCCCAATAGAAATACCGGTAATCAATAGCATTTGATAATTAAACAGTATGAAGTTCACTGCAAACATTGACCATGCCAATGCACTAAATGTTACACAATTTTAATCTTATTAATTATGGTAGCAATGTATGTACACAGTTGGGTGACAACATTTATAGTTAGGTCATAGGTAGAAATTCTCCACGCTGAGATTTGCTGTGTGCTTGTAGCTGACGGGAGGCCAGCGAGCAGGCCGATGTTGGTGGCTTGTTTCAACTTAGGATTTTACAGTTCGTTTCCGGTGAGGGGAGAGAGGGACAATGGCGAGTGCCAGCACAGTGCAGTGCACAAATATTGTAATACTACTGGCATTTGAAGTAATACGATGCAGTTAGGAACCTTTAAGGCCCTCATTACAAAATAGCCTGTTGATAAATAAACAATACATTAGCTAATATAGTCACATCTAACGTAATATATTTAATTGACAATGAAAAGTAATAAATTACCAACGAAGACAAGACAATTACACAACTAGCATGGCAATGTTTGTTTATAAAAATAATATATTAACTATTTCTCATCTTATTTTCAATTAATCTTTTGTATTTTATCTTGAAGTATTCAGTTAAATCACTTATCTGTGGTATAAGAAATTGCACAATTATGATAAACAGTACAAAGGATGTTTATATTAATATAAAAACGTAAGAAGATATTTGTTTAATGTGTAGTGTAATTATTTTGATTTTAAGTAAAGTTTTAGAAATGTATTGGCTGAGCGCTGTACGTTGGCAAATCGGTTACAACAGCTTACATGGGGAAGTTGATGACGTAGGGGAAAAAACCCCGGCAGTTGAGTTTTGGCGCGCGTGCGCGCGAGGGCAGGAAGTGAGGACTCCAGAGACCACGTGGTGTAGCTGGCCGGGCGGCGTCGCTCTGCCTCAGTCGGCATGTGGATCTCGAGGTGGTGACTTGAGTTTTGTGTGTGGCAATCGCCACGTGTGGTTGCTCGTCGTAGACTGCACCAAGTTAAATCGAGTGCTACTGTGAATTTGTGAATATTTAGCCGGTGCAACAAGGTGTGCATCGCATTAAATTAAAGTGACTGTGATTTGTTAATGTAACACGTGTCGTCGCATAGGCATGAACATAAACGGTGTTTGAGACAGCCACGTTGTGTGAAATCAATTCGCGACAAATATTCATTTTGTCTGGGGGCTCACGAGCTATAACTTTATTTGGTACATTTACCGACGTACAGACGCGACAGCCACAGGGTTCAAGTATTGTGAAATAAACAACATAAAGTGAACTTAAACGTGTTTTCTAAAATAGTAGTTAGTACACCCTTTTCTCTCATGAACGTGAACTTATTATGAATTTGTTTTGTTAATCATATGCAGGGAAGGAAAGCTGCGAACGTGTGATATCATCCCCTAGAAAACGAGTCAAACAGTCGCAATAACAGTTCCAGTGTTTTTGCATGTTTAGGAATTTGGTTCGCAGCTGGTGGTTGTGAGTTTCAAAAATAAATCTTTCCCTATTTTAAACTCTCACCCCGACCTTCACGCCTCGCATTTGGGGGCTCGTCCGGGATAAGTTCACGTTGGACTTGCTCGGATGGAGAGATTAGGATGTGTATAGGACAGTGAACAGTTACGAACAGTTGCAAGCAGATACGCAATCGCGTCGCGCGGTTAACGACGGTTAGTGACGCAGAGTTCGGGCGCGGGCATCCGTAGCCAGCGATCGACGGCCCATCGGACCGGCAGCAGTGAGCGGTGGCGCGTGGGTTCAACGCACTCAAATTTCATCTTCTGCAACGGACGGCAGTGATCGTGGGGACTTTGCAAGTCACCAACGGAGCGTCAGGGCCCAGCAGCTTCGATTCTACAAAGGATAAGGGATGCAGTGAGGACATATTCCAGCCACAGCTTCTACAACAGACGGCAGCGAGCGTTGGGGACGTCGCAGCTCGTTGCAGCAACTTCTGGATTAAAAGATAAGTAAAGCAGCTGGCGCTCTAAATTCTTGTGTGTTAATCAAGCTTTCTTGTGGCACACAAAATGGAGCAGGTTTTTAAGAGGTCGCCAAGTGACGTAGATTCAGAGAGTAGCATACCAGAAAGTCCAGAGAGGGTAAATACTGGGGGAATGTTGTTGACACCGGAGATGTTAGCAGCCATGTTAGCGAGTTTTAGCTCAAATTTAAAATCAGAAATACAACATTCAAACTCAAATTTAAAATCAGAAATAGAAAATTCAAACTCTAATTTAAAATCAGAAATAGAAAATTCATACTCAAATTTAAAATCAGAAATAGAAACATTAAAAACATAATTGAAAGCAGACTTTAAGGCAGACATTGGGGCACTACAAAATTCAATGCCTGGATTAAAGACAGAAATAATCACAGACATTGATAAAAAGACAGGAAATCTTACGGAACGGTTTGAAAATAGGGAAAAGGAGATGCATGCCAGAGTTGGTGCTATTGAGACTGAGGTAGGAGGCAAGTTAGATGATGTGAAACAAATATGTGATCACAGGAATGAGGGCACTATGCAGGCCTTGGCTGAGGTCGACAAGAGGATGGTGGCAGGTATTGAGGAAACAAAAACTTTGATGTCAGGAAAATTAGAGAATACAGAATGTAACTTTAGGAAAAAGATAGAACAAGTAGTGACAGTAAACTATACTGAGATTGAGAAGGTGAACACTAGAATAAATAATCTAGAATTGTGTACTGCATCAGGAAACACTAATTGGTCCATGGTGCAGACACATAGTGGAAGAAAGTTTTCAGCAGTGGGTAATTATCATCCAGTAGATTTTTGGCTGCATGCAAGGACGAATTTGTGCCTGGTATGTCAGACCAGTGTAAAATGAAGTTAGCAAAGAGAATGCTTGACTGTTCTGCTCAAACTGGGGCAAATCAGTGTGCTGATAAATTTGTAACTGTTGAAAAGTTGTTTTTAAATAAGTATTGGGGGGAGGCCAAGCAAGGTAAGATACAAAATGAATTCTTGAACGAACCAAACTATATGAAAGGAAACCCAGAATTTGAAGTAATCATTGAGGAGGAGCTGTTTATTCAAGATTTATTTGTCATAAAGGGACTTTGTTTAAATTTAATGTTAGGAAGTGATTTCCCGTGCAAATATGAAGCTCAGTTGAAGTATAAAGATAAAGTGTTAGAATTGAGTCTGGAGGAATGCATGAAGAGGGTGAAATTCAAAAATTTTATAAGTGATAAAGATTTAAAGGCCTGTTTACACAAGTAACTGTTATGAAGTACGAGATTCAATGCATTGTAGATAGTAGGTTAAGAATGTGAGTATATTTATTCTGTGGTCTGTGTTAGTATCTACTTGTGTGTTTAGATTTAAGCATTGGGGTCAAGTTTACAAGTGTTCTTTGTAAATATTTTTCTTTTGTTGTTTGTGTTAAAGCATGTGCTTGTATCAGATTTACAGTTCAACAGTGGCACATGAGGTAAATATGTATGTATGTATGCCAGCACTAAAGGATAGAGGAAGTGGGAGTGTACTGTTTATGTGTGTGTGTATATGTGAGCAGGGCTGGATATGTGGTGTGAGTTGTGGGGTGACTCGGAGAATGAGAAAGTGGTGGACATTGATGCAGGCAGTGGGGTCTGTGGCTTAGATAAATTGTGATGAAAATATCAGCTGACAGTGTTGCATATTTGGGTGTGACTGACCATATGTGTGAGAAGTGAGGAATGTATGTTTGTTGTGGCTGTTTTGGCTAAAGGTGGGTTGGATTGAGAAATGTTTCTTTTGTATCCCATCTTCGTCGCCGCTTTTGTGTCCCAGCCTCGTCGTCGGTGTCGGTGGCCGAGTGGAATGAGACCGACACGCTGGTGCAGGTACGGAGGGGAGCAGCCAGAAACTATAAACACTCGAGTAAATTAGAAAGAGATATATATTGCACAGAATGTAACAATACTTAACTTTTACATAGTACTGCAGAATGTTGATACATAGTTGTTAGAGGCCTGCCTAGTGCCTGTACGATAGCAAAGTCTTCAATGGTGCCTATCTGATTACGAAGGTCCTAACTGGTTGCTATCTCCGTCCGAAGTGACCGGTGTCTTTCCGTGGTGGCCACGAGCGGGGTTGCAGCAGAGGGCGCTCGTGGCTGTCATCGTGAGAACGCCGCGCCGTGCGTGCATGGCGGCGCGCGGCGAAAGTAAGTGGCGCGCACTTTGTACTTTTGCGACACCACAGTTTCAATGAAAGAAAGTGTTTGCTCTTTAATGTCTGTGTCTTTGAGTGTTTGGTAGGTAATGTGTCTAATAGGGAATGCTCTCTGTATTGTTATATTAAACTGATTCTGATAACACATTTTGGTTTCTTTAATGGTGCTCAACTGTTGACTGAACAATTTCTGCAACAACAGTTGATGAGAACTATTTTTCTGTCTAGCCTGAGTATCAATAGTGTTTGGTGATACTTTATTTTAAAAAAAATTAGATGTTTTGTGATAAACTAATTTTGAGATTAGACTTTAACCTTAGATATTTTATTGTGGGGAGTACTTGTGGAAAGCACATGAGGCTGATGACGGGTATGCAAATTTAACCTCACACCAGTAGAAATAATTTCTTTTGGTGCGAGGGGGTAGGATTTGTATTTATGCTTGTAGCTGTCATTTTGATAGAAGAGAAAATTCTCTATGATAACATTCGTTTGGTAGTAATACTCCAAGTAGGCCACATATTCTCTTGTCTGTTTCATCTGAAGCTATGGCTGTTGAGAGTGCAGGCATGGTGGTTTGGGTTGATCTGATAATGACTAACACAAGCCACTTTGAGTTCTTAATTCTGTTGATTTGCATGTTACTGTACATGTCTCAATGCTTAGTTTCAATTGCTCCAAGTCTGGATGGCAGGGGGGTGGGATACAAATCCAACCGAATCCTGGTGTCCAGACCAACTTTTGTCTATGTTGACTCATGAGTGCCTTCTGCTCTTCCTGTTCCATGTAGGGTGCATATGACGTGTGTGAACAAGAACGCTTGATCCAGTGCCATGAATCTAAGCTGCAACAGCATGTTGGTTGAAATGACGGAGACATAGGACCGTACACCATGGACCAGAGTTGCTGCAACGATGACTCTGGGGTTCTCAGTGTCAAAGTGGTGAGAGATTTCCTTTAAACAAGTGCAGTATACACCGTCAAAAGTTTTTTATAGTGATGATTCTAGTTTTTCCATGTAGAACAAGGTTCTCTAAAGACTAAGGTTTAATAATATTATAAATTTCGTGCCAATTCTGTATATAAACAACAGGCACACTTAAATTTTATGGGTGTAATTAGTTATAAGGCTTCTTTTCTTAAAAATATGCACACACTATAAGTGGTCTTAATGGTACAAATATTGGGAAATAATCTCACTGCCCTGTTTATTTTTTATTTATCTTATTTATTTATTTTTTGCATTAGTTGAGGTCATAATTGGCATAGTGTTTGAGCCAATCCGATTCCATAATTTCGTAATTTTAAATTTTGCTCATTTGAAAGTATTAATTTTGGTGCTACTTGCGCCATCCTGCACATGGTTTTGATGCCGCAAGTGGGGGTATTGTGAGATTACAGCCCAATAGAAATACCGGTAATCAATAGCATTTGATAATTAAACAGTATGAAGTTCACTGCAAACATTGACCATGCCAATGCACTAAATGTTACACAATTTTAATCTTATTAATTATGGTAGCAATGTATGTACACAGTTGGGTGACAACATTTATAGTTAGGCCATAGGTAGAAATTCTCCACGCTGAGATTTGCTGTGTGCTTGTAGCTGACGGGAGGCCAGCGAGCAGGCCGATGTTGGTGGCTTGTTCCAACTTAGGATTTTACAGTTCGTTTCCGGTGAGGGGAGAGAGGGACAATGGCGAGTGCCAGGCACAGTGCAGTGCACAAATATTGTAATACTACTGGCATTTGAAGTAATACGATGCAGTTAGAAACCTTTAAGGCCCTCATTACAAAATAGCCTGTTGATAAATAAACAATACATTAGCTAATATAGTCACATCTAACGTAATATATTTAATTGACAATGAAAAGTAATAAATTACCAACGAAGACAAGACAATTACACAACTAGCATGGCAATGTTTGTTTATAAAAATAATATATTAACTATTTCTCATCTTATTTTCAATTAATCTTTTGTATTTTATCTTGAAGTATTCAGTTAAATCACTTATCTGTGGTATAAGAAATTGCACAATTATGATAAACAGTACAAAGGATGTTTATATTAATATAAAAACGTAAGAAGATATTTGTTTAATGTGTAGTGTAATTATTTTGATTTTAAGTAAAGTTTTAGAAATGTATTGGCTGAGCGCTGTACGTTGGCAAATCGGTTACAACAGCTTACATGGGGAAGTTGATGACGTAGGGGAAAAAACCCCGGCAGTTGAGTTTTGGCGCGCGTGCGCGCAAGGGCAGGAAGTGAGGACTCCAGAGACCACGTGGTGTAGCTGGCCGGGCGGCGGCGCTCTGCCTCAGTCGGCATGTGGATCTCGAGGTGGTGACTTGAGTTTTGTGTGTGGCAATCGCCACGTGTGGTTGCTCGTCGTAGACTGCACCAAGTTAAATCGAGTGCTACTGTGAATTTGTGAATATTTAGCCGGTGCAACAAGGTGTGCATCGCATTAAATTAAAGTGACTGTGATTTGTTAATGTAACACGTGTCGTCGCATAGGCATGAACATAAACGGTGTTTGAGACAGCCACGTTGTGTGAAATCAATTCGCGACAAATATTCATTTTGTCTGGGGGCTCACGAGCTATAACTTTATTTGGTACATTTACCGACGTACAGACGCGACAGCCACAGGGTTCAAGTATTGTGAAATAAACAACATAAAGTGAACTTAAACGTGTTTTCTAAAATAGTAGTTAGTACACCCTTTTCTCTCATGAACTTGAACTTATTATGAATTTGGTTTGTTAATCATATGCAGGGAAGGAAAGCTGCGAACATGTGATATCATCCCTAGAAAACGAGTCAAATAGTCGCAATAACAGTTCCAGTGTTTTTGCATGTTTAGGAATTTGGTTCGCAGCTGGTGGTTGTGAGTTTCAAAAATTAATCTTTCCCTATTTTAAAATCTCACCCCGACCTTCACGCCTCACAATATTTAAATCGTAGGTCGAAAGTTGTATGTTAAACATTCATTCCCCCCCCCCCCCCCCCAGGGGGCCCACAGCTCTTTTGTGGGTACATGTATGGTGCGCACAGACCCCTGAGCCAAAGCAGCCTTCCTTCCCACCCCAGGCTGCTACAGTCCTCCCCCCCCTCCCCCCGGTTTATGCCTTCGCCCAGAGATGGGTGTCAAGTGAGTTTAGGTGGTCTCATGTACCAGCTTTTTTTCCCCCTTGATTTCTCTTTCCCTAAACCTTGCTTCCACCTTTCCCTCCTAACTGTACTCTTCTAGCCTTCCTCTTCTCATTTAGTCTCCACCTTGGCATTTGAGACTCAACCTTTCCCACTTCCTTCTTTCCTCCTTTCTTCCTCCCTGTGTGTTCTTGACAGCCATCGACACACTCGCTGCGTAACAGGTGACTGGGTGGGTAATGCGTAAGTCCTATTACCCAAGCTGATATCTTCTGACCGTGCCAATTGGTCACTCCATCAGTTTCTTAGGAGGTGTGACCTGAGGTGTGGACAATCACCTAAGGCGGGTGACCCCTCAGTGAGGGTTCCCCATTAGGAAGCAGCACACCATCGGAGACGCCGGTAATCGTGGGGGACAACTTCACAATGACTTCTTGTTCTTCTACTTTGCCCTTTACCCAGAAAAGTAAACTCGATTAATCAAAGGCCACGAAAATTTTACCTAACTTGCCAAAGTTCCCTGTCATTTCACACACTGACGGCCATGATTTCTCATCAGTGAATCCCTTTGAAATACAACGGGGTGTCGATGCAATTGCAGGTCCTGTCAAAACTTGTTCCCGCCAATGTAATGGGACACTGTTGCTGGAAACTGAAGGTTCCTTCCAAGTCCAGAAGTTGCTTCACACTACACTTTTGCACACCTTTTCTGTTAAGGTCGAACCTCATCGTACCCTAAACTCATCACAGGAGGTAGTGTTCTCACGATCCCTTGATGGCCTGTCTGATGAGGAACTACAGTAGTACGTTTCTGACCAGGATGTAACAGATGTACACCGTGTGATGAAAAGAGTTACAACAACCTAATACCAACCGAAACAGTGTTCTTGACCTTTGACAAAGTTGACCATTCCTCAAAGATAAAAGCAGGCTATGAAATCATCTCCATTCGGCCATATGTCCCTAATCCCACCCGATGTTACCAGTGTCAGCGGTTCAATCTTGCCCATCAGTTGTGCCCCAATGCAGCAAAATGGTAGAGACGCCCATGTCTGCCCACCTCCGTCCCCTTGCTGCATCAACTGCATGGGTGACCATGCTGCTAATTCTCGTGAATGCCCTGTATATAAAGATGAGTGGACCACCCAGGAAATCCGGGTCAAGGAAAAAGTTTCCACCTCTGCTGCCTGTAAATTACTAGCAAGTAGAAAGCCTGCTGTGCTCCCAGCAGGTACTTACAGCAATGTCCTTTCCTCTCCTTGACCAACAAAGGAAACAGGTATGCAGATGTGACTTTACCTTCAGTGACACAGTTGTCAGATCAGCCAGCCCAAAGATTGCCCACTCGACATCCCCAATGCCTTCTGCTTACTCTAAATCTCAGTCCACATCAGTGTCACAGAAATCACGAGCCACTAAGTACGAATGATTAGGTAGTACTGCTGTGAAGCTGGTTAGGTTGCAAATTCTTTGTTATTGGTCACACTTCATGTACAGCGTGCTCTCAAAAAATGATGCGTTTCGGAATTACCATCATCAGATTAGCATCTAAAAACATAAAAAATATAAAATTAATAAAATTCCTCACATGATAGAAAAAGTAGTAGGTTACAATTCATATTGAAAATTATGATTTACGTCATGCTGTACCTCCTCCGTGTCATGTGCACATGTGAACAGATGGAAGATGTTCTTCAATATACATACAAAAGCAGACTACAAGTTTTAACACACATGATACTGTCCAGGTAGACATTTTTTGCCACCAGGTGGCATTACAATGTGTATAGTGGCGCCATATCACATAAGGTATGCGTATTAATTACATAGGTCAGCTGTGTAATTGTTATACAAAGTATAAAATTTTTAAAAGAACAATTATACATATGCTTTTAAAAAACACTTGTCAGCTGTTAAAACGTTTTTGTTGTAAAACATGATAGGCTATATAAGCACTATGTAAAGCTTCATAAAAGTAATTTGCCGATACATCCAATTGTAGATGGTTGCCAGGGCCCAAATTACAGGGTTAACAGTTTTTGCTATGCTAAATTAAAAGCTGCATACACTTTTGAAAAAACGTGGGCTGTCAAAAATAGCTACGAGATAGCAATGCTGTTGAGAAATACTAAGATTCCTCATGATGCAATAATAGCATCCCTTGACATAACCAATTTGTACACTAATGTGCCTGTAGAAGAGACATTAGATATCATTAGAGTGAACCTTATTAAACATATGAAACTTCCAATAGGGGAAATCTATGAATTACTAGAGATATTATGCCTAACACTTGCGTTCAACTGTTTTACTTTTAACGGTAAAATTTACCTTCAGAAAGACGGTCTGGCAATGGGTTACTGTCTTTCAGGCCTTCTGGTTGATATCTTTATCAACCATTTAGAAAGTAAATTCTTTACTAATCATGTGTCAATATGCGACAAGATTATTCTGTATCACAGATATGTTGACGATATTTTGGTTACACTTAAAGGTACGGGATCAGTCATAGATGAGGTTGCGGGATCTTTTATTCTATTACATCCTAAGATACACTGTAAGGAAAACCCAGATGGAATTTTGAACGAACAAATTCGTTCTCACAGGAAATGGTTCTTTGACATTTTTCGGGATTTATTATGAACAGTGCCCAGCCCGCTGGTTCCCTATATCTATGATGAATGCTACTGCTTTTACAAATGTTTTTACACCTCCTTATCTGATGTAAAGTGCCTTATGTTAATTTTACGACTATTTGTTCTATCTATGGCTACAGCCAACTGTCATAAGGAATGCTAGTCATATTTTAAAATACCTTTGACAATGTTCTGGATTTGTTGAGCTGTCTATCTCATTTTAAATGTAATGTTATTCTCTGCCACTTTTTTTATTAATTTTATTTTTATGTTGTTTTAACTTTGACTAGATAGTGCTTATATAGCCTATCATGTTTTACAACAAAAACGTTTTAACAGCTGACAAGTGTTTTTTAATAGCATATGTATAATTGTTCTTCTAAAAATTTTATATTTTATACTTTGTACAACAATTGACCTATGTAATTAATACGCATACCTTATGTGATATGGCGCCACTATACACATTGTAATGCCACCTGGTGGCAAAAAATGTCTACCTGGACAGTAGTCTGCTTTTGTATGTATATTGAAGAACGTCTTCCATCTGTTCACGTGTGCACATGACACGGAAGAGGTACAACATGACGTAAATAATAATTTTCAATATGAATTGTAACCTACTACTTTTTCTATCATGTGAGGAATTTTATTAATTTTATTATTTTTATATTTTTTATGTTTTTAGATGCTAATCTGATGATGGTAATTCCAAAACGCGTCATTTTTTGAGAGACGCTGTACATGAAGTGTGACCAATAACAAAGAATTTGCGACCTAACCAGCTTCACAGCAGTACTACCTAATCATTTCATCATGGTCGCCTACCTCCTCAGTGACTTTATGTCGCATTTACACTAAGTACGAAGTCCGTACTTCAAAAAAAGATCCTGTTTTCTAAACACGTCATCTTCCCAACCATTAGCCCTCATTCTTCAAACAGAACTGCCTCCAAAAGGGCACACAAAAAGAGAAGATCCTCTCCTTCCTCGCCATGGCGTGACTCTTCGGTCACACCATCCAGCCCCCCAGGGGGCTCACAGCTCTTTTGTGGGTATGTGTGTGGCGCGCACGGGGCCCCGAGCCGAAGCAACCTTTCTTCCTTCTAACCCCCAGGCTGCGCCCAGCGGACGTGTCTCTTGGAGCGTTGTCTTCAATGCTGTCTTGACCGTCTCTATTCCTGGAGCATTGCGAATGGCTTCACTGAGAAAACGGTGTGTATAAACTTCTGGAGATACAAGGAATTTCTTCCACCATCCCTACATCTCGGCCCCGTTGCTCTCCCTTTCATGGAGACAACAAAATTCTTGGGGCTAATGTTGGATCGGAAACTTTGCTGGTCCACACACGTGTCCTACCTGGCTGCCCACTGTGCCCGATCCCTTAATGTCCTTCGTGTCCTCAGTGGCACATCGTGGGGAGCGGATCGCACCGTCCTGCTCCACCTTTATCAGGCCATTGTTCAGTCGAAGCTAGACTACAGAAGCCTTGTATACTCTTCTGCACGGTCGTTGATTCTCTGCCGTCTCAACTCTATTCACCATCGGGGATTACGTCTGGCGACCGGTGCATTTTATACCAGCCCTGTTGAAAGTCTGTATGCCGAGGCTGCTGTATTACCCTTGACCACCCGGCATGACATACTCTTGTGTCAGTATGCATGCCGCCTGCGGTCGATGCCCAACCACCCATCTTACCCGTTATTCTTTGACGACTCACTCGATCGCCAATATCAGTTGTCAGCGATAGCCTTGCTTCCACCTTGAGTTCGGTTTCGCCGCCTGCTTCAGCGGCTCGATTTTACCCTTCCTTCCACCTTTCGGTTGAGCGACAGCCCATTGCCACCATGGCATCAGGCCCAGGTTCACACTCACCTTGACCTTAGTTCGCTCCCCAAGGAGAGCACTCCGGATTTGGTATACCGCTCGAGGCTTGTCGAACTCTGTTCGCGGTTCGACAATGCCATATTTATTTACACTGATGGTTCCAAGAGCACTGATGGTGTCGGATCTGCCTTCGTCGTTGGGGACAACCGTTTCCAATACAAGCTCCCTGACCGGTGCTCGAATTTCACGGCTGAGCTTTTTGCCCTCCACCAGGCCGTTTTGTATACCTGCTGCCACCGCCAACCTTTCTACACCCTATGTTCGGACTCCCTTAGTGCCCTGCAGAGTCTTAAGGACCCTTTCTCGAACCATCCTCTCGTGTATCGGATACAACGCTCCCTCCAGTTGCTAGCAGATGACAGCTGTCACGTTTCTTTTCTGTGGGTCCCTGGCCATGTGGGTGTGCCCAGGAATGAGACCGCTGACATAGCAGCCAAGGCAGCAGCTCTTTTGCCTCATATGGCTACCTTTTGCGTCCCATCGGACGATGTCCAAAGGGCGCTTCGCCGGAGTATCGTGTCGTCCTGGCACAGTGCGTGGTTCTCCTTGTATGGCAATAAATTGAGAACTGTAAAACCGATCCCGACCGCTTGGAGGACCTCCTCACGCCCCTCTTGGCAGGAGGAGGTCATCCTGGCCCGGTTGAGGATAGGTCACTGCCGTTTCAGCCACCGTCATTTGCTAACCGCCGATCCTGCACCGCTGTGCTCCTGCAGTGAATTGCTGACGGTGCGACATGTTTTACTGTCTTGTGTTAATTTTAATCATCTCCGTGTAGCCCTTCACTTTCCGTCTACTCTGGAGGAAATTTTAGCTGATGACAAACGGGCAGCTGCTCGAGTTTTGCATTTTATCAACTTGGCCAATTTATTGAAGGCTATTTAAACCTTTTAATTGTTTTTTTTATCTTTTGTTTTTAGCCTTCTCTTGATATTCTAACTGGCAGTTACCACTTTTTTGAGATCTAGCGAATCTTTGTTCTTGTCTGGGCGCTAATGACCTTAGCAGTTGTGCGCCCTAAAACCACAAAAAACCGGAGACGGGTGTCCATTGCAAGTCAAGGTGGCTTCCTGTCATAGTTGTTCTCTTTCCTTGGTCTCTTCCTTTCCTAACCTTTGCTTCTTTCACTCCTTGCTGTACTCTCCTAGCCTTCTTCTCTTCCTCATTTAGTCTCTGCTTTGGCATTTGAGACTCTCTCTTCTTTCTCATCACTTCCTCTATTCTTCTTCTTTCCTCCCTGTGCATGTCTGAAATCCGACCCATGCATTCTCATCCGTAGCAGGTGACAGGGTAATGCATAATTCCCCACCCCGGGTAGACAAGTAGGGCACATACATACCCCCAGGTAAAGGCCAGGCTAAGGGAGGGGTGATTACCCGAGCTGGTACCTTCTGACCGTGCTGAATGGTCCCTCCGTCCGTTCTCGGGAGGTATGAACAATCACCTAAGGCGGGTAAGCCCTCAGTGAGGGCCCCCACTAGGAAGGAGCGCACCATCAGAGATGCCAGTAATCATGGGGGACATTTCCGCAATGACTTCCTTCTCTTCTACTGTGACTTTGGCCCAAAAAAGAAAGATAGATTCACCTCAGAGTAACAAAACTTTGCCTAATCTTCCCAAATTTTTGGTTGTTTCTCGAATTGATGGTTAAGATTTCTCTTCTGTTAATCCTTTCGTAGTGCAGAAGAGTGTTGATATGATTGCTGGCTCTGTTAAGACCTGTTCCCGGCTGTGCAATGGAACATTATTGCTGGAAGCGGACAGTGCTTTCCAGGCGCAAAAACTGATACGGACTATGCTACTACATATGTTTCCTGTCCAAGTAGAAGTGCATCGCACGCTCAACTCATCACTGGGGGTAGTTTTCACAAGATCCCTTGACGGGTTATCAAACAAAGAGATGCAAAACTACATGTCTGATGAGGGTGTAACATCCATGCATAGAGTGTTGAAAAAGGTCGATAACCAGTTGACACCTACTCGAACTGTGTTTTTGACGTTCAACAGAGTTGAACTCCCGTCCAAGGTCAAAGCAGGATTTGAAGTTATTTCCGTTTGCCCTTATGTACCAAACCCTACGCGCTTCTTCCAATGCCATAGATTCAACCACATATGTCAATCTTGCCCCAATACAGCAAAATGTCACTTGTAGTAGTGACGCCCGTGAGGGCGACTGCCCACCTCCGTCCCCTCACTGCATTAATTGCATGGGTGACCATGCTGCTTCCTCTTGGGACTGCACCATTTATAAAGATGAGAAGGTCATTCAGCAAATTCGGGTCATGGAAAAGGTCTCAACATCTGCTGCTCGAAAGTTATTAGCGAGTTGGAAGCCCAATGTCCTTCCAGTGGGCACACACAGTAAGGTCCTCACCTCCCCCCGACCTACTAAGGGGGTAGGTACACAGACCTATGATTTCACTTTTGCTGACACAGTTGTGCAATTGGCCGTTCCACGTCCCTGCTTCCTCCTGCTGCTTCTAAAGTTCAATCTTTGACAACCTCTGGGCACCTAAACAAGATGCCCGGACTTCAGAAAAGGAACCTGTCCGTGAAGATTTTCTCCTTACTCAGGCTTCTCAACCGTCAACTGCCTCTTCTCACTGTCACTCTTCCAGAAGAACCAAA
Source organism: Locusta migratoria (assembly GCA_026315105.1). Lineage (NCBI taxonomy): Eukaryota > Metazoa > Arthropoda > Insecta > Orthoptera > Acrididae > Locusta > Locusta migratoria. The sequence goes on along the minus strand of CM048747.1, from coordinate 410,843,858 downwards.
AAAAAAAAAAAAAAAAAAAAAAGAGTTCCTCTCCTTCCCCGCCTAGGCATGACTCACCTGTCAGGCCGCCCAACAGTAGTCGGCCCCGGTCATCTTCTGTCTTGCCAGGATGCACTACTGTTAGCTGGGCAACCGGCGTTTTACCGGCAGAGCATGCTGCCCCCCAATCAACTCGATAAGGCAGCAGAAATTCCAGTTGCACTGATGGAACAAGATTTTCTACCAATGGATTGTGAAAACAGTGCTCCCTCGAAGTCAGGCACCTCATTGTTTACTCAAGACCCCTAGATACCAGAGATTAACCTAAGATTCAGATTTAGGATTGTTTGAATATTAATTCAGAATGAACATACTTTTTTAACTTATCAGGAATGATTATCAGAAGCCTATACATTCAAAAGTAATGATTTCTTACATCCCTGACATAGGTAATCCAGCCAGATAGCAGGCAATGCTGGACCTGAGGACTATGATATGAATCTGTTCAAAAAATCATAAAATCGTTTTTTAAAGAAAATTAATAAAGAAAATGAAATGTTTATGTAAGAGGAAATCTGAAAACTATATTATGAATTTGTTTAGAAATCATAGAATGGTTTTACCTTTTAAAGAAAAATAATAAATAAAATGAGATGTTGTTTATGTGAGATGACTAAGCGAAAGATGTTAATTCTTAGTAAGCTGTGAAAGCTTGAAATGGTATTGGTGGTGTAGGTGTCATTTGGCATCTTGTGTTTAAGGAGGGGGGTATGCAGTGTCTCAAACATACATGCTCACCTTGGGTGGACAAGATGTCCAAATGAATTATTTTTTTATATGTTGTAGGAGGTTATTTGTGGATTATTACCATCCTAAGTTATCTTTTACAAGATAATTGTTGAAAATAAACCTCCCAAAAGAGACATTTTATTTCTTTAATAAAACTTTGGTGAACCTCAGAATAATTAAAGAACCATGGAATTGTCATTCAGTAGTTATAGTTGTTGATTAGTTCTGACTGAGCTAACATGTTATAAAGTTGTAAGACATCTGCTTGTAATGTGGTGTAAACCAGATGCTGAACTCAAATATTCTGTAGTTATGGGTCAAATAAAACCCTGATGTGTTTATAAGAAATGCACTGTGAAGAGTTCTCATTTCAGTACCGGTAGTTGCAATTTATCTTCTGGTGTAACTACTTCTCAACATAACTTCATTACTTGTGACGAAGTGTAATGGCCTTGACTACTATTGGAAGAGTGAATAATAAAGGCATTGGTTAACCTGGACCTCAACTAAAAATTTAACCAAACTAGACAAGAAGAGACATATAAAAAATAAAAAAACGGATGACTTACCCAAAGGACCGACTTGTCGATAGGCACAAATAAAATCACACACAAACACACATACAAACTTTCACGACCGTTGGTCGCTTCTTCAGGATAAGAGGAAAAAAGGGGAGGAGAAAGCGAAGGATATGAGTTTTAAGGAAGTAGAAAAAAAGTCATTCCAATCCCAGGGGTGGAAGGACTTACCTTAGGGGAAAAAAAGGAAGGTAAACAAATACACACACACTCACACATATCCAAACGCAAACACACCTAGACAGACATTTGTATAAAGCAAAGAAGTTGGCCAGAGATACCTCTTGAGGCAGAGGCTCTGTCCACAGAACCGAGGCAAAGATGCTAAAGATGGTGGGCGGGAATTTGAATTTAGCGGAGGTTGAGACCAGGTGGGCAACGGGAGGAGAGAATAAGCTGAAGGGCAAGTTCCCATCTCCGGAGTGCAGTGACACACATTAATGCCACACAAATGATACTCGTGCTTATAAGTCCAAAAATGTACAGACACTCTGAGAAATAATACAATCACATACATAACATGAAGTGAAACATAGTTTTTGCATGTACAGCAGAAATGATGGGAAAATACAAGGCACTGCACATGACAACAACGTTCTATCAATATCTACTATGTGGAAATGAGCTGATCATACATTGCTGTATTTATAAAAAGTGCTGGTGTTACTTTTCACCAGTGGAGTGTCTACCTATATTCTAACCTCCTTGGTATGAACACTGATGCTTCCATCAAATGATATGCAGCTAACTTCTGGTTTTGATGTGTCACCCGTGACACATTTGCACCCTGTTCAAATTTATATTCGTGCGACCCTCCCTCCCCACCCCCACTCCCCACACACCCAACGCTACGCTACCTACCCAGTAGCAGACTAAGAGGGGGGGGGAGGGGATGTCCGCCCCGGGCCTCTTGTTTTGGGGGACCTCCAAATACCTTAAAAGCATGTGTGTGTGTTTCTTTTTTTGAGCACCCTTGTCCTCTCGTTCCGGGGCTTCCACATACAGAAAGCAATTTTTTTTTTTTAAGACTGTCCTGTGCCTCTCATCCTCGGGGCCTCCAAATCTCAAAAGTTACTTTTTTACTATATTTCCAAGTGGACAGGGGACCTCATTTTGTTTTGCCACTGCTCCGGACCTCTGACAGCCTTACTTCGTCACTGCACCTACCCCCCAATAACCTGCCACAAAGGAACACCTTCCCATCACCCAGTAACCACCAGGACTGGAAAAACTGACAACATCCTTCGCCAGGACATAGATTATTTATATTCATGCCCAAAAATTAGACATATCCTACCCAAGATCCTTCTCAATCTTCCAAAAGTGGTGTTACATTGCAACATGCAGCTGAGCAGAAAATCCTGGATTTAAGTGGTTGCCACACAACCCAGGCTATCTGGATCCTCACCTTCACCACCAGCTTTTTTTAATTGTGCACTTTCTAGTCTTATCGCCCAGGCGTCACAAAGCAACAAGAAGTGTAAACCACAAGGGGTAAATAAGTTGTTTTTACATATTTACAGTGCACTGTTGTTTATATGGCAGGAAGCTTTGATTTGAATAAATTACTAGGAATTGATAGAATCCCTTACACTCATTCATTACAGTGCACACACAAAGTGTCAAGATAAATAGTGTGTATGATTGATAATTGGTGAGTGCAACAGAATAGGTACTCATTACAATTTTGAACTATCAGAAGGAAAAAAATGTTGTTTTGTGTCTGTACTCAGGCCATGCAATGTAGATTAATGAACATCAATATGTCATTAGTTTATATTAAGAACCTTGAATCTGAGAAAAGTTATTCGTGTTCATTAATGGAGAATAGATAGCGGCTCACATAAAGATAGGTGCAGACAGACATGTAAAATATAAAATTTCATCCACACAGCTTAAATTTTAGGCCATGGTTTCTTCATCAGAAAAAGATAGACTTGCATTCACACAATCACTCAGACATAACTCCAGCACACATGACCACCAGCTCTGGAGCAGCCGTGCAGTTTGGTGATCGTCTTTAGGGTTAGTTGCAATCTCCTCTATTATTGGCACTCCAACCTTGATTTTCTATTATTCATATTTTTCCTCATATAAAATAGTTTTTAGTCTATCTAATAATGCAATTGAGATATGAGGTTTTTAGATGACAGCAATAAGCTGAATTATAAACAGAAACTGAAAACATTTCTTGAAACCAATTACAAAATAAAGCACTGAAGGAGTATATTGAATGATAAGTAGCTGAAACAAGATTGATCCAGAAAACTGGTGGTCAGTATTGCAGTGCTGTTTGTTCTTCAATTGAACTGTTTTATTAAAATTATATTTTGAGAATTTCATGTTAAGACATTATATAACAACTCTTACAATTATAAAAATAGAAGTTTCACAAAAGTTGAGAAATCTTGTGAAAATACTGTTTCCGTGCAAAAAATTGAGTTTAACAATAGTTAAAATCTTTTCGTTTTAGTTCCTTTCTCTCGTACTGTCCTGTGTAGTACACAATATATGAAGGATAGAACTCATTATCAGAGAATTTCACAATAACATGGCGATTTTCTTTGGTAGCAGTGTCATACCTGAGACACTGTGTATCATCAAATACAGGTGGTATGTTCATATGCCTGTGACCTACAGTTTCCTTTGCAATTAGAACCTTGGATACAATCATCAGTCTTCTGGTGTTGCATTTCTCTGAATAATGACTAGCATAACAAGAAATAGGTGTAAAAGAAATACCTTTCCCAAACATGTTTCCTACTGATTTGCCATGCATTCTCCAGTCAAAATTATTCTGGCAAATTTTGTCTTTATTTTCCTCTTTGGTACCATGAAATAAAAACTCCTCAGAAACAGACCCATATCTTGATTCTAATTCTTGTTTCTTTAGTAAGTAACACCCCAATAAGTATGGATTCTGAATTCTGTAAATTTTCTCAACCATGAACTGTCTCTGAGTGGTCTTCTTGAATAACTTAAATATTTCTTCATATTCAGTACTGCCACAGTGCAACAAGCACAACTCAAATTCTGAGCTATCATTCATGTGATCCCATTCAAAAGTTAGTTTTAAAACAGATTTGTGTAATGTAGACTCTCTAGTTTTGTCTAGCAAATGAACTGAATAACCACCACGAAAATTCCCATGTGAACCCATCCGCCCAGAATGTCTTGTAGAAGTTGGTTCATTGTAGGAATTGCTGTTATGTGCTTGTAAAGAAGAAGGTGAATCAGTTCCTTTGTTGGCACTGATTGCAGTTGCTTTAAACCTGTTGTCTGCCTCAAAGCGTGTTTTTGGTCTAATAGGTGTGATGCGTTTTTGGTTGTCCTGTAATATTCTTGCCAGTATAGGATTGTCTGTGGTAGTTGCTGCATGACTGCAATTGTTGTTGTATACTGGTAAAGAGGGAGAAGACACAATTATACTGTCATTGCTGACTACATATGGTTGAATACTATTGTTGGCTCCATGGTATGTTTGTGGTCTATGATGTGTGGTGTGTTCCTCGTTGGAATCATGGCTGAAACAACAGCCCATATCTGAAAGAGATTTGGACTTCATTAGATAAAATATTTTTTTTAAATAAATCTAGTAACCTCTTTTCCCATATAATATGAGTTACAAGAACTATTTTTAATCACCTTGCATCAAAAATAAAATGGTGCAATTCGCTCTTGTTTGGGCAGAAGGGTATAAGTCCACAAATGTGGAAGAATGAGAATATGAGTCCCCTACAGAGGATGGTGTTTATTTACTTGAGCAAAAGGGTATAACTCAATTTCGAATATTGTAGCCAGGAAGTTTTTGTGCATTTGGGATTAACAGAAAAAGATGTAAGTATACTTCAGGCAGAGGGATATAAGTGACTTTTCTAATTTGGACAGAAAGATATATGTCTATATATACCCTTCTGCACAATCCGAGGTAGCATTGTTTCACGGCGACTTGTAGTTGTTGCTACCCAAAACATTCAGTGTTTCACAGTTTATTGGTGTGATTGTTGGCTTCACTGTTGTATTCAGTAGCCATGACAATCCAGGATTGCCTATGTGGCATTGTTGACACTGCAGTGTTAGTGAGGGAGCTGTTCGATGAAATTAAAGACCTGCTTTTAGTGAATTTGTTGTGAATGTCATTTTCACAGTGGTTTTACCTGCATTAACACAATATCTTAATCTTCAGTATTGTAAGTGTATAAAGAGTGAGTATGGCCAGTGAAAGGGCTCGCAGAATAGTTCCCTTGTGCCAAAAGGATGATGACAGCTTGGAAGAATGAGAAACCAGCAAAGTCCGTTCCAGAGGTAAGGTTTAACAGAATCTATTCCTGTTATCCACACTGGATTCAGTATGTCATAGACGTTATCAACTTTGAAATAATGTTCTTTGATGTTCACATAAATTTTGACAGTGTTAATTTCCTTAGACATACTTCATTCTCTTTACTAGATTCAGCCCCTGGTCCATCATTGCCATATGACATCTTGAATTCTTTAATCAATTCTGGTAACTCTGATGCAGATCCCACATATGAGCAAAAATGCAATTCTGATACACCTGCAGTGCATGTTGTAGGAAGTGAAGAAGAAGCCACAGTAGCTATATAAAGAAAGAAAAGATTAAGCATCAAGGGGAAAATGTGTGAGATAAAAATTAGCAGAAAAGTGAGTTGAAACAGAGGTGAGGCATACACTATAGTTAGTGGAAAACAAGTTGAAGCCAATCAGTATAAAGAACTGACTGAATGTAGATATAAGTGTAGAGAGCATTTTGTGGACAGTGCCAGGTGAAAAGTTTTCCAATAATTTTGGAATATGGGCGATTACTCTAAATGTGCTTTTTATGTTGCTAACCTTTATTATGACCACAGGAAAGCAGACAAAACCATGAGAGTTGAAGATACTAATAAGCAGAAAATGAGATTCTTAACCCACAAGTGTCATTTGTAGATCAGTGGACAAACGTTTCCTATCTATAAAACATATGTCATGAGGACTCTTGATGTCAGCAACAACTTAATAAGCACTGTTGTTTAAAAAATACAGGCTTCATGCTCCGGCATTATTGATGGGGACAACAGAGGGAAACATCCACCTAAAGACAAAAACATACTTCCCATCTCATTACACGCTTTCAAAAATGTATGGTGAGTACATCTGCAGCTGTGGTGAATCAGAGCAGCATGTAAGTTTAACGGTATATCAGAAGACTTTTCCTCAGTTGAACAATCATATCAAGAAGCCTAAAAATGATACTTGTCACGTGTGATAAGCTTCGTATGAAGATTGCTCATGCTTCAGAACAACAAAAGTTGGATCTCCAAACCGAACTGGCAGGCATGGGATACAAGGCGAAATCCAAGGACAAGGATAGAGTTTTAAGTGATAACAGCATAGTAGTTGTTGCTTTTGACATGCAGCAGTGTCTGCCTACCCCTCATCTTGACAGTTCTGGGGCCTTCTACAAATGTCTCCTGTGGACATTCTATCTGACTGTCCATGATCTAATAGAAGGACAAGCGTACTGTTACATGTGGAGTTAAGACAAGGCTGACCAAGGACCTGATCAGGTAGCAATATGCTTGGCGAAATATTTCAGTGCTTTGCCTTCAAACATCGAGCAGTGCATTATGTATTCTGACACATGTGGTGGTCAGGACAAAAACTCACACATATTTGCCATGCTATTATCTGTTATTAAAAATTACCCATTATTGGAAATTATCAACCACAAACTTTTAGTACCAGGTCACACGCACATCCAGTGTGATGCAGATCACTCAATGATAGAAAACTAAAGAAAAGGTCAAAAGTTCTCATTTTCCACCCACTTTATTGGGTTTAACTTGTAAGGCAAATGAGGAACAAAAGAAACCTTTCCTCAGGACTTCTGAAGTATCCATTACAAATGAGTAGATGGAATGACCAAGGAGAAAGATTCTTATAGAAAAATGTTAAATGGGTAAGAGGCACAAAAGAAAATGTGAGGAATATTCCCTACAAAGAAACTTGGGAGAGACAGCAGACTTTAAAAAGATGGGTATGTTGAGAAGAGGATACAGCCGTGATGTGCTAAAGCCTCCATTGTATTATCATGGCCCTGTTCCAATCAGTTGAGATAAGGAAAAAGATCTTGTGGATTTGTTGCATCTGATTCCTGATTTTTTCCACTTCCTGTAATCTGGTGTCAACAGATGGTATTAGGAATGCTCTCCCAGACAACCTGTCAGATGATTCTGAAGACGATTATCACAGCAAGTGTGTTCCCGAATAAAAGTTTGTATAACCTCTTACAAAACTGTTGTCATTTGTATGGAAACTTGCTTATCAGCTCATTTTGAAGTATCTGGAATTTGTGATTTCTGAATGGCTGTTCATACAGTTACTAGACTTCTCAGAGCAAAGTACTACAAAACCTATCTAAAAATGTCCTTGTTCCTAGTACTGCAATAAAATTTAAGTAAATGCTACATGTTGTCATTATTAGATAGTAGTAGTAGTAGTAGTAGTAGTAGTAGTAGCAGTGCAAATATTGACCACTCCTTCCCACAAAAAGGTGAGGTAAAGCAGTCAACAATCTGAAGATTGATTTGAACACCACAGTACTTTACTAGGCATGGTGCTGTTTGGAGGTGGTATGCCGCTGACTTCCTCTGACCTTCAAACTGACTTACCCAGCCAGTTATAGGGGGACCTACAGTTTAACGTGGGTTCCGAACCATGGTGATACTCGGTATTTTTCACATGAGTATTACTGCCAGAGGTGAAAAAAGTGGAAAGTGACAGATAAAAATCTTAGGATCTGGCAGGGATCGAACCCATGACCTTCGGATTCATAGTCTGCCACTCTACCACTGCACTGTCTGACCTTAGACCAGGGGTGGCCAACCCGCGCAGCATGTGGCCCGCGAGCTGATAAGTTTTGGCCCGCGGAGCTGTTTCATATACAAGAAAAATTTAGACTTTTATTTCATGTAAAAGTGCAAAATAGCATTCCATCAAAAGTCTTTAGTATCATATTGAATTATACAGTAGGTATATATAATTTCATTGATGCAGCTATCATTAAATTTTCATGTAAATTTCTGTTTGTAAAACACTACAGTATGTTGCGTGGCATGTGGCTGAGGCGGTGGACGGTGTGAGAAGTAAGAGGACGGGACAGGCAGCTTGTGGGGCATCGGACACCGCGCCATTGGCCGCCCGTTGTGTACGCCCGTTGTGCATTCCGTCGCGGCCAGTTCCACGCTTGCGGAAGTCGTTTGAGAGTGGCGGTGCTGGAGATGCAGGCGTGTTGTGAGTGCGGCGAGAGGACCGCCGAAAAGAAGGGCAGCTTTGCTACCTGCGAGCAGGCGGGCGAGGAGGAGACAGAAGAAGGCTTGGGTTTAGGAGTCCTTAGCGTTCAGCTGTGGCAACTGCAGGCTGGAGCACAGACAATTGAGTGACGAAGCGTGCACCTTCATTGCTGCCACATCAGTCGAATACACAACGGTGTCTACAGTTCCTCTTCTATCGAAGGTAGATAATAATTCACTGCACCGAGCGACAGAGGACCCTTCAGATTGATGTTGCATTCTTTGAACCATAATCGCTTCAGCTACTGCGTTAGCGTTGAATGTTCGGAAATAAATTCTTGAATCGTCTCCAGTAAAAGTGAGTGGTAATAAGGGCACGATTAGTAGCAGTTGCGACTAAACAGAGTAATCTTTCAAGTAAAACCAGCTTTTATCTTTTTACAATTGATATAAGATGCTTGTCTTTACTTTTACTAGTTATGGCGGGTAGGTACACCAGTCGACATTAGCAATGGTTTCTGCCTCAGTACCATCTTTTAATTTCAGTAGTACAAAACTAATTATAATAATGTGGTTTTACTGATGACTTTTAAGGATTGCGTATTACAAATGTACAGATATGACCTTATTTTTCTGTGTTATTTACAGCAACTGACAATGTTACAGACCTGAAATGTAGAATACTTTTCAGTAAGAAAAGATGTTGAAATTTTAAAGTAAGGCTGACAGGTTAAGTGAAGCAAAAAGCAATTTTTATATTTATGACACATGACGTTCAGAACTAAAATACAAATTTCCTAAAGCAGTTGAATACTAGTATCAAAAATTCTCGAGAAAAAGGACTATAAAGTTTCCCAAGTACGTATAATACCGTATTTAAATGAAACACTGATAATTTGATGAGAAGTATACCTCTGTGGTACTGCCATTTAGGCTGAAAACATGTCATCTTGTACCACTGGTATAAAAATATTGAGTATTGAAATCCCTGTCATCGTGGACACTAAAGTGCCGTGCTGGAGTGGCCGACCGTTTTAAGGCATCTTGCGGTTGCTCGCCATCGGAAATTCTAGTTCTTCTTCAGGCATGGGTGTCTGTGTTATCTGTAGCATAAGTTACTGTAAGTTAGTTTAAATAGTTTGTAAGCCTATGGGCTGATGACCAATGTAGTTAAGTACATTTTAATTTTGGAATCACAGTAAATAACTAAATGAACCTGTTACGTGATTGTCAAAATCATTGTTACCTCAGAAGTCATGAATACTAAACCACAGTACACAACTGATTGTAAGAAAATCACTCTGTCTTACGCACGCAGAAAGGCTGCTGAAATTTTACCAAATATGCCATGTTTTTCATAAATCTTCAGTGCGACAACAACAACCGTGAGGCGTGTATGTTGCCTTCAAGGAAGTTTTTGCGCATGTGCATTGCAGATAAAATGATCTGCTAGGAGAATGAAATGAATCATAATTCAACGACACTTTTCTTTACATGATCAGCTTTCTTTTACGGGGGCTCCAGTGAACCAGCGAACACATAGGACGCGCCTCCAGTGTTTTACGGTGTTAAACTGTTTCCCAGAACTGTAAAGTAGATTTGTAGGGAATATATATAAAAATTACAATACTTCGATTACCGTGTGATGTCTTTGTCAGTGTGACTTATGGGGGAAAATGCCTGTTTTAACTGAGGACGTAAACTTGGTATGGCGTCAACTAGCAAAAAGGTAGGACGTAAGAAGAGGAAAGTTACAGAGGAGTTGAGAACTTTTCAAGACAGGTGGATGGTAAACTTTTTTGTATGTGTGTAATATAAAATAAAACCGATATATCTAATATGCAAGAAATCTCTGTTCCAAAAGGATATAAAATCAAAATGCATTACGAGGCTAAACATGCACTTATGTTCGTAAAGTACAAGGTACAATAGCGACAAGGTTAAGTAAATGGCTTAAAATGGTAACTTTGTACTCAACAGCAATTATTTACAATGGCGAATTCAAAGACAACATGCTACGTGAAAGTGAGTTATGCAGTAGCTCTGATACTGGCAAAAAAATCAAACCCATATTCAGATGGCGAAATGTTAAAGGAATGTTTTTAGACCGACGTCAAAATGATGCATCTGCAAAAGAAACAGGATTTCTCAAAAGTAAGCCTGTCCCTTCAAACTATTATTAGACATGTGTCGACATTGTAAGACAAATTGAAGATAATTTAAAAAATCATGGTTCTGAGTTGATGTTTTATTCATTATGTTTGGATGGGTGTGCAGATATCCCGGATAGCGACCAAGTGGCGATTTATGTCAGTGATTTTGATGCCCATGTAAATAAAACAGAAGAATTAGCGGCATTGTAACCACTTATATCATGAGATTTACATCGTCATTAGTTGGTTTTCATTAATTTTGACAAATTATCGCGGCTAACAACCGATGTGACTCCAGCAATGGCTGGGATAAGCGAATGTTTAGTTCAGTTAACTGAAAATGAGGTCTGCAAAGTTGGTAGTAAATCACTGTTAAACTTTCAATGTGTTTATCCATCAAGAGAATTTATGTGCGAAGTGCCTCAAAATGGAGCATCCCATGAAGGTAGTTGTCAAAACAGTGAACTTTATTAAATTGAGAGGTTTATTCACTAGCTTTGGATGAGTGTACAGTTCCAACAATTTTTGAAGTCCTTGGATTCAGAGCAAGGTAACATTTCGTATTATACAGAGATAAGATGGCTAGCCTGTGAAAAATGTTGAAAAGAGTGTTTGAAGTAAGAAATACAACCATTCTTAGAAAGCAAGACAAAGAGACATAACAAATGGCTTTCCGACTTTGCGTTCTTGGTTGGTGTAACTAGCGACGTAAATGTTATTAATACTCGACTCCAAGGAAAAGATCAGATGATTATAGTCATGCTTGATCATATTTTTGCATTCCAAATGAAATTTGGACTTAGGGAGGAACACTTACAAGCATATCACTTCATACATTTTCCTACACTATCAAAGCAATCTGACGTCACACATAAGCAGCGATTAAATACGCTTCTTTCATGTCTGTCTTGAAATACGAATTTGGAACCCGATTGCAAGATTTAAGAAACACATCTGCTTTTGTGTGTGTGTGTGTGTGTGTGTGTGTGTGTGTGTGTGTGTGTGTGTTTGTTTGCTATGCCACTGTCTGTAGACGCGAGTTCACTACCTTGACATCCACAAATACTACAGTGTGAAATGCAATGCGATGTACAATTAAAAGAGAAATCTCATCAGGTTGGTTTGGAAACGTTCTATAAAACATATCTAGACAAGAAATATCCACCGTATACAAACATACTATAAAAATGATTTCATTAGTTGGAAACACGTACATGTGTGTGAACAGATTTTTAGTTGGATGAATTACATAAAATCAAATATGACAACATGGATTACATCTGGAAAACTCTTTGCACGTAGCAACAGCTTAACTTGACGTCAACACTGACTCACTTATTTCAATGAAACAAACCCAGACATCCCATTAACACTGTATTTAATTCAAATGCATAATAAATTGTATAGTAAAAATTATAAATTAATATTTCTTGCTTTTTTACTTCACAATAGAAATATCGATACTGCGGCCCATGGGGTAACTCACTCTAAATGATTTGGCCCGCCGGCTGTAAAGGTTGGCCACCCCTACCTTAGACCAAATGGTGTAAGTCAGCACAGCTTCAGTCCAGTAGTTACAAGTCACAATTAAAGGAACTCAGTCAAGTTTTTGTTGTTATACTTTCTTTGAAGTATATGGTATTCTTAGTAATGTGAAGGGAATTACTATAACCACATAACTGAACTGAAAAACCGAAAAATCTTCAACTCAAATTTAGTCAGGTGTCCCCTGAACTTTGCTTTTGCTCTCCTGTAAAATTGGGGCAACTGTAGTTATACCCTTTTGCCCAAAGAAGAGTGAATTATTCTGACAATTCTTTCAAAACCTAAGTTGTTGTTCTAAAATCATACTTGTACTTTATCAAACACATGTGGTTAATTCTATCACAGAATAACACACTAGGATACTGCTTCATTTTGTACATGACATAATAATAAACTTCAGTAATAGAGGAAATGAATTATTTCCTTTAGCTACACTGTTCCTGTTTAAAATTATTACACATACATTTCTGTTATAATTATGTAAACAATTTTATTGGTACAAAAGTGCAATGGTAAAAAATAATTTATAGTGTGGACCAGGTAAATTTTTAGTGTGATAATCATCATGACATACCCCAGAAGTTAGAGAAAATAAAACAGAAGCAAAATGTGAAGACAGAACATTTCATAGTTCTGCATTACTATCTCTATAGAACATCTCCCAATGTTCTTTAGCCTTTCTTCTACAGTATCCACAGAATAAATTTTGTAAAATATAAACATAAATCAGCAAAATTCAAATTAAAATGTTACCCTGCAATTTGAGGTTTTATCCCTAGTTGGCATTGAAAGTAAGAAAAATACCAAAACAAATTTTTTTTGTCTCAAACAGTTTCTGAAATAAGGCTACATAAACTTTTCAAAAACTGCTAAAAAAAGTGAGAACAACCGTTTTTTATATCACTCTAGGAGCTGCCGTAATTAAGCTAGAGAACTGAGAAAATAATTTTCTATGCTCTTTCTAGTGACACACAACATAGGTCCTAATTGAAAATGTTTTCAATATACAAATTAATATTTTGATTTAAAATTATTACAAAAAAATCCATAATTATTTTGTATCGTTGCAAAGCTCATGAGAAAATATAAATAGGCTTATTGGATTCATTGTTAAAAAAAAAGATTATTCATGACCTTTTTTTTTATCAACAGTTCTGGTTTGACCAAACCGACCTTTAACAAACAGGAATTTAATTAAAATATATGGAAATATATAGTATTAGAAATATCAAAATATGAATCCGCATATTCTATAATTAAACTATGTTGATTTACTATTATAGTTTATAAAAAAAAGTAGATGAGGTTTACTCACCTGGTGAAGGAACACAGGTACATGACTGAAACATAAATTTTAAAAAAAAGAACACACACAAACACACAAATGCTAAGCTTTTGCAACCATTTGTTGCTTCTTCAGACAAAGAACAGGGAAGGAGAGGGAAAAGGCAAGGCTGTGGGTTTAAAGCAGCGGGTGAGGAGTAATTCCAATTCTGGGAGAGGAAAGATTTACCTTTGGGGAAAAAGGATAGGTAAACAAAAACACACACACACACACCAAAGGAAGACACGGCATTTTTCATATGTCTGACTTGGTGTGTCTGTGGAGGGCGGGGGGTGTGTTTGCCTATTATTTATTTATTTATTGTATTTTTTTGCATGGAGCCACCGTTCGGCAACTTTTGCAAACGTCATAATATTTTTACATACAGAAAATCACTACAAAAAAAACATGAATGATTACAAGTAGATGATACAAGTATCAGTATTCTCAGTAGATGAATACAACAGAAATGGTGTTACTTAATAAATATTACATATTTTCAGGAGTTATACAGAAATAAATAATTTTTACAAATATTCACAAGTTACACAGAAATAAATAATTTTTACATATACTCAAAGTTACACAAAAAATACAGGTATCAGTTTGTTTCACATTAATATTCATTTAAGGAGTATAGGCACTTTTCAATTAGGAATGATTTCAGTTTTATTTTGAATGTATTTCCTTTGTGGCTCCTTATAGAGCTTGGCAGTTTGTTGTACCATATCAGGCCATTCATATATGGGCTATGATCTGTTGTTTTAGTTTGGTTCATTGTCTATAATAGCAGTCCTTATTTCTTGTATTATGAATATGAATATCTGAGCATTTGTTTGCTTATTTTGCTGTGCCACAAAATATGTAATTAATTTATAAAGATATAATGAGTAGACAGTCAGGTATTTATGTTCCACAAATATTTCTCTGCATCAGTCTCTATATCCAATTCCATGGATAATTCTTACTGCCCTTTTCTGCAGTTTTAGTATTCTGTCCATGTGTATAACTGCAGCACACCACCATATTTCTATTCCATTATTCATGTGAGGAAATATTGTCCCATAATAAATTGTTTTTAATACCTGATTTGAGACTATTTCTGACAATTGGCTAATTAGATATAGTGCACTGCTGATTTTATTACATATATGATTTATGTGGTTAACCTAGTGAAGATTTGTATCTATGTAGATACCTAGAAATCTACAGTCTTCTGTGTCTACTGCTTCTATTCCACCTATATTACAGACAGGATTGTGCAAGTTTAAATGGCATTAATTGTGATTTCTTAATGTTGACCTTCAAACCTTGCTCCTGAAAGTAATTTGTTATTTGGTCTAGTCCTGCTGCAACCATTGTTAATTCATCGGTTTGCTTGTCAACAAATAACATTGAGGTATCGTCTGCATAAGTCACTAACTGGGATTTGTAAGGCGGCTCTGTCATTTATATATACTAGAAAAAGAAAAGGGTCTAAAACAGAGCCCTGGGGTACACCTTGTGTGACTGTTTCATATCTGGATTGACTATTTACAACCTGATCATTGATTTTGTAGGTTAACTTTGTACACTGTTTACGATTAATGAGGTATGTTGTCAGCAATTGAATAGATGTCACATTTAGGTTGTATGACTCAAGTTTGCTTAAAAATAACTCATGGTTAGAGCTACATGAAATTAGCAAATAAACTTTGGAAATTTATCATTTTGAAATTCAGATTTAGCATTTATTTAGTGTCTATAGTTTTAATAGTGTTTAAACATTTAAATGAGCTACGTTTTTTTTTTTTTTTTTATTCTTTGACATATCAGTAACTGGCACTTTAAATTTGTTTTCTACATTTTCATCCTCCCAGTTGTTTCACATTGCAAAAGTGACACTATGGAATTTCAGCCATGAACCTTATTTCAGATAGTCATTGCGTCACACCTAAAACTCAGTTCATGCATAGTCATTTTTAACACACTTCAGTCAATGTAAGTATAGGCTTCTGTGGCCATTGTCATTGTCAATACAAATTTGTTTAGGCCACTGTTGCAAGTAGGTACCTCAAGGTGCAGATGAAAGCAACTTACATAATGCAGTTCAGTTTTATAAATTGAGCATAGGAAAACTAGCAGCCATTCCAAAATGTAAGTAATTGGTATATATTTACCATTTATCTAACAAATAGTTCTGTGTTTAGTGCAAAGTTTTTGAATTTTTATCTGTTTAGGTAATGAAGCACATAAAGGAAAAAGAAAACGTTGCTTAGGATGAAATTAAAAAAATCTACACTATAAAACATCATTCACAAGCAACAAAGAAAGATAATATACCGTTCGAAGTCTTCTAGTAAAGACTGGTGTTTTTTTCTTATCTTTCCTTCTTTTCTTATACCTCTAGGTATAAATGAAATACCTTTGGCCTTTCACTGATGTTAAATATCCCAAAAAGGTATCTTATATTCTCTGTGGTAGCTCGGTAGTGCACAAATGTGTCTTGGAAAGTTTAACAGAACATTGTGTTTACACAACAAGTACTCATTACCAATCATAATTTTCGGTCTTTTGGTCACTTTATCTGGTGATTTCACATATAATTGTAGATATATTATAATCAGTAACATTCTGTTGCCTGTATATTAAGATATTTTATCAATTAAGCAATAAATACTGCTGAAATAACTAATTTTAACAAATGTCATTGACTTTTACTTATTTAGCATTTATAGCATATACGAATTTCACGTAGCTCTACTCATGGTTTACAGAATCAAAAGCTTTAGTGAGGTCTAGAAATATACCTGCTGTTTGCATTCCTTGATCAAGGTCATGATACACTTCATGGATAAACTCCGTAATTGTTCTAATAGTGTTGCGATTCTTTCGGAAGCCATGCTGACTCTCTATCAGCAAGTTATTTTTTGCGAAATGATCACTAAGTTGCATTAGCAGCACCACTTCAAATACTTTTCTGAAGACTGGTATTAACGATATAGGCCTGAAGTTAGAAACCTCTTCGTTAGAGCCTTTTTTATGTACTGGTTTCACTGTGCCCCATTTCAATACATCCGGAAAGGTGTGTTCTCTTATACTACAGTTAATGAGATGTGTTATTACTTTACACAATTATTTACCACAATTTTTAATTACAACACTGCCCAAACTATTCCAACCTAATGAGTATTTATTCTTTGGGTTGTTTATGATCCTGCATATTTCTTTTTCTTTCACTTTTTTGAATTCAAAGGGTGGATCTTCAGTGGGGCAAAGATTTTTCTTATTACTTCCTTTGTGGGATTCACTGGATTCATAGTGGCAGATATAAAATATTTATTAAAAATATTACAGACCTCATTGGGATCTTTAACTATCTTCCCTTCATGTCTGATGTTCATAACTCCAGTTTCTGGGTCAGGGATGACTTTCCGGAATTTGTTTATTATTATTGTTCATGACTCCTTGGCTATATTGGATGAATTCACTATTTGACTACTGTATATCTGTTTTCTGAGGTTTGAGAGCTCTTTCTGAAAGGTTTTCTTGGTTTCTTTGTACTTAACTTTGAAAATCTCCAGCTTTGTTGATTTATGTAACACATCCAGGTCATGGATCGTCTGCCTAAGTTTGATCATATTTGCTGATAGTGTAAATTTGGTGTTTTTTTCCATCTTTGCCACTCTGTATTTTCCTCACAGGGCAGCAAGAGTCAAAATGGCTCAGTATAATATTATAGAATGTGGTCCATTTGAATTCTGACCCTTAGACTCCTTTAGAATTCGTCTATTTTCTATAATTTTTGTTACATTTGGGATGATTGTGTTTTCATACTCAACAAGCTGACATTTGTGGTCGGAATAGTGGAAATCCACATTTCTGCTTGTAACATTGTCTTTAACATGTTTATCAACTATAACATGATCTATTCTGCTAGGACCTATCCTTCTTCCCCAAAGGTAAGTCTTTCCTCTCCAGGGATTGGACTGACACCTCACCCACTCCTTTAAACCCGCAGCCTTTCCTTTTCCCTCTCCTTCCCTGCTCTTTGTCTGAAGAAGCAACAAATGGTTGCGAAAGCTTAGCATTTGTGTGTGTGTGTGTGTGTGTGTGTGTGTGTGTGTGTGTGTGTGTGTGTGTGTGTTTTATTTATGTTTCTGTCATGTACCTGTGCTCCTTCGCCTGGTAAGTAAAGCTCATCTAAATTTTACAAATATAAAAAGAGAAAACAGATGACTTACCCAAAGGACAGGCTCGTCGACAGGCACAAATAAAATCACACACATACAAGCTTTCGCAACCGTTGGTCGCTTCTTCAGGAAAAGAGGAAGAAAGGAGAGGAGAAAGGGAAGGATGTGGGTTTTAAGGAAGTGGAAAAGGAGTTATTCCAATCCCAGGAGTGGAAGGACTTACCTTAGGGGAAAAAAAGGAAGGTAAACAAATACACACACACACACACACACACACACACACACACACACACACACATCCAAACGCAAACACACCTAGACAGACATTTGTAAAAATCTACTTTATATATATATATATTTACTATTATATTACTATATTTACGACTTTATATATATATATTTTTCTCGCTAGGAATTTTTTCCTCTATAATCTTCTTATTATAGTTTCTTACAATTTAAACTAATAACATATTAACTGGCATAACAAAAAAACTTTGAACATGGGACTTATAGCTAAGATTTGAATAAGGTATTAAGAATTTGTAAGTAGTCTACTGATGAATAGTTCTGGTCCAAACAGATTCATCAAAATGTATATTCCATTTGCACAGACTTAAACCAGTGTATGTAGACTGAGCAAGTTTGTGTACATGTCTATGCATGTAGGCTGTAAACAAGTTGAAACAATCACAGTCTGTCTCCTGAATTGTTGCCTTCTAATCTTTTTATGCACCATGGTATTAGTGCAAAGCAATTATTAACTCTGCATAGAATAATTTTTATCTAGTACATTTAATAATTCACAGCACTGGTGTCCAAATTATTTCCACAAATACCTAATGGTGCCGGGATTTGTGATAAATTCAGGAAAGACGTAACCAAATTGAAAAATATAGAGCCAATCAGTGATAAGAATGCTGAAGATGAAGATTGTTCTGGATCACAGATCATCCCAGACCAAGACTCCGACTTCACAATTTCAATGGTTGTTAAACACTACATAAACTAGGTAAATTCCCAGTTGATTAGAAAAATGTAACATCTATGTGCCAGAAACAAATCACGAAGTGGGGGCAAAACCTCATGTGTGACACGTAATCTTTCTGTTGCTGCTGAAACTTTTTATTGAGATACTGATGAATTCATTCTCCAAAATCTCAAAAATAACCTTTTTAATTCTACTAGAAGATAAAAGAAACTAATGATTCTTACATGTGGAATGTCAGGAAAATTATGAGAGAATGTAGTGGTCACAATTATATTCTTTGACAACAAAAGGAGGAGGGGGAAAAAAGCAGTCAATTTGTAAGAGATAGGATTCATGGAAAGTCCAAACCCATAATCAGGGAAGTGTACCAATAGAAACTGCCAATACTGTATATTCATTTTACGAAAATAAAGACGTTACACACTAAAATGGTGGCGAGTGTAGATGTGTTGATTAATAGTTCTGTGAAAAACAGCTACTTATGTGCTTATGGTGTAGTATGTGGTGATAAAGTGGAAAAAGGTATCAATATGTGTTCCTTCATGCATAGGTGGATACATTTGGAGTGCATAAAATACTGTGAAACAGTAAAAGAAATATGACTCTGGAAATGTTTACTGCAATCAACGTGATTTTGTAAAAGGTAAATATTTTTTTAAAAAAAGTGACCAATACATTGCCAGAGTGTTGCAAAGCAGTCTCTAAGCAGCAAAAACATATATACAAATGCTGCAAAAAACGATAGATAGCTTTCAAAATTTGAAGCAACAAACTTGAAAGAGGAAAAAAACAGTCTTAGTAGGCCACAAAAAGTTCTTCAGGAGAATCACTGTACAGTACCGGTAAGTCATGAACTCGAAACTTTGAACAAATCCACATTACCATCACAAGACGAGAGCATCATGAAAGAAAAAGTGTTTACAGATATTAATGTTCAATAAGCAAGGAAACGGGTATTCCAGACACAAAAACTGTAACCAAGAAAGATAAATAATCATACTTTCAGATAGTCATAAAAAAGAACTAGCTGCCAATGTGTGAAATAAAAATACCAATTTGAAAGCAAGCAAAATAATGAAACCAGGAGTCCCACTACACAAAATATTGAAGAACTGCAAAAACTTACTAAGACCAGGCTGCAACTGTATTATAGTGGGAGGCTCAAATAATGTTTTTCAAAGCAACAGCATTCAAGCAGTAAGATCTCTACTGAACAGAAAGTCAAAAATGTAGTGCATACGTTAAAAAATAAAAAATCCTCAGGCCTAGATGAAGTCCCAACGTGTGTGTGGCAAAGGAATGTATAGATAGCATAAAGGGTCCTCTAATAGATATTATAAATGAATCCTTCAGCTCCGGTATCTTTCCTGCGTACTTGAAGCAAGCGAGAGTCTTGCCAGTATACAAAAAGGGAGATATGGAAAACATAGAAAACTATAGATCTGTATCAATATTGTCTTCATTTTCAAAGATAATTGAAACAATAATGAGAGATAGACCTATGGATTGCCTCAATAAATATAATTTGCTAACAAAATCTCAATTTGGATTTAGGCAAGGCAGCAACACATAGGCAGCAATAGCAGAATTTACAACAGTCATTATGGAAGCCATGGATGGAGGTGATTGTGTAACAGGCATATTTTTAGATTTGTCCAAGGCATTTGACACAGTAGATCATAAAATACTTCTCCACAAACTAGAGGTATAAGAGTAGTAGTAAACAAATGGTTCCAATCATATCTTACAAATAGGGTACATAGAGTAGAAATTTAACAGTCTAATAAAAATCCCAAGTATATTGAGAAACATCTGTAGATGCTAAACTAATTAATATAGGACTCCCACAGGGGAGTATATTGGGCCCAATTCTATTTTTAATATATAGGCTATAAATGACTTCCCAGAAAGTGTCACTTATGCAGACGAAATTCTGTTTGCTGATGATAGCAACATAATAATTACAGGCAAGACACAGGAAATGCTGCTGAGTAAACCTGATAACATGTTGAAAGATGTATTCAAATGGTCAGAGGTAAATAAAGTAACCATTAATACCAGTAAGAGACACAGTATGAATTTTGCTATAAATAAAACATACAGTATTAAATTAAATCTAAATGATGACACTGTGAACTGTTTAATGAACACAAAATGTTTATGTAATAGAATGGAAAGTCCAGGTTATAATTAATAATATAGTGAGGACAGTTTACAACTCACCACAAAGACGTGGCGAGGAGCTGCGACAGGCACATACAAAAGACACACACATACAACACATTCAGCTATCGGCCATGGCCTTCTTCAGAAAATAGAACGCTCACGCAATCACACAGGCACATAACACAGTCATACAACTATCACCTCCAACTGTCGCACTTCGAATCACGCTCCGCAGTGAATCGGGGACAGGAGGGGAGGGGAGGGGAGAGGGGATAGGAAGGTTACGTCACGGTGGTGGGGATGGGTTAGATGGGAATAACGAGATGCAGCTTAGGAATGGAATGAGGAGGCAGGTGAGGGGAGAAAATAAAATAAAGTAAAATAAATATATATAGAAAATGCTTGCACACTGCAAGTACACAAGACCACACACACGCAGGCATACTCACACACACACATACACACACACACGATCGCACATTCACACACCACTCAAAATAGGTGAGGTTTGGGATAGAGACATAGTACCTGTAAGGTATGGAGAAAAAATATAGGGAAGTTATCGTAGGTTGAGGCCTGGTTGATTTCAGGATCGGAGACTGTATTGTAGGGATAACTCCCATCTGTGCAGTTCAGAAAAGCTGGTGGTGGATGGGAGGATCCAGATGGCCCAGGTTGTGAAGCAGCCATTGAAATCAAGCATGTGCTCCTCTGCATGCTGTGCCATACGGCGGTCCACCTTGTTTTTGGCCACTGTTTGGCGGTGGCCATTCATCCTAATGGATAGCCGGTTGTTGGTCATCCCAATATAGAAAGCTGTACAGTGTTTGCAGCACCATTGGTAAATTACGTGGCTGCTTTCACAAGTGGCTCGGCCTCTGATAGGATAGGATAAGCCTGTGACAGGACTGAAATAGGAAGTGCGGGGTGGGTGGATTGGACAGGTCTTGCAGCGGGGTCTTCCACAAGGATATGATCCCTGTGGCAGTGAGCTGGGTTTGGGGGTGGCATAAGGATGAACTAAGATGTTGTGAAGGCGACGGAACACCACTTTAGGAGGGATGGGAAGGATCTTGGGCAGGATGTCTCTCAGTTCTGGACACGAGGATAGAAAATCAAAACCTTGGCGAAGGATGGAATTTAGTTGTTCAAGACCAGGGTAGTACTGGGTGACAAAGGGAGCGCTCCTCTGTGGATGGTTACTGGTGTTAGGAGGAGGATTTGGGGTATGTGAGGATATGGCACGGGAGATTTGTTTCCGGACTAGGTCTGTGGGATAGTTTCTGTTTGTGAAGGCCTTTGTGAGACCTTCAGCATATTCAGAAAGGGAATTCTTGTCACACCAACTGGCTATCCATTAGGATGAATGGCCACCGCCAAACTGTGGCCAAAAACAAGGTGGACCACCCTGTGGTACAGCATGCAGCGGAGCACATGCTTGATTTCAATGGCTGCTTCACAACCCAGGCCATCTGGATCCTCCCATCCACCACCAGCTTTTCTGAACTGCACAGATGGGAGTTATCCCTACAATACATTCTCCAAACCCGGTGGGTTTTCACTCTGCAGCAGAGTGTACGCTGATATGAAACTTCCTGGCAGATTAAAATTGTGTGCCGGAACCGGGACTCAAACATCCCTTAGTCTGTGGCTAAGCCATGTCTCCACCATATCCTTTCTTCCAGGAGTGCTAGTCTTGCATGTTGCGCAGGAGAGCTTCTGTGAAGTTTGGAAAGTAGGAGGCGAAGAACTGGCAGAAGTAAAGTTGTGAGGCGGCATCATGAGTTGTGTCCAGATAGCTCAGTCGGTAGAGCACTTGTCCGCGAAAGGCAAAGGTCCCAGGTTAGAGTCCTGGTTCCTGCATACAATTTTAATCTGCCAGGAAGTTTCATATCAGCGCACACTCTGCCGCAGAGTGAAAAGTTTCATCCCAGATATACTTTTGTTATTATGAACAGGAAGACAAAACTGAGCATATGAGCTTTGTCATTGCTTGGAGCACAATACAACTGCCTTTTTATTATTTTTTTTTTAATTATTTCTATTACACCTTTCCAAAGAAGTTTATTTCATATTATAAACTTCAAAACTTTCCTGAAAAGATTTAATATTTTGCTGGTACTCCTGCTGCCCAGTTCGAAAATAAGAAAAACTTTCTGAACCTTTGCCTTCATGAGGATGATTTCAACAAAGAAAGCTGAGTGGCACTTTCCAGACACAGAGTGTGGCAAAGGGTCCTTCGATGGAGTTGTGGATTCAGTTAAGAGACTAGCAACTTGTACAAATTTGCGAAGACCATACAAAAATCAGATCCAAACCCCACAAGATCTATTTTAGTGGCCAGTTGGTAACATCACAAATATAGATTTTGCCTAGTCTAGTCAAGAAGACTATGTGGTTCCATAAACATTTTTAAAAAGGTGGCTTGAAGACCTATATACAATCAAAGAAGCACAGCAATTTCACACTTTCATTTGTAGCATTAAGTCATAATTAATAATGAACTACTTTCCATTGGTATCCAGAGTTGTCAGAAAGAAGTGACATCAGTGAAAAAATTGGATATAGCTAAAACTGGTGGCTTGGGTACAAACAAATTAAGAATTTGAAGTAAAAATACCGTAACTTTCCTTCAACATTATGTTAAGGGTAGCTTACTTCTCACCGCAAAGACATAATAAGAACTGTGACAGGCACATAAAAAAAGACTCACACACAAACAACACTTAAGATAGCTTTCTTCGGAATCATGCTCTGTGATGAGGGGATGTGGGGTGGGGCAGTGGGGAGGGGTGGGGAGGGGAGGGGGGGGGGGACACCAAGGTTGTATGGTGGTGGTTGTGATGAGTACAGCAAGGCCTTACAGATAATATATGTACTAAATGGGTGGAATGGGATGCAGATTAAGAATGTAGTGGTGAGGGGAGGGAAGCATAACACACAGCACATGAAATGGGAGAAAGCTGACTTAATCCCAACACTGAACTCTATCTTTTCCAGTTCATACCACCATCCAACTAAGATCCCCCTTCAATCCCACCTAAACAACCCCCTCCCCCCCCCCACCTCTGGTCACCCTCCGAGAGTCTCATAATCTTTCCCCAAGTCCTTATAACTCAAACCTTTCAGCAGAAGAAAGGAGAGCCATCTACAACCTCAAAACAAATCCTGATATAATTATACTACCTGCTGACAAACGTTCCACCATTGTTGTTATGATTCACAGTACTACATATCTCCCTCCTCACTCCAACAGCACCACACACATCTACCTTCTAAGTGCTCCCAAAATCCGCAAACTAAATAATCCTGGACGCTCGATTGTGGCTGGTTACTGTGCTCATAACGAAAGAATTTCAACCCTCATTGACAAACACCTTTGACCCACTGTCCAAAATCTATCCTTCCATTTTAAGGATATCAACCAGTTCATAAATGGACACTCCATCATCCCCACCGATTTCCCTCCTAGATCCTTGTCACAGTGGATGCCACCTCTCTATCTGCCAACATCCCACATGCTCAAGGCCGTGCTGCTTTCGTACACTACCTCCCACAATGTCCCTCTGAATTCAAGCCCGATACCTCATTCCCCATATACTCCACCAACTTTATCCTAGCAAACTACTACTTCTCCTTTGAGGGGAAAATTTACAGTCAAATCTGTGGCACAGCCACGGGCACCCATGGCACCCTCCTATGTCAACATGGCCATCTGGAAAAAACCCAAACCCAAAGCCTCAGGTTTATGATGATATTTTCATGATCCCCAGGACACCTTCTCCCCCTGTCTTCAAAACCTCAACTACTTCTCCCCCATCACCTTCACCTGGTCTTCCTCCCCCCAATATGCCACATTCCTGGATGTTAACCAACACCACATTCATGGCTCCATCCACACTTCTATTCATAATAACCATAGCAACCACCAAAAGTACCTACCTTTAACAGTTGCCATCCCTTCCAAATAAAAAAAAATCCCTTCCTTGCAGTGTATGCACCCAAGGGTGGCGTATCTGCAGTGACAAAAACTTGCTTTCTCAATATGCTGACGATCTGACAAAGATATTCACAGACAGAAACTACCCCACAGACCTAGTCTGTAAAAAGATCTCCTGCACCATATTCGCCCCCTCCCCCCCCCCCCCACACACACACCAAATCCTCTCTCTACCACCAGTAACCAGCCACAAGACAGCACTCCCTTGTCACCCAGCACTATCTTGGACTGGAAGAACTAAACTGCATCCTTCACCAAGGTTTTGGTTTTCTGTTCTCATGCCCAGAAATGAGACATCCTACCCAAGATTCTTCACACCCCTCCAAAAGTGGTGTTCCATCAACCTCCCTACCTCATAACATCCTAGTCCATCACTATACCACTCGACTCCCAACCCCCTGCCATTGGGATCATATTCCTGAGGAAGACCCTGCTGCAATAGTCATTCAATCCACCCACCCAGAACTTCCTAAGACAGTCCTGTTACATGCTTATACTACCCAGAGGCCAGGCCACCTGTGAAAGCAAGCATGTAATTTACTGACTATTCTGCAATCACTGCACAGTTTATATATATATATATATATATATATATATATATATATATATATATATATATACAGTATGTCTGCCTAGGTGTACTTGTGTCTGTGTGAATGTGTGGGCATGTGTGCATTTGTTTACCCTCCATTTTTTCCCCCAAGGTAAGTCTTTCCTCTCCCGGGATTGGAATGGCTCCTTACCCCCTTCCTTAAAACCCTCTTCATTTCCTTTTCCCTCTCCTTCCCTACTGCCTGAAGACGCAACTGGGTTGCGAAAGCTTGCGATTGTGTGTGTGTGTGTATTCATTTATTTATTTGTGATGCTGTCACACCTGTGCTCCTTCGCCTGGTGAGTAATCTTCGTCTATTTTTTATATTTTATATATATATATATATATATATATATATATATATATATATATATATATATATATATATATATTGGCATGACCACTAACCAGCTGTCCATTAGGATGAATGGCCACTGCCAAACTGATGTCAAAAACAAGGTGGACCACCCTGAGGCGCAACATGCAGCAGAGCATATGTTTGATTAAAATGGCCAGTTCCCAACCCAAGCCATCTGGATCCTCCCACCATGCACCAGATTTTCTAAACAACACAAATGGGAGTTATCCTTACCGTATGTTCTCCAATTTCGAAATTATCCAGTTCGCAACATATGGTAACCCCTCTTTCTCCACACCCAACAGTTCCTACCTCCTCCATCCTACACCTCTCCCACTCAGTTTGCCATGTGTATGTTTTGCTTCCCTCCCCTCCCCACTCCACTCCTAAGCTACATCTCACTCCACCCATTCAAGCCATACAAGCTCCATAAGGCCATACTGTATCCATCCCCACCACCACTGCCACACAACCTTCCTGACCTCCTCACCTCCCCACTCCTCCTATCCCCTCACCACAGTGTGATTCGGACTGCAGCAGCTAGAGATGGTGGTTGTGTGACTGTGAAGTGGGATTGTTCTCTTTTTCTGAAGAAGGCTAATGGCCAATAACTTAAATGTTGTATTTGTGACTGTCTTTGCATGTGCCTGTTGTAGCTCATTATATGTATTTGCAGTGAGTTGAAAACTATCCTTATTATATTGTTGAGTTCCAACCTGGACTTGCCATTATTAGTAGACCAGCTACATCATCTCATCTCCTGCAAATGCAGATCTCTCAATGTCGTTGTGGATGTTCTTACAAAAGTTAATCTGTTTACTCCAACTGGGAGAACATACACTCTTGATGAAAGTGAAGTAATCCAATCCCAGATGGCTTTTTTTTATTTTAATGTATAATATGAAGGTCCAAGATAATTTATTGAGAAACTGCTTTTTACTCCAAACAAGCAGTAATTTTTACTCGGATTACATATATCATAGAGAGTTGTTTCAAAATTACTGTTACTACCTATTGCGTTAAGTTTGACTACCAATATCTATTACCCAAAAATAGGTGGAGCCTATCATGTATTAATTTATTTATTTTATAGTATGATGCAAGCATCATTGACCAGAAGAATTTTGTCAGCAGTTGTAATTTTTTATAATTCATTTCAATTTGTAGTTAATAGGTCTCATGCTCAAAATTCTTGATTTGTCAATTAATAGAGTATT